>CM044446.1:33428256-33447367 GCA_024363595.1 Xenopus borealis
CCTTCTGGGTTATTTTTACCCGGGATCTTAATCCCTCTATTTTTCCTCAGTGGAGCTTTGAGCTGCTCAACTATCTACCCTTTCTATCACCCCTAGAGTGATCTATGACAAAGTATTGCTATCACTTTACTAGAGCCTTTGCTCCTAGGGACCATTCCCTTCCAGCCTGACAGGTTGGGCTAAAATAATGGACCTTGACCGCATGGTTCCCAAGATCTTTATACTAGGACACAGTGCCATCTAGTGTACACTAGAACTACAGGAGCGTACATAAGCTCAAGGTCCCCACCAGGACCCAGTTAGATGTCCATATTACTAGGGATGTGCCTGTCAAATAATATGTGAGGGTGTCTAAATTTTCACATCCCTACAGGTTACTGCACATGTGGGTGTTAATAGTCTAAGGTTTTTGATGTCTGTTTAACTTGCAGGACGTTAATGTATGTGCCATACTATACTCCCTGTGTGCCCTACTCTACCTGCCCTATGCTCCCTCTGTGTGTCAGACTCTTCCTGCCCTATGCACCCTTTGTGTGCCATACCATGTCGAACATATAAGCCCTCTTTGTGTCCTACTCTGCCTGCCCTATGCTCACTGTGTGTCATACTCTACTTGCTATATGTACCCTGTGTGTGTCCTACTATGCCTGCTCTATGCCCCCTGTGTGTGCCACACTATTCCTTCCCTATGCTCCCTGTGTGTGCCATACTCTGACTATCCTACTTTGTACCCTGTGGGACTTAAGCCTGATAAGGGTCTGTTTTGAGGATTTGGTAGCATTTGGAAATTGTTGTTAGAGGCCCATAAGGAGTTTAATCATGTGAGGAGCAGGAGATGCAGTGTTATCCACAGGGGACATGGATTTAAGGGTATGTTTGTGGTATATTTGAGGGTATAACTAATTATTTTTTTTTAGTGATGAGTGATGTACATGCAGTGAGCACCATTGAGTTTTTTTTTTTTTTGTGTGTGCTTCCACCATTATTGTGGACATAGGCTTAAAAGTTCTTGCGATAATGTGGGTGTAGTATAAAAGGATGTGGTTTAAAAGGGGCAATGACCAAAACAGGCTTCCATTATTGGCCCCTCCACCACATAGGCCAGAAAAAGTACTGCTCTCGGTACCACAGAAGTTGGACAGCACTAAAGATAACATCAATCTGTTACTGAAAAGATGCTAGATGCTAATATGTTCTGTATTACTGTAAGATTAAGAAGTTGTATTACATTGCTTGCAGAAGAATGAATGCTAATGTGGTTGTGCGAATATTATCAAGGCTTTGTGCTAGTATCGTAAATATACAGATATTTTCTTTTTTGTTTTTTTGCCTTTCTTTTGAATTCTCTAGTTGAATTGTAATAATATAAGAACAGCAGAGTTTTCAGTGCATTCAGTATTTGAATGCAGGTTGTGCTCAGCTTGCTAATAAATAGATAATTAATTCACTCTAAAATTCAATTTATCCCCTTTTTACTTTTAGAGTAAATGTGCAAATGATGCATGTGATTGTGTGTAGAATTCCTTCTGTCTTACAGAGAGAATGTACAAATGACTTTTTCATCTGGATTTATGTCTCATTTTTGCCTATTCTGCTGCTTCTTATTACAGTAACTGACAGAAGCAACTATTAAAAATTCACCCACGTATGAGGAACATAAAAAATGGTTATTTCTTCCCATTGGGTCTTCTGAAAACTGCCAAAGAGAGCCATTCTGCCTGAAGAAATGAGCTGTGAATCTGCCACAACGATTTTGTAAAGTTTAAATTTAGCACTTCAATACTAGCATTCAATTATCCTAGTCATTATGTTTATTTATTTCTTGCCTTAACAAGGTGGACAGTGGCCTATATCAGGTGAGTTTCTCCATGGAGTCTAACTTCACTCATTCCCTTCAAAGAATAGATTTTCTAACACAAAATAATTCCAAACCTATAAAGCTTGAAAGCCCTGTTAATTGGCTGCTTAGCATTTGAAAAATGTGTGACTTGTGGCACTATATTGAGACATACTCTTTGGATGACATGTACATGCAATTTCAAAATATCATTCAATCAACATAAAATACAGCGACTAACTTCACTCTCGCAATATAGTCAATGTGATAATTGCTCTCCTATGGTGAATTGAGGAATCTGGTACAGTCTATGACCTCATTAAGTAATGGGGAAATTTCCTCAGTGATGCCTGCTGCTGCGTTGTGTTTTACTGCGCTATTAACCCCGTGGACACATGCCCCTTTGCCTGCATTTGTGCACACATTTTCATCTAATTTTTTTACTTTTACAAATAATTACTTCTCTCTATCATACAAATATGCTTATATACCTTCAACAGACAGTTGTCTTCATTACTTAATTGTGGTTTTCTGTTAATTCTGCTTAAAATGCTTTGCTATTACTGTTAAAGATCACATTTGTTGGCTCTTTTTAGAATGCATAATTATTTTGCAGACATAACTAGTAAAAAGGAGAGTAAACATTTTGTTTATTAATGTTTTCCATGGGAAAATTGACAGAACAAAGTATATGTATATACTTTACAATGGATTTTTTTCTTAAATTTTTAGAAAACCTTTAATTGAATTATTCGTGAACCTTTGAAAGTGGAAATTTAATACCATTTGGATAACCAGATGGAGCTATACACTGGTATATGTGACACCTGGATATTAAATAAACATATTATTATATTATTATTACTATTAACTGGGCAATGGGCTGAGTCCCCCATCCTGTCTACTCCTATATCCTTTGCAACATGATTTTTCCTCGGGAATCAAGCTATAAAGCTGGGCCACATTCATATCCATCCTGGGCCACAGGTTGGACACCCCTGCTTTAAATGGTATCCCTACAGAGGTTAACTGTCCCAAGCATTGTTTAAACCTCGAGTTCAGACTAATCCCCTGAATTGGCAAAAAACAAAAAACCTATGGCACAACTGAATTGTATCTGTGATCAGAGTTTTATTAACTCACATACAAAGTGGCAACATTTCGGGCCTCCACTGGGCCCCTGTATTGTTCACACCTATAATCCCCCTGCATTGATCACACTTGTAACACCGCTATTGTTCACGATAATCGAATGCTTATCGAATAGGATTTTAGGTGAATTTTAGTAAATTTGCCCCATATAGTAATATTTTATAGTTACATGCATTTAAAGCTGTATGAAATGTCTTCAAGGCCATCGGGTGGAAACTTAGAAGGAAAGAATTTAGTATTCTTCTTGTGAATTTGATCACATGCCAAAATACAATGAATGCTGTGAATTGCTTTGATTTCCATAGTTAACGTGAAGGTCGACTGAGGTTATTTATATCAAATTTGGAAATGTACCAGAAACAGTAATGAAATAATCACCCTTCACTAAGGCTAACATTTTATCTCCGGTTTCTCTAATTGTTTTTTAGGTTAAACTTCAGTTTTGCTTTGTCTTCAAATTTTGAACAGGAGTTTTAAACTGATTTCATTTTGTTTCTCTTTCATAATTCATAAGATGCGACACTGTAAAAATATAAAGTTTAAGTTGATAAGTGGATCATAAAACTGACACTAGAAATGTGGTTAAACTCCTATTTAATGTTATTTGTGACTTTGTTAAAATACACAGTAAGGAAAAAAAAAACAAATTAAGATTGAAAAGTCCCTAGGGAATTAAATAGGCTTCTGCTGTTTGTTCAAGAGAAACATAATGTAAGATTGCGTTGAAATAGTTTTTAGCTAAATTTGATCTTTTTTTCCCTTCATTTATGTAAATGTGAGCTTGTGAACATGTTAACCACTTGCTGTTGAGTCCCAGTTAACTATCTGAAGCTCTAAAAATGGTGCATATTGCCAGGTTCATGTGAGCTACAGTTTCAAATTGAGCATGGAAATATTTATAAAAATTAAACTGATTTGGAAGTCAGGAAGGAAAATGTAAAAAATAGATGAAATCTACCATGATTGAACTCAGCCTTCCACATTTTTGTTGATTGTTGAATTTTTGCATGGCTCCATTATCTGTTTTAAGGTCAGAAACCTTTGGCTCCCCCAAGAATACAGGACACATCTGTCCTCCTTTCTGCCCCCTAACAAATATTTTTGTGCTCTTGCACTTCATTCTAGGGTCATAGTAAAATACTCTAAATTGAGTAAACTATACAATCAGTCTGTAATCAGGTTGAAAAGCATGATGTATAAACAAAAAGCTAATGTGGTCCATATGTAATTAATGGGAAAATATACAATTATTTTACTATTTCAACCTGTCCTGTCCATGGGGTTTCAGTTGCTTTATTGGTTTTCTTGTATAAACTGTAGAACAAGTGAAACCTTATCTTTTGACTCTTGTCCTGATTTAAGTTGACTTGAGACTTCAACCAAACTTTTCTCAGCAGTGTGTCAGGAGCAGAGGGCCAAATGGTTTTGAAGCACTCTCTTGTACACATGATGCATTTATGCACACACTCCAATGTAAATAGATACCAAGACCCACAGTTCCATTGAATGGTGATAGTCTTTGGCTAACAAGAGTGTTTTATAGTTTACTTCTGAATCTGACTTAAGTTTGTTACTGACCTTCCATTTCTCAACCTTCTGACTTCTGCTTATTGATTCTCCAGTTTTTGACCGTGGCTTTGTTCATCTGATCTTGGCTATTTGTCCGATGGAGACTTCTCTGTATTTTTACTCCTGCTAGATCTTCTAATTTCTGACCTGACTTTGCATTTGATGATTTGAGTGTGCACACCCATAATATTGCTTCTGACTTTACATTGTGCCTTGTTGAACTATATCTTCATGGCACTCTTTATCTGAGCTAGTCCTGTATAACCCTCAGGTCTCAAGTCTCAATGCGAACTTATTGATTCATTGTGGAATCTGACACACTGTTTTTTTTTTCTTTTATTAATATCTGGCATAAATGTTCCACAAAGACTGGGCCTTATACTACTGACCTGATTCCTTGTCCCATAACTTGCATAAAGTGTGGCTCCATATTAAACCTTTTTTGATGTTCAATGGAATGCTGTACTTTTTATAAAATCTGGTGTAAATATATTTCACCAGTACACTTATTTATGAATGTATCACAAGCTGTAAACTTGGTCTCAAATCAATGTGACCGTTAACCCCATTAAATCTTATATGGAATCACCCATTATAATGTAATACTCATAAGCATTAGAATTGTAATGGGGATGAGGTGGAAGCTGAATTTATTTATTTATATATATGGTATTTATATATATATGGTGCTTACACAAGGTATGTATATATTAGAAATTACAAAAATGAAAGAGCTGGAAACATTTCAAATGATGATATAAAATTCTAAAATAATAACTTTATCTGCAAGGTAAAAGGCAAGCTGAAAATTAATAATCAAGGTTTTCATGCAGACGAATGCAAGGGCTGTCGGAAGAGAAAATAGTTGTTGAATGTTAAGATCTAATTCTAAGACATTACTTTAGCTTGAATACACAAAGCATAGATTAAATAGATGTACAGTACGTATGTATGTAAAATTCTCTAATATTCCAGTTTCCTACGGTTAAAGTGCTATAGCAGATAAGCTGTTACTTACTTACTCTCCTTTATGCCCTCCTTGTGCAGCAACATTTAGGGGCAAATTTACTATTATCCCCCATAGTTAGCTCGACCATATTCGATATTCGATTAGCATTCGATATTCGAATGCTAAATGAATAGTTTTGGGCTACCTTTTATTCGATATTCGATCATTCGACGATCGAATACAAATTTATTCGATCAGTCGAATAAATCATTCGATCATTCAAATGATTCGTACGATTCGAACGATCGAAGACTTCGATCGTTCGAATCCTATTCGATCAGGACTTAGCCTCAGAAGCCTATGTGAGTGCTCCCATAGGCTTCTATTGCAATTCGGTAGGTCCAATCTGGTGAAGTAGGCAATCGAATAAACTTAAAAATTTAAATACTTCGCTGATCGAATATTCGTTCATTCGAATCTATTTGAATGTATTCGATCATTCGACCATTTGCTATTCGATGATCGAATATGCCAAAATTTGCATATTCAACCAAACGAATAAATCCTACGTTCGAAATTTGATTGAATTCGATCGAACTTCGATCTATTCACGTGAATTTAGTACATCGGCCCCTTACTGTTCATTCCATGGTTCTGTCTGGTGGTGCCTGCTGAATATATAGATTGTTCAGTTGCAACAGGAGAACTAGCAGGTGACACCCCACATATCATATATGGTGACATCTCTCTTTGTGGTTCAACATGCATGCAGAAAAATGTACTACCCAGACTCTCCTACTACAAAGCCATGCTATTGTTATACATGCTGAATGTGGTTCAGCATTGTATTGGCAAAATAAGCAAGGACTTTACTATAAAACATTCTCTGAATATCAGCATATGTTGCTCTAATACTCTATCTAAGTTACCATTAATGATGCCTTCCCAGATGTGTAAGCTACTGCTAATGCACTTGCTCTTTAGTCAGGAGGGCCTGTCATTCATGATTTGTACAAATGATTTAATATTTTGATTGATCAGACCATAGGACAGATTTCTAATTTGCTTCAGCCCATCTAAAATGAGATTGCACCCAGAGAAGGCAGAGGTGTTACTGGATCATATTTTACAGAATATATATTTTCTTCTTTGTATGGCAAAATCATAGCTTGTATTTGTGGAGGCAGCTATAAACTGTTTTCAAAAACAATGGTATTCCTGAGCCCATGCAGTGATTTCCATTGCATAATTGTATCCGTTTTTAGTGCAGTACCACCTGAAGGCCCAACAATCACAAGCATGCAATATTTTTTCAGCCTTGTCCCTTTCTACTCCCAATAAGGAAATCCCTAAATGTTTACAATTTTGCATTGTTCATTTGTTGAAATGCCCACACAGTGTTTCACAGAATAGGGCACCCCATCTTTACGTCTGAAAGGCCCAGCCACTCTGGGTCTAGTTCTAGGCTTTTAGCTTCACACAACTTTTCCAATCTTTTGTTGCCGCTGTCGCAACTTTAATTGTGTTGCTGGCATCAAATTAAAAAAAAACAAACATATTTTTCATTTATACCTGAACATTATATGGTTTTTACACAAAAAAAAGGTATGTGTATCACATTTTACAATTATTGTTAATATTTTCTCATTACAATAAAAGTAACTATATGCAACAATGACCTTTTCACAGAGGAGCAGACTGCTGTAGAAAGAGATGTCATGAAGGAAAGACGGTCCTTCATTAAAAATGACATAACTCATCACTTTTTCCTTGCTATTATAAACATTAGGCCTTTATTTGTCTAAAAAGAAATGGTGACCAATTTGGCTTATACATTTTTCCTATTAATTCTAAAATGCTGCTCCTTTGTTAAGCGCAGCAAAATTCAGTCTTAATTACTAATATGTCAGAAGTTCACAACAAATGACAAGATGTTCCATGTGATTATATCAGTATTTCTATCAAGCTGGTTCTTATATTAAATGCAAACACCCAAGTCAGAAAAACTAATTTAATAGCTGCTAGTTTGTCTTCCTTGTACTAAAAAGAAAACTGTTAAACATATTCACACTGGATAATTGAAATTGCTTTTTTTTTTCACATATGCCATGATTACCGGTTACAGTGCCCAAGGGCTGCAATAAGCATTGTTCTTTTTTAATTCTAAATGAGTCTTTCTTTCTATCTTTACTTAGATTACTATGAGTGAAGTTCACAAAGAAGCTGGTCAGCACTGCCACTTTTTCACTTAATTTTAAAGTCAGAATATTTGTTTGGCCAGTTTTCCAAAAGTCAAAGTCAATTTATTTATCCAAGTAAAATAGAGTTGTTGATGGATTCTAGCTGTCAAGACCAACTATCTGAATCAAATATTAATTCTTCTGCTTACCAACTGGAAATGCTTAAAATCTAGGCACAGTTTAGCAATCCAACTAAATATGCAGACAATATGTAGACATTGCCCTTATTTGGTATTGGCTTACTTTGGGAACTGCATCGTCCATATTCTTGGTTCCCAGGAATTACAATGCCTATACTGTTTCAATATAATTTTAAATTGCAATTAGTTTATGTACTGCATATAAGGTTGTGCCTCAACATCCTTACAAGCCCACTAGCACAGAACGCATATTGGGAGGATAGTGGGAGTGTGGGTTCAAAATGTGGACATCAGTGCCCATACTGGTACACAAAAGTGGTCATACTTTTGCACATTGTCAATCAGCAGCTTGACACAAGGAAAGGAAATGAAAAGGGAAAGAGGAGGGGCTGTTAAATATCCTTTATGTTTGATGAGCTGATTTCACCAAAGCCCATACCCAGTGAAGAGTTTCACTAGGCAATTGTGAGCTTTAGCTAAGAACAAACTTGCAAAGGGAACATTAAGGGGCCTATTTACTAAATTCACATGAAGGATTCGAAATTCGATCGAATTTAAAAAAAAGAATCGAATTCGAATTTCGAATATGCAAATGAGGTCACTTTGACCATCGAAGTTTCAAAATTAGAATGATTTCAATGATTAGAATAATTTGAATAATTCTAATTTAATCGTATTTGAATATTCAAATACTCGATGGTCGAAGTACTTCCCCTTTAAAAAAAAAGATATGCCAGTTCGCCAACTTGGACCTAACAAATTGCTTTAAAACCCTAACAGAAGTTCCCATAGGTGTTTTAAAGTTCTTTGTGATCGAATATAAAAAATTTGATCGAAGGGTTAAAATAGTTCGATTCGAACAATTTAATTTATCGATCAAATTTTTTATATACGATCATTCGATTGGTCGAATTTCGTTAAAAAACATTTGAATTCAATTTTTTTTGCAATTTGACCACTTCCCCTTTAAAGTCAAAATTCGAATTTGAGGGTTTATTAAACCTCGAATTCAATTTTTAGTAAATCTGCCCCTAAATGTATAGCCTCAGGTCAGGTAAATACAAGTACTTACATGGACTCATGAACTATGCCCAGGTGGGTGTTTATGAGATTAATCCTTTTATTTATTTTTATTTTTCAATTTGTTTTTATAGTAAAGCAGTTTACAGTATTATATCTTGTTTGCATAACAAGATGTTGAGGATGTTACAGTTAACATTAAAAAAAAAAGCATAACAACATTTCTTCTTAATTTTGTAGAAGGCTCCAGATAATTCCGATAATGATGCCAAGAATTCCAGTTCCAACAATAAAATTTATAATATGAAAATATACAAAAAAAAAAGAAAGGAAAGAGCTAAAGGTTAACAATATAATCAGAGAATGACTCAAAATTGCAGTAGACATTGTCTCTCCTCTGGAGTGGACTCTTGCTCCTTAATCTCTTTGCCCAGACTTTTCTTCTAGTCCCAGCCATATTATCTTGAAAGAAAATCCAGAATGAAAAATAACAATAGAACTGTGTAACCCATAACAGATATAGAACTATTATATACAGTTTAGCAAAGCTTACGTCCAACAATACCGTCTTATAGTGAAAGCAATGCCAGCAATGTAAAAATTCAGTTTATTTATATTTTGTGTAACATAAAATAACATACCACCAACAGTATTTAATTTTTTATTTATTGACAAAATATATTTGTAGAAGATGCAATGATGGAAATATACATTTGGGGTAAGGAGCTGTTGCCCAGACCCAGCCAGAATGCTACAGTATTACACAGAACTGCTGTGAAAATGTATTGTCTTTTCAACTTTTGTGAATGTATCTCTCTTACAGTAGGTTCTATAAGGAAAGTATAGCTAATAAATAAATACTAAGCTTTATAGCTTCAAACATTGGTGGTCTGGAGACCAATTAGATTAAGTGCACAGGTGGTCCATGAGGACCAAACAGGATTTATGTCAGATAGGGCAACCACTATAAATATTAGGAAACTTTCTACAAATCTGCAACTGCCCCCCACCAGTGCAGGCAAGAGAGTAATTCTTTCATTAGACACTGCAAAAGTGTTTGATTCAATAGAGTGGAATTTTTTATGGGAGATTCTAACAAGATTTGGCTTTTGGAAACAATTCATTTCTTGGGTCCAATTACTTTATACTACCCCAAGGGCCAGAGTATATACAAATTCCCTAGTATCAGAACCATTCCTGCTTGAACAGGGAACAAGGCAGGGCTGCCCAATGTCCCCATTAGTTATAGAGGTGTTAGCCATTATAATAAGGGCAGAGGAGAAAATAGTAGGCTGTAAATATGGTGGCATAGAGGAAAAAATTGCTCTCTATGCCGATGACGTGCTCCTTTTCTTAGCTGACCCAGCAGAGTCATTGGAGCAAACACTGCAAATTATAAATACTTTTGGCAAATTCTCTGGATTGATGATAAATTGGCACAAATCCCACATTTTCCCACTGGATGTCGTAGCCCCTCAGTATCAAATACCTAATCAGCCTCTGCAAAGGGTAGATAGCTTTCAATATCTGGGAATTCATTTCACTAGGAAGCACTCTCAATATTTAAAATTTAACTTAGATCCAGTCCTTCTCAAAATTAATAGTTGAATGAAGGCATGGAGGTCTCTCCCTCTGACACCACTGGGCAGAGTATCTTTTTGCAAAATGATTTTCATCCCACAGTTACTGTATATATTTACATACTCCCCAATGTATATACCTAAGAAGGTGTTTACATACCTGGACTCTGAGACTAAAACATATCTGTGGGCAGGAAAGCGGAGTAGGCTGGCATACTCAGTAATGCAGCTGCCAACGCTACAACGAGGATTGGCTCTCCCTGAGTGGAGGTCATACTACTTGGTCTCACAATTATAAAATTTTTTGCCGTGAATCAAAGGGGATCAAGCATATGCTTCCTATAAAATTTTGAATACTTGCTGGGGCAAAGCAGCAGTACCCCTCTTGATTTTTCTGGAGGCAGTGGAAAACTTTGCTCTCCCGATTCCAATGATTAAAACACTCTTTAAAGTCTGGCAGGCAGTGCATATGCACCAAATACTATGCTGTGGGAGAATGATAGACTCCCCCATTTGAAAAATGCAGAATTGCAAAACTTCTGGCATCCACAGGGTATAAAAATAGTAGATGATCTCTTTACTGAAGGAATATTTAAATCCTTTGATCAAATAAAAGCTGAATTTGAGGTAGGGGTCAATGCATGGTTACAGTATTACCAACTTAGGCATGCAGTAAAGGCACAATGGCCAACAACACTGTTTATAATTGTTAAATCATCTGTAGAGAATGTACTGGACTATCTGGTAAATATATGCAGAACTCATCCATTAACATGGATTTACTCCATTTTGCTCAAAAACAAGGCCCAAAGGCTAATAGGTGTAGAAGTAAATGGGAACTTAGTATTCCTGATTTGGAGGAGGAAAAATGGGATGAGGCGATGGAGGCCCCCAGCATGGTGTCCTTCAATGCTAGGAACAAATTTTTGCAGATACTTGTTCTTCATCAGGCATATATTACCCCTGTTCACATGTATAAAGCTAAGTTAAGGTCCAATGACCGCTGCCCAAAATACCAAGTCCCAGGTACAGATTTTTACCATTTAATCTGGACCTGTCCCAGTATAGTAGCATTCTGGGCAAATATTTGGGATGTAATTACAAGGATCACCACAGTACATGTTACTGCCTCCCCAAAGACCTGTTTGTTATGAGTAATATCTCATCCTACTACCATTATATGCAGATATCATTAAGGGAAGCACTGTTTTTTTAAGAAAATGTACAGCATTAACATGGCTTCCCCATATAATAATATGTGGCTGAATATATTAAGGGAACACTTTACGATAGCACAACTGGTGTACATACAAAGGGGCAATCCTGACAAATTTGAACCTATATGGCAACCCTGGTTGGATTCATTGGAGTGCAGGGACTACCCCCCTTAAAAAGGCTGATATGTACTGAACATGATGAATATTATATTGGAATTTGTGAGCTCACTATAAGACTGTATACAATGTTGAAACTTTCAAGCAAAAATGTTGTAATAAGATCACCCACATGGTTTTTGTGTTGTAAATTTATGTCTTATAAAAGCAATAAAAAAGATTATAAAAAAAAAAACTGCACAGGTGGTCTGGAAAATGTGGAAAGAAATAAACAAATGTTCACCATGGTTGGGTTCATGAAAATGTTAGCACAAAAAAAGTAAAATAGTTAGGAATTTTGCAGGCAATCCTGTTAAAAAAGGACAAGTCGCCAGTGTTTTTCACAACATTTATGCATTTCTGACACACAGGATATGATGTAACTGACATAAGACTGAGGTAGATGTATCTTCATTTTAGCGGTTCCCCTGGTCTAAGGTGGTAAACAAAACTCTGGCAAAATAGGTAATGTTCAGTAAAATCTGCACTTTGGTGAATTTGCAGCGTAACGACCATTCACCACAGCAAAATTTGTCTGCCAACAGAGTGCAAATGAATGATAGTGACAGTCTCTTAAGCTAGTGAATTGTCGTCCGCTCCCGTTTCCTGATAAATTGACGCTATCAATGACCTCATCACCCTTTAGTGATTTTTCTCCTAAGAATTCAAGATTTATTAAGTTTAAAAGCCAATAAAAACGCAAATGCAAGAATTTAGAAATTTCCATATTTTTAGTTTGATTGTTCAGGATTTTGTGTTTGTTTGTGCCTTTTCATTTCAGATGTTTTAAAACATTTCATAACATTTGTGATTTTATTAGGGGTTTCTAAAACCTCTTAAACAACTAAAAGAAGAGTGTCTATAAGGGGCCTGTTTATTAAACTTTTTTCTGGTTGAGTTTCTAAAGGGAAAAAAAATAATTATGCTCTGAAGCTGCTAAAAATTTGAATCCAAAAATACTCCTGCAAAAATCATGTAGAAGTCAATGGCAGATGGTTCCTTTAACAATTGGAACATGTATTTTACCTTCAGGATTTGTGGTAGTTTCTGGTTGTTTCATTAGTTTTTGTTCAATAACCCAATAAACTTCAGGTGTCAAGGCACAATTCGAACCAACAATTTTGCACCGATTTTTTTGAGAAGTTTCATTGATAAATCAAGGGCATTTGGGTTTGGGAGTTTGGGCAATTTTTAAAAAAAAAAGTATAATGAGAAAAAGTTGAGTTTTAGTAAATACTAATGTGCAGTTTTGTTTTAAAAGTTCATCTCTATGGAGACAATTCCTATTATGCTATAACCATTGTTAATATGTTGGAGAATGCTGAAAGCTGTAGTTCAGCAACATTAGGAGAAGCAGCTCTGCTATTAAAGATATATATATCCCCTTAAATTTTATACTATGACCAAATTGCTAGGAACACTGCTACATATTTTTTTTCAGGATCAGTGAGCAAGCAATCAACAATATGGTGCCCGAGGCACATGAAGATTAATTGGCATGTTCAAGATGACAAAAACTTGGCACAGTAATCAACTGCAAACCTGCCTCTGGATCATTTTAAGGTTTCACTGAGGACAGGAAACACCTAAGTGACTTATGTCCTGGTTTTACTTGAATGCATTGGGCAGTCAGCTATTTAAGCCCTACATTACAAATAATATAAAAATATTATAACTGCAGTAGATTTGAGATGTATAGTCACTGATAAATTAAAGAAAACTGATAAAAGCGTCACATATTGCCATACAAAACTGTAGTGGTTAATGCACCCTTTGCTGCTGGCAGCTACTTCTTATTCACTGAATAGGTACTGCTGTTACTGTTATTTGAAAATTAATTCTAAACAAGCATTCCTGACATACTCAATAAAATATACAAACAATATGTGTATATAGGAAAGAAACGTTAGTAAGTCCTTTAGTTTTAATTCCTCCTGCCGATCCTTCCACAGTCTCCTCACTGGGTGTAGACAATTTCGAAAGCCAAAGTATGGATCAGCGCCTAAGGCTACGGGGGAATTTAAGGAAAACAAGAGAAAAAAAAAGACACTATATAGTGTAGTAAGTCAGATATCTAACAAGGCACCCATTTGTGCATTTAGATTGATTTGTGAGACCAATACTTCAGGTAAGGGTTCCCTTTGGGGTATTTAACTGTGTTCAGAAAGGTCACCCCAAACGTGTTCCAACCAACAACAACAACAAGATATGGCAGAAATGCCTACATAATGACATACTGTCTGTGTCTGCCATAGACAGTACATTGATCTATGTTGCAGATTTAAATTCTCATATAGGAGGCTGGCACAAACTGCACCAATGTCATCGAAGTTGTGCAGATTAAAAAAAGTTATTTATTTAAGGGAAATACATCTCAAAAACCTTGTGCATTTCATGCCAAAGAAGGGGCACTTAATCCCCTGCTTGTGGCAACTACTACAAACTACAATCCTTTAAGGCAATAGTTTCCAAACTTTGAGGCTGGTTCCCATGGGAAGGGAGAAGGCTAGATCATAAGCAGGAAAACTTCGAGCTGAATTTGGGTGAAACTGGATAAAAGGACTCAAGTGCCACAGATTGTAGATTCTAGGATCTGCTGCACTTATTGATTGGGGATTGGAGGCATGATCACCTGGGGCCCTAAGGCAGCAGGCACATAAAATCTACATGTCCTGTTGCTGCTCTCACTTCCTGCATCCCCCTGCACTACCCCCCTTCTCTTCATGGGACCCCACCAGCCCAATAAAAAATAACAACAATGATAATAAGAATTCCAGCAATATCATGTGACAGCTCCACAAAAATAACACACATGCCCAGGCCAAGGACCATGCCAGTTATCAATCCCACCATTCATCTCAGGCACAAGAAGTTTGTATGGGGACACACACAGACACACACACACAATGAAACTTACTCCATGCACTTGCACCTGAGGTCTAATGCATCAATGAAAGCCCCTCCCCCCTAGTGTAGCAGCAGCTCCATATGTTTATCGGGCAGTGTGATTAAGCCAATGTCTGGCTGGGAAGGAGAAGGCATACCCATTGCAAGGCTGCCTGTGCTTCCAGCACGTGCCCTTAAATCAAATGAAATGACAGTCTTCCTGCCCCCTGCTTGTTCTCCCCAATGTAGTCTCAGAGATGGGAGATCACAAGCAGGAGCTGAAGTTTGCACTTGATATGATTGGAGCAGAGATGGAGCCACTAGAGAGCAAGTTGGACCATTTTAACTGTGAAGTGAGTGGCCCATTGGGCATTTGCCCGGAATGCACAGATTGCCGGGCCTGGTCTGAGTTTTCAAGGGGAAAAACATTTTTTTTGTAGAAAAAAAAACTAGAATGTTTTGTGATTTATAAAACCTAGATGCTGTTAAAAGTCCAAATAAAATAGTAGTCCATTCCAAACCTGCCGAGGTTATGTAGAAGTCAGTGCCAGATGTCCCATTTTACAACTGGAAGATATGATGATCTGCTCTGGTTTTCGTAAAATAATCTAATTAATTTGTGCTTTTCAGGCATCAAATCTGTATGAATCTGTATGAAACCAAGAACAGTTAGTCAAGCAGAAACAACAAAGCCCTAAAGGACTTTGAAAAAATATTTGTTGTAGCTTTAATAATTCATCCCTATGGTTGGCTTTACTACATTCTGCATCATGGTGTTACACTTGATAGTTAACTGCATAAAAGGGAAGAAATGAACTAAAACTGATAATGTCAAGCATTTGAGTCATTTATCTTGATATGATCATGGGCTACTTTTTACCATCATTTCCATTACCTGATAGAACTAATAAAAGCAAGCAGCATCATGCTTGACTTATTTGGCTTCTGTTATAGTATCTATAATATTGATATAGTTTAATGTTAAAACTCCCATTCTGGGAAAAGCATATCTGTTTTTTTTCTGAATGGGAAAATATTAAATACATTAAATTAAGTGTAAATAGGCAGGTTTTAACTTACAAAAATCTTTTTGTGCAATGCACGTAATATTACATGCAACAGAAAAAATGGAGGGTGGGTATGCTGAAAATAAGAGAGAATAACCAATCATTGTATCATTTAATAATGTAATAGAAGTCTACTATGGGTTACATTGGGAGCATACTGATTTGAAAGTCTCATACATACTTCTTTAACTTCAACCAAAAAAAATATATTCTATAGGTCATTACAAGGACTCCTTACACAAAGCTCATACATAAATCTTTCAACAGCTTCAAACACTGAATGCAAAGAAGTGTCAGCCAATAACAAGTCCTTGATCTCCCCAACAAGATGTATCAGAAATAAAGACAAACTGCCGAAATAATTAGCATAAATTTACAATAATTAAACTCAGGGAGCAGTTATGAATTTGAGAGAAGGCATCTCAGATTTTTTCATTTTCATGGAATAAAGAAAGAAAGAAAGGTAGGTCTTACTTCTAAATTTAGGTATAGTGAATCCCCTCACAAATATCTTTTTAGAGAACTGGCTAAAAGATAGACTACAAAGAGTGGTGGGATGTGGGCATTGAATGTTTTGGAAGTGTGCTGGGAGTTTTCTTAAGGCTTATGCCACACAGGAAGATCCAGGGAGATTAGTCGCCTGGTGACTAATCGCCGCGTCATTGAGGCGACTTGAGGCGACTAATCTCCCTGAATGGCTTGCTGGTATCTCGCACCCTCCTATGCTAAAATACGCCAGCGCTAGCGAAAATTCACCAGAGCCGGTGTTAGTGAATTTCTGAAGTTACGAATTGACGTCACGCTGGCGAATTAGAGCTAGTGTTAGATGCTCTGCGCAATAATGAATTTGTAGGGTTTTTGTAGATAACAAGTTATCTAATTCTGGGCAGTGTCGTTCTGTGGCTACTAAAGCAAAAACAGTTCTGTCTTGCATAAAAATGGGCAAGAACTAGAGGGATGAAAACATAATTATGCCTCTTTATGGGTCCCTGGTAAGGCCTCACCTGGAGTATGCAGTGCAGTTTTGAACTCCAGTCCTTAAGAGGGATGTAAATGAGCTGGAGAGAGTGCAGAGACTCGCAACTAAACTGGTTAGAGGGATAGAAGACTTAAATTATGAGGGTAGATTGTCAAGGTTGGGGTTGTTTTCGCTGGAACAAGGGGGGCATGATTACACTTTACAAGTACATTAGGGGACATTATAGGCAAATATCAGGGGACCCTTTCACCCATAAGAGGATCATTGTACCAGAGGCCAGCCCTTTAGACTAGAAGCAAAGGACTTTAATTTGAAGTAACATATGCTGATTCTGTTAATGCCTTTAAGAGTGGCTTGGATGATTTCTTGTACAGACATAGTATCAAAGGCTATTGTGATACTAAACTCTATAGTTAGTATATTTATGGGTATATATATTTTAAGTGAATGTATGAAGGGGTGTGTGTATGGATGCTGGGTAGTGATGGGCTAATCTCCCCAGTTTCGCTTCGCCGAAAAATTAGCGAATTTCCATAGAAATTTGCAAATTGGTGAAAATTTAGCAAAACGAGTCGCGGCACGTTTTTGACGCACATCGTGTCAACTTCGACACGTCAAAAACTACGCGCGACTCGTTTTTTCTGCAAATTTTCGCCAGGCGAAATTTCGCTGGTGTTTCGAGAATTTGTTCGCCCATCACTAATGCTGGGTTTTAATTTGGGGGGGTTGAACTTGACAGACTTTGTCTTTTTTCAACCTGATTTAACTATATGTAACTATGTAGTGATCATTAACCCTGAATTCATTTGGGTAAATTCTTTTGTGCAGTGTTGATGAAAGAAATAATTTGTGTAAAACAATAAAACAGATTAACTCTTATATGTCTTAAATGTTTTCACGTTCCCTCTTCTACCACCTCCAACCTAACATATAGAGCATACTCGGTAAACCTCAGGCATGACCTCCATAATAAAAATCAGCCATTGTAACTCATTAAAGATGTTCGTAGAAGAATATTGTTACTATCTAAATAAAATAATCTCTTTGTTCATGACTTTGTTGCTGTTAAAACACTGGGCACCAAATAAAATATAAAGCCTTTTTGAGACATTTATGAAATTGCAATGGAAGGCACATGAGCATTCATTGTATCATAATTCACTGCACATATTATTTTGAATAATTTAGTAGTGTCATTACAGTATATAGGACACAATAATATATTTCCAGGGTGCTTGTGGCGGGTTATATAGTGAAAATGTATTTTAATGAGAACTAGTTTATGGAAAAGCTTTTGAATGGGTCACTGAAAACGTAAATTAAGCTTCAATTTCTTGAGATGTCCTATCCATAATAAAACAGAGGACACATTGGTGTCACACTATACATGTAAAACAATATTAATTTGGTTAGTGACTTTCAGAGTCAAATGAAACAGATTCTTAAAATGATTATCAATCTATAGTTGAATCATGTTGAGAATGTAGATATTAAATATAGATGTAGAAAACCACAAATAGTATCTTTTGTCTGCTTCTGCTCAAGACCCGTGCACTTGAACTAAGATATATCTTACCAATTTGTAGAATACAAAATTACAAGAAATATTTAAGTTCTTAGCTGCCGCATTCCGAGGTTGAAAGTCCCAAATGAGTGCCCTTTTTATTGTCACTGGGATAACCTGACTGTAGCTGGGAATGATGAGCTACAAGATGGAGCTGGCCACTGTTCCTGTATAAACTATAACAACAATGGCAAAGTTCTAAATTTTAAAGCCAGATACAGTAGTATTTGGCCAGCTTGAATATATTGCAATATGTATAAAAAAATCCCTGATTTGTTTAAAGGGAAGGTTATTTTTTTGCAGCTTAATGCACAGAAGGTCTCCGGGGCAGATTATTCACAATTGAAGATTAGAGCCCACCACTGAAAAATTCACTCATCGGTTCACATGAATTAGTAAATGTAGAGCTCAGAACAGTCTAGTCTGCCAGAGTGAATTTTAAAGGGTGTAAATTGAAAATTTGGAGTAACTTCATCATTTTCATCGCCAATTTACTAAAAGATTTCAGAGAATTAACTTCTCATTGGTAAAAATTCTGTTTGTATTGGTGTAAATTCCCATCTCTTCTTCAGGCGAAGAAATTCTAGCGAATTTTCTCTAGAGAATTTTCCAATCTGCAATTGTATGGGGAAAATATGATGGAGCATTTTCACAGAGAATTTACACCAGAAGAAAATTTAGCATGTTCTTGAAAATGTATACTTATGATTTTTAGTAAATTTGAGATGTATTGTGAAACGCACCTGGGGTAATTT
>CM044446.1:33463889-33487572 GCA_024363595.1 Xenopus borealis
CTGATTTCTCAAAGGTCCAGTGTTAGAGTTTGTTTTAACTTGAATGAACTTGAATGAAACCTTGAATGAAATTCGAAGAGTGTATTATTTATGAAAAAATTCTAATGTCTCACGCCTGACCCGAAAACTCTAAACAAATCTGGCAAAACTCGAATTGTCAAGGAAGACTTTTAACTAGGGATGGGCGAATTGCAGTGAAATCCCGTGATTCGTGAAATGCCAGTTTTTTTCTACGCTGGCAATGTGCACTGGCATCAAAAAACTGACCCCCGTGCCCAAAACTAGATGCAGCATTTCGCAAAATTTTCTCTAGTAATTTGCGAACAAATTCTACGAAGTGAACCATCACTACTATTAACATCTTCAAATGGGTCACTGGACCTCTGCTATTGACTTCTACTTGAACTAAGCAGGTCTAAGGTGGCAAATAGTCAAATATGAGTTGTTTCCAGGGTCAAGGTATGATAAATCTAAAATTCAAATTCGAGTTTGGATTTGGATTATTCCCAACTTGAATTTGTTAGTTTTGTCCAAAAATCCAACTCGAAAATTCTAATTTGAATTTACCATTCAAACCATAATAAATCTGCCCCTTAATGTGTGAAAATAAGTTACAGAAGATACATACTTTACAATTACAATCAGTAATTTTGGAAGTCAAATGCATCATTGACAGCCTACCAATATGTACCAAAGTGTATGTATATATTAATATGGTGTGTAAAAATTGTACAGTATATGTACAGTATATGTCTATATTGTGTGAGAGTTAGTGTGTAGTGATGTGTGTATTGTTTTAGAGTGTGAGAAAGAGTCCCAGACTCCTCTTTCTATCCTGATATATTTAACCTCCATGGGATATAAACCTCCCCCATCCTACATCACCCCTAAAGCATTCAGTTTGAATCTTGAAACCTAATCACATGCCAAACTTAAGGAACAATGGGTATGGTAACAAATGTATGAATGATGTGTGAATGAGTGCACAATTTGTAACTTGTCTTGTGCATAACCAATTTTTCAATTCCCAATATTTAACTTGTTTTATGCCCCTCATTTTTATTGGTGCAATGGCTATGTACTCATTGGTCTTTAAACTCTATATTAGTATCAAAATAGTGTTTTCATTATGGCAGTATGACTGCCAAAATTAGTTAATGATTTTCTTAAAGATAATGACATAAAAGTATATTCCAAAACAGTTCAAACTCCTCTGGGCTGTGTTCATGCCATATTACTCTTGCCTATAAATTTTTCTATGCTACCTACTTTTCCCCTATACTCTTCTTTCTATTCTCTTTCAAATTTTGCATTCTATTATCTTCTGTTTTACATTCAGTAATAATTATTTGTTTTACAAGACTTTGCTTACTTTTGCATATCCTACAGCTTAGTATGGAAACAAATGACACACATGCTATACTGTAGATGGGCACTATGAAGACACATTTTCTTTCTTCTTTTTGCAGAATCTCCAGACAGATGTGACTTAATGATAACTATGTTCAAAGTAGTCTATTACTATCAAAATCTTCTTCAAAGTTTTCACATTATTCATATATAATTGTTACCCTCAAAGACTCAATAAAACATCTGGGATTTCACCTATTCAAAGCAACTTGCAGAGTTATTTTAGGAACATTCTGCACAACCTCAAAGGTTGTTTTCAGGAGTTTTTACTCATGAGGAAAACTTCAGAAACAGTATTAAAGCCTTTATCATTTCTTCTTATCTCTGCTTTTCTTGAGTTTCAGGAAAACTTTTCAAAATCCATTTGAAAATATATTGATGTTCCCTTGTTTTATCAAACGTTTATACAAATGGCAAATATTCATAAGAACAACAGCTACCTGTAACTTAAAAGGAATATGAACCAAAACATGGTCTATCATCTAGATTGAAAGATATACACAGTACAAGTCAGGGGTCCATCATGAGACAAACAGACCAGAAATAGTACCATGGATACCATGGAAAATAGCACTTACCAACAGAATTACCATAACACTATCAAGTTTATTTTACCAAGACTTGATCTAAATGAAACTTTATCATGTAAATTTTTCTGTGACTTGATTTTTCTCAACTCAGTAAAAAAAATGAAAACACAAGGATAAATTCAAATGAACAGCCCTAAAATGTTAGATGCAATGTAAAACTTAAAAACAAATGCCCAGCAGTGGGTGGAAGTGACTGATGTAAATAGATTATTTTTCCTGTAAAACCAGAATGAGACCATTCAAAGGGTAATTAGATTGAAATCAGAATATATATATCATTGTTCAGATTAACAGGTACCTCCTTCTTACTGTGTCTCTTCCGCCACTGAGCCTAATCTCTGAATATTCGTACGTATTTATGCTTCTCTCTGTATGTTTACTTCTCTATATTATGAAATGAGAGTACTTATTATAAATCACTAACAAGTCCCATGACTATATAAAAGCAAAAGACCAAAGGTTGAGTTCTTTTATAAAGGTCATGGAACTCCTCAGTGACTTTTATTATGCTCATATTTTACAACAGAGGATGTTTATTTATTATATTTATTTATAAGTGAGCCATGGGACAGAAATTACATCTCTGAGTAATAATATTGGATTGACTTACAACTCACTAGTGGAAGTAATATAGTAGAAGCATATGGTTAAGGCAGCCAGTGACATATTTTGTGACATGCTCTAAGATGGGTGATTTATCATGGCCTGCTTTGTCCATATTACGAATAGCTGAATCAGGAACAGTTTATTTTTTAAAGACAAGTAAAAGGTAGTCACTTTAATTTATAAATTCATGAATTACTGGTTGGTGCTGCTATAAGGTGCAATAAGTTGATTTTGCAACTTATAGCAGCATTTTATTTACAGCACTGTCACTTGAATCATATAAGTAATTTATGCACTGAACATATGAAGGGGTAGCTAAAGTCATTAGCACTGGCACTGGTAACAAATACACGCATAACATCATATCAATTGGGTTTCATTTTAACATCATTTTATAAAGTTAAAACGAATGCAGTTTTAGAACTCAAATATAATAATAAGGCTGAATATTTAACATAACAATAGATTGTAGGAAGTTACTACAGACTGCACTGATTTGCTCAAGTTAATTGCTTTGTACAAAAGTAAAAAAGAAAACAAAAAGATGTGCATGTAAATAAAGCATATTGTAGCTAAACAGAGAGAGGGTAGCCTTCAC
This sequence comes from Xenopus borealis, assembly GCA_024363595.1. NCBI lineage: Eukaryota > Metazoa > Chordata > Amphibia > Anura > Pipidae > Xenopus > Xenopus borealis. Next base: position 33,467,094 of record CM044446.1, read on the forward strand.
TAAATAAGTGTGATCTTTTGAAAGCAGAAAGGTTGGGAGTAAGTCAGAAAGTCAGTGGGAGAGAATTCCAGAGGAGGAGTGCAGCCCTTGCAAAGTCTTGAAAAAGAGCATGTGAGGAGGTAACTAGAGAAGTGTTGAGTGAATATATGTACGTATTTATGCTTCTCTCTGTGTGGGACATTCACTAAGATCGGAAACGTCGCCAGCGCAGGCTTCGCTAGTGTTCGCCGCACTTTGCCAGGTGAATTTTCGCCAGCGCTACGCAAAATTTAAGCTCAGGTTGGCGAACAGTAGTGTATTTACTCTAGTGTTACTTTTCTAGACATAGCACAATTACGCTAGTGAAGCCTAATTTGCATACGCGCGAATTACAAAATAGAAGTGTATGTTACAGCCACCACACAAGCCCAGGAAACCTTTAATAGAAAAAAAACAACAGCCATAGAAGAAGATCTACAACTATACAGGGGGCACATGTAGGGCAATTCAGTGATTGTGTAACAGACAAAGAATGGGACTGGTGCGAACATATTAGATCTCTCCCCACTAAAAGGGACAAAGAACAACTCTCAACCAGAATGGAAGAGAGACAAACAACAGCCATAGAAGAAGATCTACAAAACATGGCAATTCAAATCCAACAAGCAGAAACAGTAACAAAGCTGCAAGAAACCATACAGCAACAGACTTACCAAACCCCATATATCGGAATAAGAGGACTGCCTGAGGCCAAACAGCAGGAGGATCTAAAAACATGCTTACAAACCATTTTCAACAAAATCTTAAGCAGACCGCCTGAAAATCAAATAAAAATAGATAGAGCACATAGGGCTTTAAAGCCAAAAAACCTAAACAATGATATACCAAGAGACATTATCTGCAAAGTCCATGAATACGCCATCAAAGAGGAAATTATGGCCAAAGCGAAAGCTACTGCACCAATCACATATGAAGGGACACAGATACAGCTTTAACCAGACCTAGCCCGCAAAACCCTACAAAAGAGTACTTAAACCTCTTCTTGAACAGCTACAAAAGAGAAAAATTCCCTATTGCTGGGGATATCCTTTCCAACTAACAGCTAAAGCCCAAGGAAAAACAGCCACCCTGAAGTCACCAAGCGGCCTACAGGCTTTTCTACAAACCTGGGATATCCCAGAGATGTCAATACCAAATTGGCAAGACCCTCAGCAGAGAGAAAGCCTACCACAATGAGAGAGGTGGCAAGAAATCACCCACAAGAGAAGCAGACAACCGACAACACCACTTCCAGCTTGAAATCTCAACAAATGAAACATCTTCCAGAAGGTAGAATGCAACCTCTACATCCAGGAGAGGTTTTTTTGCCCAAGATTGGACAATACCACTTGAAAGACAACGCTACCCAAGAAGGGACATTGACATGTAACTATAATACCTGAATTGAAAAGTTCAAAAATGTTAGTGTAAAAATTACCATAGTCCTAAATAGAACGCCTGAAAGTTTATTTGAAATTGATATGTGTTTATGACAACAAAATGGTTTGAAGTTTTAAAAATGCTAATTCTGTAATTGATATATGTTTGCAATAACAAAAAGATTGGAAGTTATAACAATGGCATTACAAATGACAACACAAACACACTTGCCACCAATATTAAAGACACGAACACCCGATACATAACTGTAAAAGCAACACATAATAAAAATAATACAGGGCTGCTCCCGAGACGCAGGCCTCTCTAGACAATCATGTCACCCACAACCCCCCACATTGACCACTATATATGAAAGTGGTCACCCCCCAATAGCGATAACACTAGAGGGTAGATTCATCAAAGAGTGAAGTTAAGTTCCGCCACTAGAGGGAAATTCCACAGCTCTCAATTCATTTCTATGGGATTTTTAAAGGCGTATTCATCAAAGGGTGAACTTTCACTTCACCCATTGATGAATACACCTTGCAAAATCCCATAGAAATTAAATGAGAGCTGTGGAATTTCCCTCTAGTGGAGTAACTTCAATCTTTGATGAATCTACCCCTAGGTGTTAGAATTACTTCACACACAACAGGTCTCCTTCTAGAGCCATACAGCCAACACGAGACCAAACAAACTGGTTTGTTTAAAATATATATATATTTTTTTCTTTTATCTATGTTTTTTGTTGAACGTATTGGCAGAGTGGATGTAGATGAATGTGCTTGTGGGTTGGACTCGCAGGGAGGCAGAGCCTATCAACAAACAACAACAACACAAAACAGGGGATGACAATTCGCAATAGTATTATATAGTAAACCCCATGATCAAGTATATATATAAAATATTATTTAATGTGAAGGGGCTGAACACCCCCAAAAGAGATATCTCATGCTCTGGGAAGCCAAGAAAATGCAAGCCGACATGCTCTTTTTACAAGAGACACATTTTTGCTACAAAAAACCTAATACCCTTAAATCCCATCTATATCCAACAGCATACTATGCCTCAGGGCCATCTAGAAAAGCGGGAGTAGCTATTCTGCTTCACAGAAACGTTTCATTTTCACAAACCTCTATCACCAAAGACCCACTAGGCAGATTCCTACTAATCAGAGGGGTTTTGGATGGAATAGAAGTAGTGTTACTCAATATTTACCTACCTAATCAAAACCAGACCACATACTTAACTAAAATCATTTCAAAGCTAATGTCACTTACCCACCTGCCAATCATTATAGCTGGAGATTTTAACATGACACAGTCCAATGCAAGCCAGAACAGCTAACCAAAGTCTTTAGACAGATAATACAAAATGCTAGACTCTATGACAGCTGGAGAATCCAACACTCCATGGAAAGAGGATACACCTTTTACTCTCCGGTACATGAAATACATACAAGGATAGACTACTTTTTCATAAACCAACTAGCCCTCACATATCTTGAAAAAAACAGATAGTCATCGAATAACATGGTCAGACCACTCACCTATAGAAATGTCGATTTCAATACATCCATCCCATCCAAAACAACATACGTGGAGGCTAAATGAGACACTACTCACAGAGTCCGACACAGTCAAGCAAATCCGAGAGTCCATCAAAGAATATTTTGAACTAAACACAAATACAGTATCCTCCAACATAACACTCTGGGAGGCACATAAGACTGTGATCAGAGGACAACTTATTTCCATGGCTTCAGCCAAGAAAAAAAACCTCTAGGCCACATACAAAGCACTTAAAGCACTTAGAGCAAGCACTTAAAAAAGCAGAAAAACGACTATACACAATACCAACAGTTTCCCATCTAGCTAAAGTAGTGGGTTATAGGAACCAACTTAAAGACCTAGCGATGCTTCATGTACAAAAACTGATGACATTGACGTGACACAGATACTTTGAATAAAAAACTCAAAAATCAGCAAGCAACTAGAAACATCCCAGTGACCAGAAATTAACAAGGAGGTATAGAATACACAACAGACAAAATTATGACCATCTTCCAGCAATACTATCAGTCATTATACAACCTAAGCACAGGAAACAAAACTTTACAAGGAGACAGAGCTCTCATTAATGCTCTGAAACACAAACTGAACAAATGGATACCACCAGATGTTCTCCCGACCTTATCAACCACCTAAATGGACATTCTCAACAAAGACATAACTGTATTGGACATACAAGAGACTTTGAAAAATCTCCCAACAAAAAAGGCCCCAGGACCAGACGGTTACACATACAGCTGTCATAAAACCTTTAGCAACCTGCTAACACCACACCTGATGACAGTATTAAATGATTTTTTAAAAGGAGAATATATACCCAGAGACATGAACACCTACCACATCATAGTCATACCAAAACCGGGAAAGGACCCCCTTGAATGCAGCAACTATAGGCTAATATCACTGATTAACTCAGACCTAAAAAATGTCTGTAAAATACTGGCAGACAGACTATGAGCTATTATTCCCACCTTGATAGATGACGACCAAGTTGGCTTTGTTAAAACTAGACAAGCAGTTGACAACACAAGAAGAGCAATATATCTGATAGACCTTATCAACGCCAAAAAGACACCAGCACTGATTTTAAGCCTAGATGCAGAAAAGGCCTTTGACCGCCTAAACTGGAACTACATGTCAGCACTTCTGGAATTAATGGGATTTCGAGGCCAATTTCTACAAGCGATCAGAGCCCTATACACCTCTCCCATAGCAGCAGTATGCCTTAACGGAGCTTTATCACCATATTTCAAAATACCCAATGGCACCCGCCAAGGATGCCCACTCTCCCCTCTTCTCTATATTGAACCTCTGGCCATCGCTATAAGGAAAAATACAGACATCACAGGAGTTAAACATAACCATACCAAATTCAAAATCTCACTATTTGCGGACGACGTATTATTGATGCTGACCAAACCCGCAACCTCCTTACCCAACCTGCACAAAGTGATACAGGAATACGGACTACTCTCTGGATATAAAATCAACAATCACAAAACGGAGGCACTCCCGTTACACATATCTCCACATATGATTAAGCTTCTGAAACTTAATTTTACTTATAGTTGGCAGACGAACTCCATACACTATTTGGGAATATCCCTAACCAAAGAATATGGGCTCCTCTACAAATATAACTACCCGAGCATAGTAAAAAAAATCAAAACAGAAATGGTAACATGGAATCAAGGCACCTTGGCATGGTTTGTCAGAATAAATGCAGTAAAAATGAACATCCTCCCATGACTACTGAATTTATTCGAAACACTTCCCATCCCAGTACCCAACAAAATACTTAACTCTATCCAATCCAAACTCATACAGTTCATCTGGGCAAACAACAAACCACGAATATCAAAAAGAATATTAATGATAAACATGACACAAGGAGGCCAAGCAGTGCCGGACATCAAGAAATATTACTTAGCAGCCCACCTGTGACACATAACGTACTGGACTACATGCAATCCACAAAGTAAATGGGCATTACTCGAATCACTGGTGGCATATCTAACACACCTGAATAATATGATATGGAGACAAAACCAACCATCAATCCCAGATGGATGCCCCCTTCAGTCAATAAAATTCACTATAACACTTTGGAGGAAAACTGCCAAACAATATCTTCTTATGTCCAAACCAAGTGTGTTACAATCTACCACGTTTAATCCTCAATTCCCACCAGGAAACTCCTTGTCTTTCCGCCGTACTTGGCAAAATCCAGATACTTTCCATATATGGGACATCATCATTCCTAAAACAGGTAAAATCAAAACCTTACCACAACTACAAGAAAAAACAGAAAGCAATACCACTTTACCAATATGTCCAAATCTCCAACTATACTAGAAATATAACTAAAGGACTGAATAACCTAACACTACAACCCTTTGAAAAAATTGCCCGTGCAAAAAAAATTTATAAAAAAAATTTACCAGATACTGAATACCCTTCCCACAGATTCTTTCCCGAAACATCCATTTCATGCTATATTGGGAAGAAAATTTTACAGCAACCCTACCATATGAAGAATGGGAAGAAATATGGGAAAATGCCAAAAAATCCTCCACATGTGTGAGAACGTGTACAAGAACCTACTTAACTGGTATTATACTCCAGATAAACTACATGCAATATTCTCAAGTACAACGGATATATGCTGGAGGGGTTGTAAGCAGCGGGGCACTCTGGCACACATAATGGGGTACTGTCCTTTACCCATATTGGGAAAGCATATCAACACTTCTGAACAAAGTCCTCTTCCACAACACACCATTAGACCCATGGATATTTGTTCTGGGCAAACCTCACACTAGTAATACCAACGCAGAACAAAGACTAATGAACCATATACTCACAGCAACAAGGAGACTTATTTGCTCAAATTGAAACAAAGCGGGATCCGACGATGAACGAAGTCCAAGATAAAGTAGAGGAAGTCCAGAGAATGGAATACATATCAGCAATACATAACAACAAAATACCTACATATAACAAAATATGGGTGAACTGGGAATACCATTTTCCCAACACTCCTACAACAACAGGTTGATGTAAAAATCCAAGGACTTGGAACTATGTCCATAATAAGCAGCCCCGAAAGGAAAAAGAACAAAAGATCAGTAACGAGACTGCCAGATTAAGATTTCAGCATTTATAACTACCCATTGTGATGGGATAGATTGGTGGGCCCCACATGGCGATGCCTCCCTGTACCCACTCCGTGAGACAAAGCTTTAAATTACTGCACATTGTATAAATCTGCACCATCTCACAGCCATTGAACAAACATCTGCCTAATTTACTATGTACCTGCATTATTTTTTTTTCCTTTCCTTTTGTATTTGAATTTGAATTTTTATTTTTATCTATATTGCTGTTTTCTGTTATGATTATTACTTAAAATAAAACCAACAAAATAAAGAGTTTAAAAAAAAACTGGACTTGCTGAGAAATTTTAATGAAGACGTTTCACTGAGCAGCTTCTTCAATTCAACTGACTGGTGTGGGAAGTTCTCTCTTAAACTTTTCCAACAGTCCAATCACAATGGCCATGGTAACTCTTCAGAGAGATGACATCTGAAATTCACAGATTTGTTGATTCTGTGTAGTTACTGTGATAGGATTACCAATGTGTCATACAACTCCTACACACAGGTGTTACTTGTGAGAGTTGCATGAATGGGTGTGTGAAGTGTTCTAAAACTGCCAGGGTACTGATGTAAGAACAGCATTGTATGTAGCAGACAGGTGGTGTTGAAACCCCCCCCCCCCATTCATGGATGGTTTCTCCACCTTGACACGAATTGCCTCTTTCTCGCCTCTTTAAACCCAGTGGTCTTGGACATACTGTAATACACTGTATAATCAATGACTCTGAAATGAGTCTTGGATGCTGACTTGGGCTGATGGGTTTAAATTCACTCATTCAATAAGCAAATATATACTTGTTTAAGGTAGTTATGACATTGCAGTAATGTAAAGTTAAGTAAAGTGAGTGCTTCATTTTGTCTATAAGTGAGTGAGTATTGGTTACATTTTGTTAAAAAAAAAACCTAGTGCTCCACTTGGGTATTACTATTCCACAGATTGCATGTAAAGTTGCTGTACCGTGTTAGCCAGTAAAAATGTTATTGGGCAACCCTTTTGAAATAAAAAATAACAAAATGGTATAAAGGTGATAACTTTATTGGCTAACTAATATAACCTACTGTAAACAAAAATGTGCTTGTAAAATAATTGTTAACTAAATATCTGCATACACCGTGATTTTAAAATAAATGAGGGGTAAAACATAATTTCACTATACAGTATATATAGTATATAGTATATATTGGTATATATTGGTATATCATGTGTTCCAGGACTATATAGATGAATATTATATGAGTACCAGTGCAGTATAAAATAATATTAAAAAATGTATGCCAGAAGAAAGGTTTTACATGAAAATCACAGTAAGTAGGTAGGAATTACAATAATGAAACCATGCATAAGAAGAATACTATACCACGTCTCTACATGCATATATAATTACATCTCATTTAGAAAATGTGTTCTTATACTGCAGCTATTTAAATGTTAACTGTAATAGTATATTAGGTAATATTCTTGTATTTTAATTCCTGGCAATGAAATAATACACATTTTGTAATGCAAATATGGGACTTATACAATAAATTTAACTGAATAGAACTAATTGAAAACAAATAAAACGCAATTAACTTATATTCAGCCCACATCAATAAGATACACATTAGGACCATGTTACTTTATTAGCAATTAATGTTATCTGCTGACTGCTAGCTAATCATGCATTGTCACCTACTGAGTCAGAAGACTAAATGTTGCCTGATTTGTATGATATGATACACAAAGACACTATGCTCAACAGTATTATCAAATTAGATCAGGTGCTGAAGCTAATTCAGTACATTGGATTTATACTGAAGATACATATCATAGAACTGTTTTTTTCTGCAAAAAAAGCAGCAACTATGCTACAAATAGCTGTAAACTGAAACCTTTACTTTTTTTGACACAAACTATTCACTTGTGGAATATTATGTTCATCCAGACTTTCTTCACCCACTGTTCATGTGGTTTAATGAAAATTGCTGTGCTGAATGTTCCAAATTAAGTGGTTTGCAGAATATTCTGACACAGGTGTTGAGTGTTGACAGAAATGTGCGTTTTAGTCTGGGTCTGCATCTCATTTTCAGTTAACTATTGTAGAACAAACACATGGAGCTAAAGTAATGACTCGTCAATTAGAGTTCAGTACATAGAAACATGACCTGTTATAAAGTTAGATCTGTTAGAAAGTTGTATATCCATTACCTAGTAATCCTATACATAATAAGATAACTTCGAATAGTAAACTAAAAACCTGTCATAGTTTGATGCAAACAATGCAATCCAATTAAGTGTTATCTACAGTATTTCCTATATAAAAGTCTTGTATTTTACCTTATTTGTGACAAAAATGAAAAATGAGAATATAAATGCTTCAGTGATCTATATTATATTTTAAATAGTAAATACATCTTCTAGATCTTCTACGTGAACTCGACAGGTTTTATGTGGTGAAGTATTGAATTAGAACTGTTTCCAGGGTTGAGTGTGATAAATCTCACATTCAAATTCAAAATTGTGAGTTTTGACCAAACAACTGATTTGAAAATACAAATTCTAATCTACCATTTGAACCATAGTAAATTTGCCCGAAAATCTTAGTTGGAATCAAATTCCAGGTACTGTTTTATTATTATTATTATTATTATTATAATTATTATTATTATTATTATTGAGAAAAAGAAAATACTTTTTAACATTCTGAATTATTTCAATGAAATTTCTAAATTGCAGATACTGAACATATGATCCCATACACCCATACCCACATGGTCCCATATACATTTTTTTTCCATACACATTTTTAACTTAAAGATGGTATATGAGAAACTAGATTAAACATCAACTATTCAAAACATTATTATTATGTTAAGCTAGCTTTTATGGAAATCACATCACAAATTCCTATAATCAGATCGATTTTTTGGAGACTTTTTATGCCACTTTTTGGCATTATTTAATTATACTTTGGATTCAAGTTTACTTAATCAAAATACAAAATGCAATTATGCTGTTGGAAAAATATCAGCAAACGTTACTATTCCTCAAAATCTAAAAGATGGATTTATAACTATAGAAAAATTATGTGACAAAATGAATTTGAAAACTGCAAACAGAAATCTAAACAGCAAAAGAATAAAAGTTAGAAAACAAGAGGAACTGTGGATCTTAAACCACTAGCTTAGTTTATATATTTTATGGTTAAGAAATTGAATTTTATGGTGGGTATGTAAATAATATTAGGGGTGCACACTTCTCATAGAAGAATAATACAAATGTTCCATTCTACTGTCCAGTTTTAATATTAATTTGGTGAATTATAACTTTATCAAAGTTTAAGTAAATGTTATTGTCATTTTCAATAGACAGTAGTAATGCATATGAAGTAGCACATCATATACCAAGGGACAGATTTATCATTGGTCATATTTCGAATAAAAAAAATTCGAAATTCGACCATATGAATAGAAAGGAAGTAAAATCCTTTGAATTCAAATCCGAATGATTTTACTGCTATTCGATTGGTCAAGCGATCAAATAGCAAATATTCGATCGATCGATAAAATTGTTCGAATCGATCGTTTCCAGCGATTTTAACCATTTGATCAAATATTTGCTATTCGATCAAAATTCCCCCAAAGCATTTTGCCAGGTTAAACCTGGCGAAGTAGGCAATCAAATAAATTTTTAAAGGGGAAGTAATTCGAAATTCCACTAATTGAATAGTCGAATAGATTTTTATTCAATCTATTTTTTTTTTCAATTCGATCGAATTTGCAAATGCGATGTTCAAATTTGCCTAATTTGCATATGCTACAATTCAACCAATCGAATTTTGCAAATTCGATCAAATTTCGAATTCTTTACATTAATTTAGTAAATCTGCCCCCAAGAGTGTCAGGGTAATCACACTAAGGGATATATAATCTAATATTTCCTTAGAAAAGAAAAATACATTATAAATCCAAAAATAATAATGTAGGGCCCCATAGGGTTACTAATATCCCTATGGTTTTAAATCCCTACACAACTACACTACTAATTGCAGAAGCAGAGGCCCATGTATTTAGTTACTTCATTTACATATTTGTATCATTGGCCTACAAGCTTTATGACCACTTCCTGTCACATTGTAAGATGTGTGCCTGATTATAGGTGGATATTCCTCTTTTTTTTCTTTTTGCTGATCTGCCTGCATCTGTTCCAGGGTACCAGTACCTCCAGAGATAGAGAACGGGGACCCAATGAATGAGGCCAGCCAGAGACAGGTCAGATTATTTTATAGTATTTTCTAGGAGAGTAAGATATTGAGTTTAAGTAACATGAGCAGCCTGTATGCCAACCAAGATCTTAGTATGGAGTAGTAGTGATGGGCGAATTTATTCACCAGGCGCGCATTCGCGGTCAATTCCTGCGATTTGCTGCCGGCGAATAAATCCGTGAAAATTTGCTGGCGTAAAAAAAAAAAACGAGTTGCGCGCCCAAAATGACGCGACGCGCATTGAAAACGATGCAACCCACGCAATGCGCGTCAAAACCGTGCAGTGACTCCTTTCGCAATTCACTGGAAATTCACGAATTTTTCGGCGAAACGGGATAGATTCGGCCATCACTATGTAGTAGCTCTCCTCTGGGCTTTGAATCTGCCTATAAAGGGATCACACTGTGGATAGGGAATCAGGCTTTAGATTTATTCTCCCTGATTATTCCATTGTAGGGGCATTCCATCCTATAGGTGTACCTTCAACTACCCTATTACTCCACATGGTACCACATCTTGCTGTCAATGCCTAACTGTCCTGTCATAAGTACTATCTATATTGTCTTGCTGTGCTGCCCATTGGGATTAAATAGCTCTTTATATATAATATTGATAGCCCAGTTACAGTATATATATTCTGTTTAGTTTAGTTCATTCAGAGACATGTAGTTTAAACTTGCTAGTTTGCAGCATGTATATCTTGCTAGCCAATTCCTCACTTATAGTGATGGGCGAATCTACCCAGTTTAACTTTCCAGCAAAATTCGCGAATTGGCGAAAAAATTCACGAAACGAGTCGCGGCATGTTTTTGACGCCTTGCGTCGTTTTCGTTGCGTCGCGTCAAAAACGACGAATTTTCGCTGGCGTTTCACGAATTTATTTGCCAGTGGAGAATCGCTGGAATTCACTGCAAATTCGTCCCTGGCGAATAAATTCGCCCATCACTACTCACTTACACTAATTTCAAGTGAGTCATGTGATCGTAGGGCAGCCGTTACTTCCCTTCAGAGTGGCAGCCATTTTTTTTACCTTGTTCAGCTTAGGGTGAGAAGGTATTCTGTTTTTACCTCAAGAATTCATCTTTTGGATTACAATTTTCCTGCATGAATTCTTCAATAAAGGTCAAAGAATTAAAGCTCATCTAAGGCAGTGTACTTGTGAGTAACCTACTGTTAAATGCAAGTTTAATCCAATTTCTACCATGACTTACTGGAGGCAGAATACTTGCCTTTATGGATTTTGAGTATGAACCCCACGTGGATCATTTGTCTTGGACAAATAAACTGTTTGATTGTTCTTGCAAGAACTTCCTGGCATACTTATTTTCTGTTACGCACAGCAGTCTATGGGAGTTGTAGTTCCACTATCCCCATTCTTCATTTCTTCCATTTAGTGAAGGCCCAACCTTAGTGTTAGACTCAAATGTAAGCCATGGTCTATTGCCATATAGCTGGACAATCACCCTTTTGGCTAAAATAGGCCAATGTAGTGTTAAACCAATATGTACCTACAGTATAAAACAACCCTTTTCCTTTAGTTTTGCTCGTTTTAAACCCTAATGCAATTATTTGTTCAATGTTATTGCTCAGTAAACATAGTTACATAGTTAAATCAGTTTGAAAGAAGGCAAAGTCCATCAAGCTCAACCGCTCCAAATGAAAGCCCAGCATCCATACACACATCCTTCCATACCTTCATATAAATTATATATACCCATATCTATACTAACTATAGAGTTTAGTATCACAATAGCCTTTGCTATTATGTCTGTCCAAGAAATCATCCAAGCCCCTCTTAAAAGCATTAACAGAATCAGCCATCACAACATCACCCAGCAGTGCATTCCTCACTGTGAAGAACCACCTACTCTAAGTTGCTTCAAATGAAAGTTCTTTTCTTCTAGTCTGAAGGGGTGGCCTCTGGTGTGGTGATCCTATTTATGGGTAAAAAGGTCCCCTGATATTTGTCTATAATGTTCTCTATTTGTAAAGTGTAATCATGTCCCCTTGCAAGCTCCTTTTTTCAAGAGAAAACAACCCCAACCATGACAGTCTACTCTCATAATTTAAGTCTTCCATCCCTCTAACCAGTTTAGTTGCACGTCTCTGCACTCTTTCCAACTCATTTATATCTCTCTTAAGGACTGGAGTCCAAAACTGCACTGCACACTCCAGATGAGGCCTTACCAGGAACCTATAAAGAGGCATAATTATGTTTTCATGCCTTGAGTTAATGCCCTTTTTTATGCCAGACAGAACTTTATTTGCTTTAGTATGAAAACAATTGCAGAACTATAAAATATTATAGAGATAAATCTTGCAGCAATATAGGGGATTACTTGGAAGCCCTGTAGCTACTGGCGGCACTTCCAAATTAAGTGGTATCTCCAGGGTGTGCTAAGTCAATCACCCCAACAGAGTTGCCCAAAAGAATAGGGCACACATGTCACTCTAATGATCAACACGAGAAATAATGCCAACTAAACTTAAAAACATTCAGCTGAATTGTGTTAAGTGGAACCCCCCCTGGTAATGCAACAGCTGTCAAATTATACGGAAAAACATGTAAATTGTGTTGAAATATCACTTTGCACATTGTTGTGCAGTAAGTAAAAACCCAATGATTGGTTTTAATAGCTGGAGCTAGAAACAGAATTTCAACAATTGAGTTTTCATTGTAAATGTATAGCTATTTTTCTACAAGAAGACATAGCAGTCACAGTATCTGTTTAGAAAAATCCTTTAGAGCTTTTATTCACTGGCTTTTTTTCTGTGCTGTTTAAACGAATGCTGAGTAGAAAACCCCCCACATATGATGCATTTAAACAGTGTCGGACTGGGGGGCCTGGGGCCCATGGTGAATGCCGTCCAGGGCCCCCCACCACCAACCTCCTGCCGCCCCCCCGCTGACCCCACACACAAATTAAAGCAACAACGGCACACACATACAGCACTGCCTTGCACCAAGCACCACTGCGCATGTGTGCCTGGCGCTCACACCACTGCGCATGGGCTCCCAAAGAATTTTATTTCGAAATTTGATTGGGAGAGGGGGTCTGGCCTGGTTGGGGCCCATGAGGGTCGAGGGCCAACGAGGTTTTTCCCTGTGTCCAGCTGGGCCAGTCTGACACTGCTTAAAAGGAAAAAACTTTTTTTACACAACTAAGGGGCAAATTTACTAAGGATTTTGAATATTCTCCAAAATCATATGATCGAATGATTTGACGCAAAAATCATACAAATTGAATAGTCGCAGAGTTCCATCATACGAATATTATTCGATAAGAAAACTTTGAAAAAAGCCTGTAGGGGCTTCCCATAGGCTTCTGTTGCAATTTGGTAGGTTCAATCTGGCGAAGTAGGCAGTGGAATAAAAATTTTAAGGGCAAGTTATTCGACTGGCGAATAGTTGAGCGATCGAATATATATTTATTCAATCTAGTCGATCGATTCGATGCGACCGAATATCTCATATTTGATGGTCGAAAATACTTTGCTAATTTGCATATTTGAATATTCGCACAATCGAAAATTGACTATTCGAGCGAATTTTCGAATCCTTCACACGAATTTGATAAATCTGCCCCGAAGTGGTATTCCCATTCCAAGAAAATGCAATATGCTGCATTTAAACAAATGCACTGAAATGCAAACTCAGGATGCTCATGAGTACAATCAGGCAGAATATACTGTAGGGGAATCAGTTAGTGAATGCGTTTATTTGCTCACAAACCTGCTATTAAACACACATTAAACACTTTAAAAAAACGCAGACAAAAACATGTGTAAGTGCCCTTAAAATAGCACAACTGCTCATTTTAAAATGAAAAGTTCAAGGATTTGGGTATATTCCCATACATTTCTTTCTGAAACGACAGTTTAAAAAAGGAAATGTATGACGGCAAAAAAAATGGGAAAAATTACAAGATGATGAATGGGAAGATCTTTTGAAAAGTATATTTCCCATCGGATAATATTAAGTTATGATGTGTTATACTCTGGCAAAATTAATCAAGCAGTGTGATTTTTAGACAATAACAAATGACTTCCATTGAATAACATTCCCTGAAGTAATATTACCTCATGACATAGAGTGGCAACAATGCAGCTTGATAAATCAAGGCATAACTAGAACTTTTATAACATATAAAGATGAATGAGTAATGTACTTACATTTTGGGGGAAAAAATGTTAGATATGTTTTTATTTATTATCAATAATCTCCACTAAAATAAAATCTTATTATTGCTAACTAAAATGTAGTATATAATGTAGAAACTGAAATCACTCACGGCAAATGTATGAAGCAAATGTATTGCTTTACTGCATCACAGCAAATGTGGACACATTTTGGACATCAACATGTTTCAATCCATTCGTCAGGATGGGCATACAACAAAATGCTAACAGCTTAAATACCCCCACCCTCAGTCATCCCTCCCACAAGTGCCACATAATTAATACAACTAATTAATCACAGTGAGTAAAGTGCATTGTGCTTAATACAGCCATTCTTGCTTATAAAATACCAAAACCTACATTAATAGTTTTAAAAAAGACTAGATACCTGTCAGGACAGGTGTGTCTTACCTTCCTGGCGGTCGCTTCTCATCCAAGATGGTGGCGCCCTACAGCTACACGTGGGTAGCGGTACTAGTGCATAAACGTCACAAACCAGCACCAAGTTCAAATAAAAGGACGCTCAGGATGCCAGTTCAATGCCCAAGTATAGGTTCCATTTCTAGCGTTCCTGGGTGTTGAACTTTGAACCTGGACTTTAACCATAAAACTTCCTCCTTGGTCCTGACCACTCCCACTGGGAGCCGATAGGCCCCCTTATAATACCCACCATAGATACCCACTTTCTAAATCAATACTAAACTATCAATCCTAACAACTCTTTAACTTTGGGACCAAACTAGTCTGCACCAAGTTCCAATTACTATTTCCAAATAGTTACAGGTCATATCAGACATGTTCAAAGACATCTCTATCTCAATATGACATCCTAGAATCCCTCCTATAGTTCTCACCAACTTAATGGGGTATTTTAAAATGTAGTATACACCCTCTTTCACAGTACTCCAACTGTGCATCCCAGGTTCAAGTTGGATGTTCATAATAATACTGATGAAGCAGGAAAAATCAAACTTAATTTTTTAAGACAGCGATTTTTTCTAACTTAGGAACTCTATCTCAATACTCATTGTCAATCAAAATTTACTCTTCACTTTCAATTCTAACAAAGGTTCCAAACTACCTCAAAAATATCAAAATTCCAACGATGGCCTGAATAATTTTCAGAATAAATTAAGCCAATCCTGACACATATATAATATACACTTATTAGCATACCCTCCATAGCTCAACGCAACCTGAAAAAAAACAAATTAAATAAAGCATGCAAGAGAATACATCTCATTGAGTCCTCGTGCTGACAAAGTGTTCAATTTATGAATACATTTGGCCTCACATTGCAATAACAGCCTATCTCTGTCCCTGCCCCTTCTAGGCAATTGAATTGAGTCAATAAGCATACATTGCAGAGCTGGTAAACTGTGTTGTTTGTTCATGCAGTGCCTCACCAATGGTTTGTCTGCTTTCCCTGTAGATAATGCATTTGTGATACTCATTCGGTGATTATTCATTCTCAACCTAAAGGGAGTCACACATTTGCCAACATAAAATAATCCACATGGACATGTGATGAAGTATACCACAAATTCAGAAAGACACATCAGTCTCTGTTTGATATAGAATCTCTTCCCTGTCAAGTGATGTGAAAACGATTGTCCTGTCAGCAGGAAACCGCAAGTGTGGCAACCACTGCATCGATAGCATCCAGGTTTCAAGTCTGGAAACCAATTTTTTGTGCCTTTAACAGTATCAAACAAATCAGTAATGACCAATAGATCCTGCAAGAATTCATTATAATAGTAAATAAATTATATAAAGTGCATTACTAATCCGGCGTTAATTCATTAAGATATTTTGTTAATTAGTGCGGGATATCAAATGGGAATGGTTATTCCAAAAATTCATTAATATTCATTAAATTAACTAAAATAGGTCATGCTGGTCCCAGTTCGGAGAAAGAGTAGGAAATAGGAAACTCTTGGGACACCACAAAGATGAAGGGTTACCAAGACTTTGGTCTCAACAATTAAACTTGTCCTAAACTGTGAAAGAGCTGTCTTACCCTAAAAAAGGTAGTTAGAATGCGAACTGGACCAATCGTGATGCCAACCTATATTGCCCTCCTGCCCATACTAATTGGAGAGAGATTTATAAAGGTTCTGTTGTAGAATAAAAGAGCTTGAGGAAACAGCAGACAAATCCAACGCGCGTTCTGCTACATGCTTTGTCAAGGCGAATGGCGACCGTGTCTTGCTTCGGGTTTAAATAACTTCCGCGTTCTACGTAATTCAAATTGTCTTACAGGAATTGGATAACTTCATTTATCACATCTCGCGGGATTTGAATAGCTTACATATCGCAAAATTTGCATAAGCTCTAAGCTCATCGTTCATTCCATTTGCATATAAACCAGACATGCGCACTTGTGAATTCAGCGAGCTAGGAAGGATTTAAAACAATTATCCGACGCCTCGCCATCAACTTCTGCTGTTATCAAGTTCTAATACAAATTGGAACTCAATGTTAGTTCACATATACCATTAATTCATATTTATTCATAAATCAATTATCCTATTAATTAGAATGAACTGTTAAAATGAACTGGTATCCTATTATCGATTATCCTATTAAATAGAATGAACTGTTAAAATGAACTGTAAAAAATTAATTTTATTGAATTTATTAAAAATGAATTAGTAATGCACATATAATTTATTTACTATTATAATGAATTCTGTATGAATTAATAATGCACTTTAAGTACTTTATAATACTATTAATTATTACTAATTCCCATTTAGGATATCATATTCCTAATTAATTAATTTTATCTATTGATCCTGTCTATACTCTAGCACTTTAAGTTGGTCAATTGAATTCCACACAAGGTGGATGAGTGGGGTGATACCTAAATATCTGTAGGATATCATTCATTATGGGAATTTTATTTAAGAATTATTTAGTTGCAGAAGGGGTTCTTTTCTTTCTCTCCATATATTTCCACCTGATAGAAATTAATCACATGATTTACCCGTAGGCAAATAAATTTGCCCATCACTACCCAAAATGACTACATGTGCCATAGTCCCAAGGTTTTAGAATGGGTGCATGGCCTAGTAGTCTAGTAGTCTGAGGGTTTGGCAGGATGTCATTGAGGGTGTGGCAAGCCAATAAGGGGCATTAACAACAGAACAACACTCTCTGCAGCAGGGACAACTTCTTAAATGTTGCCATAGTCTGAATCCAAAGAGCTATAGATATCAGCTCTCCTAGTTACACTCCTAGATTAAGCAAATTTCTTCAGGAATGGTTATCGGCCTTTCTTTTTCTTTCTTTCTTTGTTGCTTTCTTTCATTCCTTCCTTGCTTCCTTTGTTAAAATAATATGGATATTTAAAAAAATAAGATAGATTTAGAGAAATTTATGCAAAACAAAAATCCACATAAAATAGCAGAGTATAATCACATCCTCATTATCTTAGCACTATACGTACATGTATTTCAAACAGCAGGTTTGGGATGAATATGTTACAATTAGGTGAAAATTATTTTACACTAAGGACTTGTTAGGATTTCAAGCAAACATAAATTATAGTTAGCTTTACCTTTTTGAACTTTGAATATATTTCTGGATGACTTGTCAAAAAATGATAATGTGTTTCAATTTAACAAACTAGAATAGGGTTATTTGTAGATGGTCAGTGAACGATGTCACATAAGTTATTTTTTCTTGCACGTGTTTATTGTGATTCAGGCACTTGAATAAAAAGGTAAAATAAAATTTTCTGCAATTTAATAAAACGTTCTCCTACAGATTTAAAAATTAAGAAATGATAAATTGAGAAAATATGCAATTATATTATGCATGCATGTGTACAACAATATGATTTGGGGGGATGTGTTAAGCTATATACCCACATTCTAACTATTAATAAACACTGCATTGCAAATTGCACAGCATTAAATCTGTTGATCTAGATGCCATTATCATCATCATAACTGCATGATTAGTTTGCTGCCATGACTATGACTCTATTCATCTCATAAACAAGATCACATGTATAGCAGCACCTATAAAAATACATTGGAAACCTGGAAATAGATGAAAGTAAGTGTATGTGTGTTTGAGCTCCAGTGGAAAACCTCTTCAGAATCCTGTAACTCCTGTGTTTTCAGTTATTTAAAAACAAGCTAAAGGTAGCTGCTTGTTGGGTTCTCTGTTGGCACTTAAGATACCCCCTTAGCCATAAAGTTGTACAAGAAAGCAGTGCAAGTGAGTCTGACTCCATTTAGGATAAAGACTAAGCAGCCAGTGGGAGAGCTGAAGAGCCCTGCAGGACTATAGCCTCCGAATTTTGTAGATTAAGATGGACGTACAATACCTATTGTTATATATTTTGTATTGAGGTCTCTTTTACTGCACAAAGCTATTCCGTATTCAACTGTTTCTCTTCAACAGGTAGACCTTTCAGCTGACAATTGGCAATCCGCCTGCTTTCTTTTTTTTATCTTTTTCTTTGTCTTTTTTAAATTTATAACTTCATAAATTATAAGATAATAGCTATCCATGTAATATATATTTCTTTTATTTCAGGTTATCATTTGAGAGGTAACACTTTTAATTATTTGCAGATTGTGTAATTATTTTACTTACCCTTCTGTTTTACTTCCAGCTATAATTACACTTTCTTGGTCCTAATACCTATCTGGATTCCAAAACATATTTAAAATAATACAAAAACCTCTATTGGGTTTAGATGGAAGCAGACCTCTGTTAAATATCCATAAGTCAAATACATAAATTTAATTTTTCATTATTATAACAATGAATGTTTAAAGAGGTCTCATGGATAGGTAGCAAGGCAGTTGTTAAATATTATTAACTAAGATTCTTTATTTGTTTCATACACTGCCTCAGAAATTCCTTCCTAACAATTCATTTCATCTAATTAAAAAGTATTCATTCATTTTGTATGGAAAAATCATAAACCTACTTTTAGTAACCTTGAGAAATATCAAGCAGTTCACCTTAATTTTTTTACAACTTTTTTTTACTCCACAAATCAAACTCTGGGGGATTTACAATAAAAAAAAGTTTGCTTCAGTACCATCTTTTACAATGTTTCGTATGGTATGGCTACATTTTGTTTACTACACTAGCTAATCTACTCCAACTCAATCTTTTTAGGATCGTATCCTCATTTACCAATTACATGTTTAAGGAGTTTAAGCTGCAATTTTGGCCCTTTTTGGATTATGGATGTGAGCAGATTTCAGATGTTTTCAGATGTTTAAGACATCCTCTGATTTAAAGAATATAATTTCATAACTAACACTTTCTTTAAATACAATTAGCTAGTATCTGTAGATACAATAAGATTGGTAATGTTAAGACCCCTACACCTGGTCAAATAAGGCTTTAAACTATAATACAAAAACGATTGTAATTCGGCAAAAGACTAAGAAAAAAAGCCTATGGGGGATTCCCATAGGCTTGTAATGCAATTTTGTAGGTTCAATCTGGCGAAGTAGGCAGTCGAATAAAAATTTAAAGGGCAAGTTCTTCGACTGGCGAATAGTCGAGCGCTCAAATATATATTTATTCGATTTATTCGATCTATTTGATGCACCCGAATATTCCATATTCGATGGTCGAAAATACTTATTTTGCATATTAAAATAGTCACACAATCGCATTGAGACTATTCAAGCCAATATTTAAATCCTTCACACAAATTTAGTAAATCTGCCCCTATGTTCTTAAACAGCAGGTTTGACAGAAAAACTATAGAAATGAACAAGGAATGCCAAGATAAGTAGAGGTAGAGTGAAGTAAAAAGTTGAATTGTCATCTTTGAACCAGTGTTTAAAGTTTTTTGCATTTTCCCATTTAATAATCCATAATAAAATTCCAAATTTGTTGTATTTCTCCCCAAGGGAAGTGGGGGTATAGGTATGTATAAGTTTGTGTG
>CM044446.1:33489543-33534193 GCA_024363595.1 Xenopus borealis
CATTTATATTTAGTTCCAGTTTTATTCATAGTATACAGTAGTTATGCCTGGTCTGACTAAATCCAGAAAACCCATAGTTAATTATTCACCTCAGTCTATGTTTAATATCTTGTACATTGTTTACTAGAAACAATAAAACAAGTGAATAAAAACAAAAAAAACAAGTCTAACACCAAATGACTTTCTATTTAATGTATTTCATAAAAAAATTGGATCGTGTAAGTAAAAACATCCCTTTGACAAAAGGTATAAGATTGATTCCTAAGATCAATTGTGTTTTTAGAAACAATTCATCAAGGAGGCACAAGAAAATAAGAACAGAAACAAATCCCTTTTTGATATTTCTGCTTCAGGTTATGGATGACCAGCTTTTAATTTAGAGAAACCTAGTTTCTGTTAACATGGCTATGTGTTTCAACTAAATCTCCCTCTGTTATATACATTATTACTGTAAGGAAATTCTCAAATTAGGTATACAAAATTACTATGTAATTATGGAGAAAAATTCCAATGCAACTTAAATCTTCCTGAAGTAAGGTAGTCATTTCAGCTAACCTTGCTTACAAAACTTGAAACTTGTAAAACATAAAACTAAACTGCAGTGCACATCAAACAAAAAATGCCAGATGTTTGATTGTAATTGTCTAAGAAAAAATACCTATAGGCATAAATAAAATCCACATCAATTATGAGCATATATGGTTTCCTGAAATACTGGCATGTCTCTATTCAATTAAATTTTTTTTTGCAGCATTTTTTCTTGAATGAAGAAAAAGTGGTAACTTTATTTTGTTTTATAAACTATATAAACTATAAGCATATAAACTATAATCTACTTTTTTCCAGCAGAAATATAAAAATAGGCAAAATTATGTTTTCTTCCCTAAAGTTAACACCTTTATTTGCTTTATTGGCTTTAGCAACCACAGAGTGACACTGTCTAGCGTTGCCCAGTTTTTACCCACAAAACCCCCAAATACTTCTCAATTAAGGAGCCGCCTAACAGACTACCATTAAGGGGCAGATTTACTGAGGGCTGAATTTTCGAGGGCTATTTGCCCTGGAATTCGACCCTTCTACGATTTTAGAATGAAAATTCCATAAAATCATAGTAAAATTCGATTTTTTCGATTTTTTATTCGATTTCTCGATAAAATCGTACAATTGAACAATTTTACGAAAAAATTGTAAAAAGCGTTCGATCATATGATTGGTATTTGAACATAAAACTTAGAAAAGAAGCCTATGGGGGGTTCCCTTAGGCTTCTATTGCAATTTGGTAGGTTCAATCTGGCGAAGTAGGCAGTCAAAGAAAATTTTAAAGGGGAAGTACTTTGATCATTGAATGGTCGAATGATCGAATATTCGATTATTGGATCTATTCGATCTATTCAATACGATCGAATTTTGCATATTAGATTATTGAAGTGGCCAAATTTGCATATTCGAATATTCGATAAAATCGTACAATCGGAATTCGAACGAATTCGATCGAATTTCGAATCCTTCACACTAATTTTCCCAAAGTGTCCAGTTCTCCAGTTTAGCCAAATCTCTGCAAAGCCAATTATTATGTATTAATGTTTCTCATGTATTTTTGGCAATATTTTCTTGCATATATTGCAGCTGAAACTTTCTCTTTGTGTACTCTATAATTCTTGATAGTTGAATTATTTACCATTATAGAATATGTAAAATTTGGATAGAATTTTCTTATGAATTTCACATTTGAGACAATCTGAACAAGAAATAAATAAGAAGGCGAAGTGACTACTTTGCCAATTTACTAACAGGTGCAGGTGTCATCGCTAGAAAAGGAGATAGGCGCTAGCGTTGCTTCGCACTCTAACGCTAGGCAAATTTTCACTCTCGCTAATGGATAGATCTCTGCAATGTGGATTTTACTGAATGTTACCTCGTTCACCAGGCTTGCCTTTGCCAGATTTGACCTGGTGAAGTGCATTGGAGTGCATAGAACATCCTCAATCTTCAGTTACTTACATCATAATGTTTGAGTGGAATATCTTCTAAATCCAAAAAACATTGACGTCTTTTCATTTTTTGAAGGTGTTAAGCTGCAAAAGAAATATATTTTTTTGTTGGGTACCAGGTCTGCCTCATACATTTTCTAACATATGTCACATTATTTGACAGTGGTCTTATGTGTAGGGCATTAAAACAACTCTATTGACTTTATTAAGGTTTCCTTGGCAACTCTAGTTATCAGCTCCATAAATAGCTCCATTCCTCTTTACATTTCCCACCATATGCAAACTCTAGGGATGCACCGAATGCAAACCCCCGAATCCATTGGGAAAGATTTGGACGAATACCGAACCACATTTGCATATTTGCATATGCAAATTAGTGAGGGTAAACATTTTTTACTTCCTTGTTTTGTGATGAAAAGTCCCATGGTTCGGCCAGGCACAAGGATTCTGAATCCTGCTGAAAATGGCTGAATCCTGGCCGAATACAGGACCAAATCCTGGATTCAGGGCATCCCTAGCAAATTTGCCTGAGAGAAAGAACTCTAGCAAAGTTGCACTAGCCAGAACTGAACATTAGCTCATCTTCACTTTGATTTGCTCACTCTGCTGAAGAAAATTCGCTAGCCCGGGACATTACATCTCTACGTTTATAAATTAACATTGTCTGAGCGAATTTTTGTCTGGTGAAGTTTTGTGATGGCTGCAAAGCTGTCGGCGAAATTGCACTCTTTAGAAAGTTTCGCCCCCAAGTATGATGTGTTCTTGATAAAGCTTTTACATTTTCAAAATCTAGTTTGAAGGCCTTGTTAGTTTTATTTACCTATTACAACCCTACTATATGGTTTTAATTTTAAAATAAAACTGTTAAAACAGATTGTGCCAGTATGTCACTATATAATGTATTTATAAAAATATATTTACTATAATGGCTCCCATAACAAAATGTAAAATTTATTGTTTATGATTTATTTCATATATGGGGATGGGAAAACAGACTGAAGAATTAAAAATTTCATAATTTCTTCACTGATCAATACTGTAGCTCAGGGCTGTCCAACTGGTGGCCCACAACCCCCCTTTGTGTGGCTCTCAATGAGAGTCTACCTGCTGTGTCTGTGTTTAGCCCTCACTACCACAGAAGTTGGACAGCACTGCTGTAGCTCATCGGACCCAAGAGACCACAGTTATTTTTGACATACAGAAACAGAACTGTCTACCTGTAGTTATTAAAGTGTTTCCACTGTAGCTTATAGCAGTAATAATTAATGATGGGTGAATCTGACACATTTCGCTTTACCAAAAATTTGTGAAATGGCGAAAATTCACCAAAATGCATTGAAGTTTGTGGGAGTCAATTTTTTTGTCGCAATATGCAAAGCGTCAATTTTTTTTTGTGTTTATCCATTAATTCATGCCCTTATTTATGAAAGACAGTATTTGCATTAGTAGGCACAGAATGATACTGCATGGAATTAGACAACATTTTATCTTAAAAAGGAAAGCCCCAAAACACTGCCATTTAATGTATAACTTGCACTTATTTTTACCAAAGTGCACTTGTATGGGAAGAAGGGGGAATAAGTACCACTGGAATTAAAGTGGCGTTAAGCAATGCTGCACATGCCCACGATGATCTGGTTGGCTGATGATGACAGCAACTGTACTGTACTGTTTTTACTTCCCACATTCTCCTTTTCTGTACTGGAGGTACCTATCCAGGAGGATCAGTTAGGAGCAACTTTTAACAATACCCTAGTAGGGCATGCCTTTTAATTTTACTGAAAACCATATTAGCTATATAGAAAAACAGTAGGATTGTTTTGCCTTGAACATGAATGTATTCTAGATTTTTGAAAAAGTGAAATAGTAGATTTTTTTTTTGTCAGTACAGTACTCCATGCCAGGTGCAGAATTTGGGCTTAAATCACTATGTTTTTCACCCAATAACAATTACCTCAGAACCATTGCTCTGATCCATTAAATAATTTGTGTTTGTGCAATAAATTATGATGGCACTGTAGTAAAGCAACCTATTTTTACCCCCCATCATGCTTTAACACTTATATAATATGTCATAATTGTATCTGAAATCCAGCAACATCAAGGTGAAACAGTGCTATTAAAGTGGACCTGTCACCCCAAAAAAATATTCAAAATCCTATTTTATCACATTAGTCAAGCAAAATGAACATTAATTACACTATATAAATCATTTGAATCTTGTTTTCTTCAGTCTGGGAATTCATAATCATAGCAAGCAGGCAGGAGCCATTTTTGGACACTGTTATTAAGGCTTGCATCATCTCAGAATCTTGTTTGTGCACCAGAATCGGGGACCCGGTGTCTATCCCCATGTCCTGGTTACACAATTAAATGGTTAAGAGAACTGGGGGAATGTGTGGGGAGCAATGACATTTAGGAAGTGCTGAATGGAAAGTGAAAGTAATTATCTGCCCCACCTCTATGCCTAAGGCATAGAGGAGTGGCAGACAATATTTGATTGACAGCTGAGATTTTTAAATGAGCTTAAAACAGCTATGAATGCTTTGATAAAAATTTGAAATTGGATTTCATGTTTAATTTGAAAAGGACTTTTATTATACAGATTTTTGTGTCTGGGTGATGGGTTCACTTTAAGGAAAAAGTATGTGTGTTTAGATACTGTAACAAGCACACAAAGTTTTTAACACTGAAATCTCAACTATTTCTCTTTTTCATTTATAATCTTCTAGAGCTCTATAAAATGGGCATATGATGTAACAGAACAGCAGGTTTTCCCACAAACTCATGATTGCTAAATTGTAACAGCTTAGTGAATAATTAGAAAACATATACAAAACTAATAAATAAATAACTGAAAAAACTAATAACATCTGTATGTGGTATGAAATAATGAGTAAACTTCTCAAGTGTAAAAACTAAATATAATTTTGTGCAATTACTTTGGTGTACATTTTAATGAAAAAGTATATAAATGTATGGATTTTCTATTATGGCAGTTATTTATTAATGTATAACATTACTGTGGGATATAAAAAGAAATGTGTTGCTAGCAAATTAAGTGTATTATATTGTTAACTTTTAACACAAGGAATGTAAGAAATGAACCCAGGCTTTTTATTAATTCAATTAATTTTGTTACTAAGCTTTAATCTATTAATGTTGCTTGCCCTTAAGTCATTTTACTCTATTTTAACCCTTAAGCTGTTTGAGAGAACTATCTTCAACTCTTTCTTCTATAAAAGGTTACAGATAGGGGCCCATGTAGTAAGCTTAAATTTTTTTGGGGTAATGTTTTTAAAGGGGTAAATCTAAAAAAAAAAATTGTTTTTTTCAAGATTTATTATACTCCAAAGCTGCTCAAAATCCAAATCCGAAAATACACCAGCTAAAATCTGTCGAAGTAATGTTAAAGGCAGTGACAGATGGTTCCTTTTGCAATTGGAAGATGCTTTTTGCCTTCATGATTTTTGAAGTTTTCGGGCTGTTTGACACTGGTTTTAGTTTGATATTCTGAAACATTTGTTTTCAATGTAATGGTTTTCCGGGCGACAATTATAAAAAGCTACACAATTGTATTATTGTATTATTTTGTTGAAACTTTTCCCTATTAGATTTTTTTGATAAATTTATTGGTGGGAGTTAGGATTTGAATTTGTTTAAAAAAAACTATAAAAACTAGAGTTTTACTAAATATACCCCTTGGGGTAGATTTATCAAGATTTCGAAATTCAAATTTTAAAAGAGCACCTAAA
Source organism: Xenopus borealis (assembly GCA_024363595.1). Classification (NCBI taxonomy): domain Eukaryota; kingdom Metazoa; phylum Chordata; class Amphibia; order Anura; family Pipidae; genus Xenopus; species Xenopus borealis. The sequence goes on from CM044446.1 coordinate 33,495,290, forward strand.
ATAAAAAAAATTTGCGATTGAAGTTCATTTTCAATCGAGTAGGCCCATATTCATTTGAATACGAAACAAAGTAATAGCGTGTTTGATCGAATTTTCAAAGTCCACCAATTGACTCTAAATAGGTTCTGGGAGGTCCCCCATTTGGCAGGTTTTATATGGTGAGTGGTCAAAGTTGAATTTTTAAAGAGACAGCACATGATAAATTGCTAAATTTTTAGCAAATTCAAATCAAATTTGGACTATTCCCTAGTCGAAGTACACAAAAATAGCTCAAATTTAGAATTTCACTTTGACCCTTGATAAATCTGTCCCTTAGTATCACCATCATAAAGGGGGTTATTTATCAAAATCCAAAATGTTCTCACTATTTTCTGAAAACCACTCTGACCACATCTGTACAGACTTTCCCCCCTGTATTCTGCATAACGCAGAGTAGCATATCTTCAAAATATCAAAGTGACATGTGCCATTGACTTCTACATGAACTCAGCAGGTCTTAGTTGGAATACTTTTTAATTCTGACTTTTAATTCCAGCAAGGTCATGAAATAAATAAATAAATCATGAAATATTTTTTTCCATGAAAAATTGTGTTTTCCCCTTTAACAGTCTGACCAGACAAAATCTGACTTTAATAAATAACTCCCAAAATGTACCAGAAAAGAATATGATCCTATATTACTGTATGTAGGTTTAGTTTTTCTAGGGGGAAAGAATATTTTACTCTATTTTAACCCTTAAGCTGTTTGAGAGAACTATCTTCAACTCTTTCTTCTATAAAAGGTTACAGATAGGGGCCCATATAGTAAGCTTACATTTTTTTTGGGTAATGTTTTTAAAGGGGCAAATCTAAAAAAAAAATAGTTTGAACACTTGGGATGTTATCAGTAGTTTTACAAACATTAAACTTTGCATCAGTTCAGTAACTCCCAGCAACCAATCGGCAATTAGATTTGTACTTGTGATTGCACAATTGTGAAATTGAAAGAAAATATAAGATTGGTTTGGTTACAGCACTGAAAAAAAATTGTACAATGTTTGTAAATAAACCCCAATGTGTGTTAACACACAAACTGGTGCACAATGATTTATAACTGTACTGCAAGCATAATAATAATATGCCATTGGTTTTTAGCAAACTAAAATGTTTTTTCTCATGAAAACGAAAAAATTATGAAATACTAATGTAGTATATAGTAATAGTATTAAATCAATGAGGCTTCAATAATACTTTACTATTTTTTCATAATTTATGTTTCAATAACTAATTCACTTCCAATTTTATTTCCAGGTTATTTACATAAAAGTAAAATAATTTAATTCATAGCCATGGCCCTGCATGTTTTACAGAACATTACCAAAATAATTGAATGCAAATTGCTGCTTAAACATAATATAGTTTTCCATTAAATACTAATTAAAACAGAAAAGTAATAATTTTGCAAAGTAGGTTAAGAATATATAGCCAAAAAAGTATTTCATTTCAAAAAGGAATATTTAGGCTTCGTTTGTAGGGGCAATAAGGTATACACTCCATCTTGCACAGTATATTTTTGACACACCGGTTTAAATACATTATACATTATATACAGTAGTCAATCTGACTATATCAATAACTGTAGGCAGTGTCACAGTACCTTCTAAAACAAAATGCAATTTTGCATAAAAAGGGCATTAACTTGAAAGAAAAATACCTTTAAAAAAAAAAAAAAAGCATCACTTAAAGGGCAATTCGACCCCACAGGTGAAAAAATCATTCCCTCCTTCCAGTACACCCCCATCCCTCCTCCACCCCAGCCTACCTCCCCCCCAGGCAAATGCTCCATTGGAGAGGACCTGGAAGGAGGGGTAATTAACAAGTTTGGGGCATTTGCCCGGGGGGAGGTAGGCTGGGGGGGAGAAGGGAGGGGGTCTACACAGGGGAGGGATTTTCACCTATGGGGTTGAATTCTCCTTTAATAGTGCTGCTCCAGGAGAATTCTATTCTAAAATCCATTTCTCAAAAGAGCAAACTATATTATATTATTATATAATATTTATATCATATTTAATTTTGAAATCTGAGATGGAGCTAGACATATTGTCAATTTCACAGCTGCCCCCAGTCATGTGACTTTTTTGCTCTGATAAACTTCCGTCACCCCCCTCCCTTTCCCACCCAACAGCTTAACAACATAACAATGGGAAGGTAACCAGTTAGCAGCTCCCTAACACAAGATAACAGCTGCCTGGTAGATCTAAGAACAGCACTCAATAATAAAACCCAGGTCCCAATGTGACACATTCAGTTACATTGAGAAGGAGAAGCAACAACCTGCCAGAAAGCTGGTTCTTTCCGAAAGCACATGACAAGGCAAAACGAAATGAGATGGCTGCCTACACACCAATATTACAAATAACAAAATACACTTGCTGGTTCCGGAATTACATTTTACATGGCAGAGTGAATTATTTGCAGTGTAAACAGTGTAATTTAGAAATAAAAACTACATAATAAGAATCATGACAAAATACCTTTAAATTAAGTAAAGACAGAAAACAGAAACAGAAAACTGTCCAATCCCTAGGTAATAGTGATGGGCGAATTTATTCGCCAGGGGCGAAAAATTCACCAACAAAAACGAGTCGCGCGCCGTTTTTGACGCGACGCGCCGGAAGCGCCGCGCGCCGAAAATGACGCAACGCGTCGGAAACGACGCTACGCGCCGCGTTTTACGCGCGTCAAAAACGACGCGCGACTCGTTTCACGAATTTTTCACCAATTCGCGAATTTCTCTGGAAATTCGCTAATTTTCCGGCGAAGCGAAACACGGGAGATTCTCCCATCACTACTAGGTAATACTGAGCAAGCACAATGGAACAGTTTTCTGCTTCCAAGTCTTTCTTGACGCTATCAAGGGTCAAAGTGAAAATTAGAATGAAAATAAATTGAATTTTGAGCTATTTTTGTGTACTTCGAGAAGGAAATAGTCCAAATTTGATTTGAATTTGCAAAAAATGTACTGTCATTTGAAACCTGCCAAAATGCTGTTTTAGCCTATGGGTAACCTCCTAGAATTAATTTGGTGTCAATTAGTGGACTTTGAAAATTCAAAGGGTTTTTTTGGGAACAACTCCTAATTAGTGATGGGCGAATTGCCAGCGAAATTTCGCTTAGCAAAAATTCGCTGGAAAAACGAGTCGCGGGTCCAAAAATGACGCAATGCACCGAAAACGACGCGACACGCCGAAAACGACGCGACAAAGTTGACGCGACATGCGTCAAAAGCGCCCCGCTACTTGTTTCGCGAATTTTTCGCCAATTCGCGAATTTCTCTGGAAATTCGCAAATTTTTCGGCGAATCTTCGCCCATCACTACTCCTAATCGAATTCGATCGAATGCACTATTACTTTGATTTGAACAATTTGACAGAATACAGACCTATTCAATCAAAAACTAACCTACTGGAATTGAATTCGTTTTGGTTGGCCTTTTTGAATTCTAAACTTTTTGCACTTCCAAATGCGATCCTTGATAAATCTGCCTCATAGACTTCAATGGGTGAAAAACTTTTTGCTCGACAAAAAAAAAACATTGTCACCCTTTGACTTCAATGCATTTGGCAAAGCGAAATGGGTCAGATTCCCCATAATTAGCTCTGGCATGCAAAGTAGAGTGAAAAAGCGAGTTTTCTACTCCACAATTCAGCTTTTCACCCTGCTGCGCATGCAAGACACAAATTCAGGAATAAGATTGCTCCATTGACCTTGTTTAGAAGTAACACAGGAACACTGACTTGGGTGTCAGGTAAAAGTAAAGCGTAAGAGTAGTGATGGGCGAATTAGCGGCGAATTCCCGCGATTTGCAGCTGGCGAATAAATTTGCGAAACGCCAGCTAAAGTTCGCCTGGCAAAAATTCACTAAAAAAAAGTGCCGCGACTCGTTTCGCAAATTTTTTTGCCAATTCGCGAATTTCGTTGGAAATTCGCAAATTTTTCAGCGAAATGAAACAGGGTAGATTTGCCCATCACTACTTAAGAGGTATTACTACTTTAACCTGCTCTCAAAGGGTACAGGACACTCTTTTTTTTTTTTTACCTCTCCAGGAAAGAGCTCCCGGTATGGGTAACCATGCTGAAGAACATGCATGCACATAATGAGCATGTGCTGCAACTCGCCTTAAAAATACCTCAGTTTTTGAGACACAGAATATGTTCTAATTACTGCTGAAAGTACAAACTAAATCACAGCAAGAGAACATATTGTTTTTTATTTGTAAAATATGCAAAGGAGCATGAAGGATAGGACAGTTTTATATTGCCATCTGTCAAATACTTGAAAAAAAAATCTTCAAATTTGCAGGAAAAATATGGTGAATTAGGCAACTTTGAATGCATTTAATCATTTTCTCAATTCTAAATAAATTGGTGTGTAAGTTATTTTTATAACAAATTTTCACTTTATAGTTTATGGTTTAAACAGGACACAGCACAGCTTATATTTGAAAGTCAATGTCTTTGTGTCTGAATGGTGATGGGTGGATTTATTCACCAGGCACGAATTTGCGGGAAATTTGCTGGCATTAAAAAAATAAAACGAGTTGCGCACCAAAAACGACTAGATGTGCGTCAAAAACGGGCTGCAACTAATTTTGCAAATTTTTTGCCAATTCGCAAATTTCGCTGGGAATTCGCTACTTTTTCGGCAAAGTGAAACGGGATAGATTTGCCCATAACTATGTCTGAAATCTATTTCAGGGAAAGCAAAATTCCCATTTTTGTTAAACCATTAAAATATTTATTGTTGTATTTGAAAGTTGACTATACTATCTGAAAGCCTAGAGTCTGTTAGCTGCATCTTGGTTTTAGTATAAATCATTAAAGCACCTTTACTCTAAGCACTTGATATTTTTTACCTGAATTCAGCTTGATCAAGGGAAGAAAGTAGCAGCCAAAAATGAGTGTCAAATATGGTGGATGTCAAAATAGGAAAAGTATTAATTCAAGGAAAATGCACTTGTGCTAACAGAGAATATATTTACATGAAAAAAGCTGTTGCACAAAAACAGGGTCTTTTGCAAAAAGAGTTTCCAGACTTTATATTAATCAATCAATGTTTTGACCCTCACAGGGGTCTTTATCAAGAAGACCCCTGTGAGGGTCAAAACGTTAACTGATTAAAATAAAGTGGGAGTTTATTTATGAAAAAACTAAAACGTCTAAAATTCTATTGAATAGGAACAACCCAAAAATTCTAAGGTAAGAAATATTAACATCTTAAAATGGTTCAATACACCTCTGTCATTGACTTCTACATGAACTTGTCAGGTTCTAGGTGGTGAAGTATTGAATTAAACCTGTTTCCAGGGTCAAAGGTGTGATAAATCTCACTTTCAAATTGGAATTCAAGTAGATGGTTTCAATTGTGAGTTTTGACCAAAAAAAATTCGAAAATTTGAATTTGCCATTCGAACTTTAGTAAATATGCCCCTTAATGGATATCTGGGTGCTTTGTATTACTAATTCTAAATTATTACTAATGTACGCCTATTTTACAAATAGATGTGATCCACCAATTTAGAAAGCTTGTGTTAACAATATTATTATGATTAATAAATATTGTATTGTTGTCCCTTTTTTACCCCATCTGACCAAGCAGCTAATGATATCCTCCAGGCATACTCTAACCAACACTTTTTATAAACAATGGTCACATTTTGCACCTGGAAGTAATTGATAACATAAACTACTTACTGATTAGCTTTATTTGAGCCAGCTACAGATCAAACAATACAAACCATAATTTGAGTACCTGCAGAGGTGCAAATAAATCAAGTGTTGATCACTGAGAGTCCATGATAGATGTAAAAAGGCCACAACTTTATTGACACAATGGTCAAATAATGTGGTAAGATTGTAAAATTAAAGATCACCGATCATATGACATTTTTTTCCCATTGCCAGGACTTAAGGGCATCTTTATAAGGCTGTTATTAGAGTGACTTCCTGTTATGCAAGGTATCCCAATCCCAGAACAACCCCCACACTTGACTCACACTTCCACCTATAACCACTGCCCTTCATTTTGGAGGAGTCTTCCACTACTCAGATTCTGCCATATCTTACAGTTCGAGGACCAACAAGAAAGTTCTCGGCAGACTTGTGTAGGCTGAATGGAGGGCAAGGCGCATAGTCAAAGGACAGACCGGGCCAATATCAATCAAGCACAGCAATACAAAATCAGGAGTCAGGAACATAGCTGAGGTCACAGGCCAGGGTCAAAACCAACAATAGCACAGTACAAAAACAGGATCCTATAGAATAGTCAATAAACAGGCAGAAGTCAGGTAGGCAGCTAACTAGGGGAGGTCAGGAACAGGCTAGGTCAGAAACAGACAAGAGAGACTTAGGAAACACACACTGGAACTCTCACCAAGCTTCATAGCATCAGATGCAATGAAAGTGTAAAAACCACAAAGCGGGGCAACTACACATCACAGGAGAATTAGCGAGCTGCAGAAGAAGTAGTGCCTGCCACACCATTAGACTACCAGGTATTCTCATATTTCTGCTGGAAGCAGAAATAACAGTGGCACCACTGGCATTTGCATGGAGTAAAATAACACACCTTGATACATTTTCATTTACACAGCTTTTTATACAATTCTTTTGCTGAATTTCATTTTACACAACATAATATCTGTAGAAATAAGGGAAATCAAGTGGACTTGCTGTGTTTTTTATCTTGAAGATGTTTCACCTGTCGTCCATCTGGCTTCCTCAATTCAATTTTTCAAGAAAAAAAACACAACAAGCAAGCTGATTTGACATGACATACCATGATCTGGATGAATGAGAATTTTCACAAACATACACAGCATAATACATATGCCCCATAATGTGCAGTATTGTTTGCCTAACTGGATGGAAAGTTCTATTAGACAACAGCTCTGGGGAAGAAATGTTTCTATGGTATATAGTTAATTTGGCCCATCAAGTTCAACTCTTTTAAAAATAACATCTTTGTATACACACATATGTGTGTGTGTGTGTGTATATATGTGTGCGTGTGTGTGTGTATGCTATATTAAGATTCTAGTAACCTTGGATATCATGCTTGTTCAACCATCCAAGCCACTCTTAAAAGAAAGGAAAGCCCTGGTGCTATTAATGCAGGGGCTTCATGACAAGTGATCCAAATGACCAGCAGCCAGATTACACTGGTTATTGGCACAATCAGATGTTGCTGTGATTGGATGAGAAACAATGAGTTCAGGCAGGGGAAAGCTGGACTGGGCATGGAAAAAGAGAGGGATTTGATGTCAGGGGAAGAAGAAGTTCACTTCCTTATCTTTTGAGCAGGTTCTCATATTATCTATTAAGCGAATGTGGATGTTTCCTGCATGCACTGTTATATTGTGGTTTTGGTACGGCTATATGGTATAAATGTGAGAGTCTTCTTGGTATTATTCATGTTAAATGTCAAATGCGTGATCCAGGGAATGTGTCTGATCCCCATTGGGGTCAGGAAGGCATTTTTTCATCTTAGGGAGTGGATAACCAATAATAGAAAAGAAAAGGCATCCAGGCACTCAAAATTATGAATCACATTAAAAGATCAATATCTACATTTTTAGACATAAGCCCTCATTCCCAGTGGGCCTACTGAATAGCTGCAAGATGCAGCCTATATTTAGTATACCTCATGGATTGATAGCAACATTGTGGACAGAAGAAGTGGATTTTGTGGGAGAATTTCTTGGACAGCATATCTGGCCTTCTTCTGAAAGCACAAGTTGAGTGACCAAACAGCCGTAGTACACACAGGGAACCCATTATTTATTGCCACCTTTAAGAAGTAGTGTACAACATTTGAAGAAACTCTGAGTTAAATCACAAAAGTACAGAGATTAGTAATCACCTCTCCAAAGAATATTGGGTAACTTTTTTAATTGAACATGGGAAATAGCGCCACTGAGTTTGCCACAGTAGGACTTCATTAACTAGCTGTTTTCAGTATCACAGATTCAATAACAGATCTCCAATAACAGATCAGTTAATTTGTTTCTCTCTTACTGCAAAATAATCAATGGTTGGAGTATAAATATGAAATATATTGTGTTCATCCTCTTTTTATTGCTACTGATGTGACATTTGCATTGAGACCCATATAGAAAAGGTTAGAAGGAAATGATAATTTAAATCTCTCATGTTTTGTTCTTTTTTTCAGGTGGTTTACACCTGTTCCTGTAACTTTTTTCAAATACAAAACTTGAACAAATTAAACTAATAAAAACACAGCTCTCTTAAAAGTTTTGAAACACCATATACATGATAGCTTTTCTGACTTTAGGAATTATTTGTACATTTAGAATAATAGTAAAAATCCTTTTTTTCAATGTGATAGTATTTATATTATCTATATAATATATATATATATATATATATATATATTAATCAACATTGACACCTTGTGGAGTATTTAGGCAGAGCATTATTTGCTTACAATGTATTTCCTACTGTATGTTCTCTTTCTCTCTTGAAATACAGAAACTGACACAGAAAAGTGTACCTCCATAATAACATTATCCAGTACACAAAACAGTCTAAAAATAGTTATATCTGTCATATGTTATTGCATACAGTAACACATTCAACATATCTAAAAAAAAAGATCTTTCGAGGGGATATGATTATTCTTTAAAGATACATGTATATAATTAGAAAACAACATAGAAAAGATCAAGAGGCCACCCACTTTAGACTTGAGGAATAGAGCTTTCAATTACAATGAGAGCAGTGAGGTTGTAGAATACTCTGCTTTTTTATGTTGTGATGGCATATTCTGTTAATACCTTTAGGTGTAGCTTGGATGACTTATTGGAAAAGCAAAATATCCAAGACTATACTGTAGTAATCTTACATATAAAATACAGTGGCAATAGACGGACTAGACCCCAAAGTCACATTCACATTCTAATAAATACTCTGTATTAGTCCTCCTTTGTCATAACTAAATGTACAGCTCATATGCATCCTATTTGCTGTGCTAGTTAAATGTGTTTAAATGTGCTGTTCTTGGATAAAGACTACACAGCTGGCAATCCCATTGGTAAGTGGTGCCAGAGCACATATGTTCTGAATAAGTGACCTCATTTACTTTTAGCAGACACGGCATAATAAGCAAAATTTCACACACATTTGCTCATGCCAAACCCCTATACATGGAGCTTTGTGCGCCTATGTTTTGTAATTACCACATGTCAAATCATTCTCCTTCGTTTGTATTTGCACATACTCTACATGATGCCAAGGGAAATAAATCTCTGCACTGATGAAGTTGCCACAGCGGGACTTATTGTTCCTAACTTACTGTTTTCCATTATCATAGAAACCACACAATCAACTCCAATCACAGATCACTTCATTCACATTTATCTCGAAGGGCAAAATAATCAAACAATGCACAGTGAATATAAAATGTATTAAGTAAAATCACACCTGTTAAGATACTGGGTCTGTGGTATGGTCTAAATAAGTGACTGCATTTACTATACTTTCAGTAAACAGAGCATAAGAAGCAAAATTGCACCCAAATTTGCACATTTGCACTTATGTTCTCCTGTACATAGTGCATATGTAAGTGAGGTGAAGCAGGCAGTATGCAGTAGTATATCTGCCATTGGATAGGTGATAAGTACAGGGTTCCAATTGCTTATTGTTTATTTATATGTGCCTTACTAAAAGTATGTTATTTAAAAGTTGATACTATAGTCCCTACAACATTATATCTCACACTTGATATGGCACATAAAGCTCCTTGAGTTTTCTTATACTAATCAGCATTGGATGGAAGTATCCGTTTTACTGAAGGCTTATCTATTGTACATTGCAAACTGTTCTGATTGCTGTCAATCTGTATTTCTCTTTTCCTCCAATTTTCTTTAAAGTTTTGACACTGCTGTTCCTAATGATCAGGAAATCTCCAGCTGCAACCCCATGCTGTGAATATAAAAAAGAGAAAGTCAGAAAGAGAATACCATTAAAATACTTGGGGCAGGTTCTTATTGGTTCTTCTTACAACAAAAGGGAACAGCACAATCTCATAAAATTCTCCAGTTATTTGTTTATTCAGGTAGATGTGCTACACATGCTTCAGCGGAACTGATTTGTGTTTATTATTTTTTTTTTTAGCTTCTTTTAATACCCATTGCCCCTTTTTAATTTTTGAATTTATGTTATGTCTTGTCTGTATACTTAGGGGGAAATTCACTAAAGCACGAAGCCAGCATGCTCCAGCGTGACGTCAATTCGTAACTTCAGAAATTTACTAACGCCGATACAGGCGAATTTTTGCTAGCGAAGTAGATAGACTATCGCAACTTCGCACCCTTACGCCAGGCGATGTTGCACACTGACGAAGGATCGTAATTATGCAAATTCACTAAGATAACCATTTTTCTGAACGTTACCACTTATGCTAGACCTTCGCCAGGTCATACCTGGCGAAGTTCAATACAATAGATAGGAGCTTGAAAAAAAATTGGAAATCTTTTCTAATTCCCTAGTCTGAAAAAGAGCGAAATTTTTTTTGGGGGGTTACCCTCCTTCCCCCCTACATTTCCTAACATATGGCAACACAACTATATAGGGGGCACATGTAGGACAATAGGACAACTTTATTTTTTTATTAAAGGTTTCCTGGGCCTGTGTAGTGCTATGTAGTGGCTGTAACAAATACTTCTATTAGACTTTGAAATTCGCGTCGTATGCAAATTAGGCATCGCTAGAGTAAATGCGCTATCCCTGGCGAAGTAACACTAGCGCAACTATGCTACCGTTCACAGACCTTATTGTAACTTCGCACTTTAGTGAATTTGCGTAGCCTGGTGAAGTGTGGCGAACGTTAACGAAGCCAACGCTAGCGAATTTTTGCTGCTTAGTAAATTTCTCCCTTAAAGACTATGTTCATACTCAGATCAAGGTATTTTTCACAGCTTCTCAAATCAAATACCTTAGATTACCTAAATTTGCCAACTGATCCAAAAGAAACTCTACTTACACCAGTTGCCTTGTCAAACAATATCCCATCAGTGTAGAGCCTACTAGCTGTGACTAAACAGGTACAATGTATTTAATGCAGGTATGTCCAACCTGCGGCCCAGGATGGATATGCATACGGCCCAGCTTGAAACCCTTGGTTCCCGAGGAAACGTCATGTCGCAAAGGATATAGGAGTAGGCAGTAGGGGGGACTCTGCCCATTGCCCAGTTAGTAGTAATAATAATAAAATAAGTCTATTTAATATCCAGATGGCCCAGGGAAGCCAAAAGGTTGGACACTCCTGATCTAATGCATATCTGAACAAATTACCCTAAGACACCCTTTTCTGCAGTTGTTAGTCAGCATTGTCAAATTGATATATGTTTGAGGCTGTAAACCACATGATCAACCCCAGTGCAAATTCATCACTAGGGTCAAATGGCATCTGAGACATGGGTTAATTAAGATTCAGGCACACACTTTCTTTCTTGCGGTAGCTAAATAGTTCATTAGAATTTACACAGATAAACTGGTACTTTCAGCATGCAGAGTTAAGGCACAGTCAGTTACATACTAACTACAGTAATCCCAAGCCAAACCCATGAGGCAGACAAGATCTCAAACAAAAAGAAAATGCCCTCACTGAAAATGACAGTGTTTTATAGGACACAAGACTCAGGCCTCTCCAGTGCATACAGCAAAGATGTCACTAGAATGGGAGCACAGTCTGGAGTATGGCAGCTCATATCTGGAACTTGATGCAGACAATGACAATCATAAAACATCTCATTTTACTTTCTGAGCTGTGTAACAATATAGAAACTGATCTCAAGAGAACAGAGCTTGAACAGACCTAGACTTGCATTTACTGGGTCATCACACTGATTATGTAAAAAATAAATGGAATCTGTTGCCTCTCATATTGATAATAGACACTCATGAAAAAATTTAAGGCTGAAATGGAAAGACTCCTAACAAAGCTTGTGAAATTTGAGGCCTGCTAAAGGTGCACCAACTTCAGCATAAACAGGATAGTGTCCTCATCTGCCTAAGGGCAACATTGCTCTTCGATCAGATCCAAGATATGTCATAATCAAAATCCATTGAAAAATCAGAGATGCTTTCAGGCCATAAACAACTTTTTAAGAAACAACAACTCTGGGCCTACCTAGTCAGCTATAAAGGAAGACCTATCTAATCTTGGATCATGAAAAGCAACTGCTCACTGTATGGGACCTCATTAACTCAAATGTATAATTTCAATTCTCTGGAGATTGAACTAAACCTGGACCTTGAATTTATGGCTAATTATGTGAACTAAGAAAGTCCAGCACCAGGACAGAAATACAAACGTATTTGCATCTGGACTGAGAGATCAAATGGAATTCCTTTTATTCCACACTCCAATAATTCGGCCCTAATTTATATTTAGTCTCTTTGACCCACACTACTGTATCTTGTACCTTATCTACTTGTCTCTGGCAGATCTCCTTGTAAAAGACTTTAACACCTTACACACAGATTGATATTCATTTTGTTGGTCATTGGAGCTGAATAAAAAAGGAACTAAAATGTTCTGAAACTATGATTATCTTAGTTAGCCAATAGGTATCACCTTTATCACTTTGTTTTTTTATTTTAAAAGTTTTGCCCTGTAATGCTAAATGCTAAAATAAACAAGCAATTGGACACAGAGTGGAAACATGTCCCCATAAACAAGATGCTACAAAAGAAGAGTAAGTCTTCCACTTCACCGAATGTTTGAGATACATTTTCAATATTTTTTTTACTTAGTAGCTTATACTTATGCCCTGCTATAGCCCACCATCAATGGCAGTATATACGTAGCACCTATTATATTTATATTTAAGTGATGGTTTATTATGTTCTGCTATATTTTGTTCTACATTTCAATTTCTGTCTACAATAGGCAAATACATATGCATTCCACTCTTAAAATTAGTGACATAACTAGAAATTACTGGGCTAGGGTTGCCACCCTAGACCTCCAACAAAACCATACAAGGGATGGGATAATGGTATTGAAGGTGGGGAAGTGGCATTGGGCGGGGTTATGATATTTGGGGACATGTTTGTGTTTTGTAGGGGGCAGAGTTTTCACATCAGTGGAAGTTATTGGCCAGATCATTGTTCAGGCTTCACAAGGCACAAACCTGAACAGGCAGTTGAAATCTGAACACCCCTAAGATAAAAAGGTACTGTTTGGGTTAAAACAGAGTTGAACATGCAATTAAAAAGGCATTTAGTGCTAAAAGAATCCAAACTCTCATACTCTCATGATGGTGTCTCCTTCCAGGAAACACATATAAAGGAATATCGTCCAAACAGATTAAAATACTCTGTATACCCACACCAGTATTATAGCTGCTATAAAACAAAGAAAGGAGGTGTAGCCATCTAGATATATAAAAATCCCCCCACACATTAAATCTATTTCTAGTAGGAACAATTAATACACTCCCTATTACATTAGCAACATATACAGTACACCACCCAACATTGGATAACTGCCCTTTTGAAACATATGCACACCAAAAGGGTTATCTGATCACTGATGATAATTATAATCTTACTATCTTCCAGTTGTGGAAACTAGTTCTGGTTTACGAGTAGGTTCTCCAAAAAATTCCTAAAAGAACATACTGTGGTTTTTATGACTATTGAGTGTCTCATGGGACTTACATATTATGTAAGTGTTCATAATAGCTTCTCAAGAATAGATCTCTTTCTTCTGGATAAGCATTTGCTCCATGTATAAATTTTCCACATAAAATTGTCTGGCTATGCACCTATATTGCTCCTTTGAAGCAAACAAAGAGCTTGATCTATCAAGGAACATGTTAACTTCTTATAAATACAAAATCAGTATCTACTTGTAGGGACCCATAGGTTTCTGTTTGGCACCTATGGAGTTAAGTCCCTGATCTCTGTTACTAGGCAGAAGGTTATGTTGCAAGTGTATGCTTCTAACCAATAGTTACAGCCCAGAGTGTAATGACCATTTCCTGCCACACAGTTTTGTAGTGCTGGAAAGGAGTGGCCACTTCCTCTTTGGCTGCTGGATCTGGATCGACTGGATGTGCCATTGAGCCTGGGAGCAGGAAGGCCCCAGTAAAGCCACGTGACCCTAAAGGGACCAGCACCTTTAGTGGGTAAGTCGGGGACCAGGCCACCCCGTGAACGAGGTTTAGTAAGAGCAGGGTAGTACTGTAATAGTCTCTCTAGGGAGAGAAAGATAGTCAGGATATCTAGTATGAACAGTGTATGTTCCACCCAGGAGAATTAGTAGGAAGAGATCTTCCTTACAAAGCTTCCCCCGTGTTGCTTTTAGTGCAGGGATATTATAGTGATAGGACTAGGACTTAGCAGCTGCTATTGGGCCTTACCTGGTGTTCCTAATAGTCCCTTCCGGCAACAGGCACTCTGTAGAGGAATGGATGTACCCTTGTCTCTCAGGGCTCTGAGAGATAGTCTCCTTGGGGTGTGTGTATGAATATCGGCTGACATCTATACTACGCCTGTGTAACCTCTGCTATGTTCTGTGAAAGCTCCTGTGTGTGAGTATCTAAACCTGGGGATATTGCCTTGTGCTAATAAATGTTCATCTGTTGTTTTAAAGAACCTCCTGGCGCCATTTCATCTTTTATTATACAGTTTGCCTGGGTATTGTAGTTATACTACCTCCTAAAGGATCGCTTCCACATGGCGAAGGCCCTGTCCTGATGTGTAGGTCGCAGTGTAACCCATGCTTGCCTATTACTAGCTGGACATTAAATCTGGGTGTGCTGTATATAGCCCAGAAAAGCATTACATACTTTACTTACAACAGTATTTTAAAACTATTGATACTCCAGACACCTTCATAAAACTTTTATGGCCATAGACATTAATACATGGGCACTTTATCCAGCTCTGCTTCATAAGAAAACACCATGACTTCTCAACTATTCAGGTGTACAAACCATGAGTAAAATTACCACAAAATTCTTTTCCACTGGTGCGTCAAAAACGACACCTAGGGGGTTATTTATTTAAGTCAGATTTTTTTTCTGGTTGGTTCTTTGAGAGGGGGGGCACATGCACATTAGAATGTAAAGACAAACTTTAACAAAAAACTGCATTTTTCACTCTGCTGCATGTGCCAGCAATGGGGCCTTGAAGAAAAAAAGAAGTGGAAGAGGAGAATTCTCTCTAAAAAGTACTCATGCTAACAGGAGCACTGGCCCAGGGTATCAAGGAAGTGAATGCAATTACTGAGTAATGCCTAATGTTTTGCACCCCCCTTGTGATTAAGACCTTTCCTTCCCCATATGTAATAAAATTCACAAAGTTTGCCAGGTGTACTAATCCATTTGAACCACTTTAATGTTTGATTTTAAACAGGAGACCAGTAAAAGCCACTGGTTGCTGTGGCTGAACAGACCTGTAGCAAACCTTAAACCTTTTATTACCAGGGTCGGGTTTTGAAGTGATACTAGGGGGCAAATTCACTAAGCGACGAAAAACCGATAGCGTTGCCTTCGCTAACATTCGCAGCACTGCGCCGGCGCTACGCAAAGTTATGCTCAGGTCGGCGAACTGTAGCATAGTTGTGCTAGTGTTACTTCACCAGGCAAAGCACATTTACGCTAGCGATGCCTAATTTGCACACGGCCCAAAATTCAAAGTGTAATAGAAGTACATGTTACAGCCACTACATTACACTACAAAAGCCCAGGAAACCTTTAATAAATAAAATAAAGTTGTCCTATTGCCCTAAACATGTGCCCACTGTATAGTTGAGTTGCCATATGTTAGGAAATGTAGGAGGGTTACCCCCCAAAAAAAGTCGTTCTTTTTCAGACTATAAACCTACAAAAGGTAAAACACACCAGCGTTTTTTTTGCAACGTTTTAGATTACTGTATCTATAATAGAGGCATGTGTAATAGCCTGTGTATTCCCAATGTTTATAGCACAGTATGGAAAAATAATCATACAGCTGATCCCCCACCTGGACCCAATTGCAGCAAAGGAGATGGAGGAAATGTAGTGTGTGGGAGAGCACTGGGTGCCTGGAAGATGGCCCTTTCGTCACAGTTCTGATGGGCCCCTGTCCCGATTTACTTTAGAAAAGTAAATATGAACCTACTGAACACAATGTTCAGTAAACTTATTTGAAGGAAAAAACACAAGGGGCAGATTTATTATTAATTGTATGGAAATCCATGAGGATTCTGCCCTATAATACGTGAGTTATGGTATTATTCATTTTAACAGGAGATAATACACATAGTTAAACTTTTTGTAGACTTTTACAGTAAATATATGTAGTCTAATGGTCTTAACAAGAACTGCTGCTTGTGGCAGGCCAGAGGTATTCTCTGTTGCATCTGACAGATATTGTCAAAAAATCTAGACTCTAACATCCAATTATGATCTCCTTCAAAAGTATCCTTGACTGTGTAGTAACCTTTCTTTTCTCATTTTTTATAAATAAACTACAGTGCAATTTGGGTGATATAAATTCCTTGTACTCCTGACAAGGTTTCACGTATTTCAAACCCCATGCAGGAAAAAAAAGGTCAGATCCCGATGCTGCACTTTTGTTCCTGTAGTTTTTCTGAACTTTCTTTTTCTTTGGTCATTTCACCTCTAATCACAGTATTGCTTCTCTTTTCACTTGGAGTTCTGGGGGAGACAGTAAAAGTTTAATTAAAGCAAATATAATTATAATAAAAATAATAATAATAATTATAATAAAGCATACAAAGACCTCTGCTTAGTGCATTCTAGACACAATGAGCTGCGTATAAGCTGCATATTTGTGCTTTACCTTGCAGAGGAAACACACAACAAGCAAATCCTTGTGTATAAGAGCCTTTATCCATTAACCAATGACCTAAAAGTAAGACAGCAAGAGAAGAATACCATTGATTAAAGGAGTTATTTATTGAAGTCCGATTATTTCTGGTCAGACTTTTAAAGGGAAAAACATTATCTTCGGGGAAAAAAAACTTGATTTTTTTCCCCCTGATTTATTAGACTCAGATGGAGTTAAAAGTCTGAATAAAAATACTCCAACTCAGATCTGCTGAGTTCACGTAGAAGTCAATGGCAGATGTCCTGTTGATATCCTGATGTGCACTGGGTTTTATTCAATAATCTGAAGATTTAGTGGTTTCGGGTGTCAAAAGTCCCAATTTTCTCTGGCAAATTTGAAATATAGTACAATACAGATTTTTTCATGATTTTATCGAGTTTCTTTCTCCCGCACAATGAATCTTTTAAAAAATGTATTGGTAAATAGGGGGAAAAGTAAAATTAAAGAGGTAACCCATCCTTTTCTAATCACCCATCAATTGTCTGTAAAACTATGATTAAGCAATATGATAATTGTACAAATATTGTACTTGAATTGAGTTCAAATAAATTGATTAATTAAATTGTGTCTGTGAATCGTTATTGTGTATTTGTGTTAACCACAAAAACGACAAATGCCCTATTGATAAAATTCAATGATCAGAATTAAATAAGGTGCCTGTGTATATAATAATTAATTATTAGATCAATTAATAGCAATACAATTTAATTATAAAATAAATTAAACTAATTAAATAATATGTTCATACAATAAATTAAATCACTTAGCTCAATTCATTAATTGAAGTGCTGCTATTGAGTTAAAAGTAATCATAAAATGCCCCCATAAAGAGTTAATTTAGAACTGATTTACATGCCTCAGCCGTGGCTAATGGGTGTTAAAAATAAATTACTTTAAAAGGTTTATAATTAACCGACCAGAGACCAGCATTGATTAATAAGGAGGAATATGAAAATTGATAGAGGTGGAGAAGTTCTGGGACCCCACAAAGATGAGATAGTAGGCCACTGGGGACTGTAGTCTCAAAATTACCTTTTCTTAATTCAAATACACAAAATCGGCGGGCTGGTTTATCTGCTAAGTTGAACGATCCCAAAATCCTATAATAAAAATAATTTCTATGGTGTAGTATGCCTTTACATGTCAACAGGCTGAGATATCGGTACTACTCAAATGTGCATATATGGATGACTGCTTATCGGTAGATGTGATTATTGAAGCACACAACAGGCATCTCTGTGGCCTCAGTTATGGATACGAATGGTAGCGTTCAGATCTCGGCATGTGTGGTAGAAATCTCAGCGTTCTGTAACGTTCCGACAGTACTGCACAAAAGCGCAGTACTGTCGGAAATTAATGGATGGCCCTGCGAGCCATTTCACTTACCGGATTGCATGGGTTTTTAGAGAACTCTCCTGATATACGTTTCTCAGTGTGGTGGTTTCACTGTGAAGGAGGTGGAAGAAAATCCTTCAATAGTAGTGCGGGTTTTTTCTTTTCCCTCTAGTCCAGCAGGCCAACTGATAATTGGGGGAACTTCAACACACAGTTTTAACTGGACCAGTTTCTGCTTCTTTAAAAAAAAAATTATTTTTTTTCATAAAACATTAAAAATTAAAGGCCCGACGCGTTTCGTATTTCAAATACTTCATCAGGGGAATTACAGATGTGCTCATGCGTGACCCTTAAATAGGTCAATGAATTACTACATTACCCAATTGGGGATTTACATAATTATTCACAGAAAAAAAAGGCAATGAGTCCGTAACAATGATTATTTAAAATTAAAATAAAATCAATTTGTATAAAAAAAAATTAATCAATTAGTATTTAATGAAATTTTTTTAAATGCAATTTTTTTTGTAATTTTTTATTTAAATGATTTTTTTTTGTTTTTCATGAATTAATCTCTATTTAATATCATGACTGATTTATTCGTTCAAAAAACTCTTTAGGTCTATTTCTATATTAAGACCTTTAGGAGTTAAGGTCTTCAATTTATGTATCCATAGGGTTTCTTCATGGGATATGGCTTGTATAATATCGCTTCCTCTCCAGTGTGCTTTTTTCTGGATAATACCCACAAATTTCAGTAAGGTGGGATCGTCATTATGATTTTCTTGGTCTTAATACTTATTAAATCGTTTCGATCTTGAATGTCATATCTGGATTTTGCTTCTCTTATTATTTTTTCGTTGTATCCCTTGTCGGTCAAGTGAATGCTTAAGGTTTTGCATTCTTTTTCATAGTTGATTTGTTTGCTGCAATTTTTTTTTTTTGCAAACTTTTTATTCGATTAAATTGACTGTATGGGATATTATTAAGCCATTTGTTGTGATGACAACTGTTCCTTAATATAAAGCCATTGCAGTCTGTCGGTTTCCTATAAAGTTTCTGTCTCAAGTTTGCCATGTTCTACTGAAATTGTTACATCAAGGAAGTTTATACTCTTGGTACTAAATTCACTTATTAATTGGATATTATATTGATTTTTATTTAAAGCCCGTAAAAAGATTTTTAATTTATCTTCTGGACCATCCCATATGAATAGACAATCGTGAAGCATTTCCAAGCTATAAGTACTGTATTCATATTCAGGGATGGTTGGATGGTCTCTTGTTCCCATTTTCCCATGAACAGATTAGCGTAGCTAGGTGTGAAACATGTTCCCATAGCTGTCCCCAACCTTTTTTGCTCGTGAGCCACATTTAATTTTAAAAAAGATTTGGAGAACAACACAAGCATGAAAAAGTCCATGTGGATGTCAAATAAGAGCTCTAATTGGCTTTTTGGTAATCCCTATATGGACTGGCAGCCTACAGGAGAGAATGTTTGGCAGGACATCTGTTTTTTATGCGACCAAAACTTGCCTCCAAGCCTGGAATTCAAAAATAAGCAACTGCTTTGAGGCCACTGAGAGCAACATCCAAGGGGCTGAAGAGCATGTTGCTCGCGAGCTACTGGTTGGGGATCACTGCTCTTATTTGTAGGTAATAATTATTTTCAAACCAGAAATAATTTTTGGTAAGTATGAATTCAATGCTCTTCAATATAAATTCTTTTTGGGATTTTTTTATGGTAGGGTCACTCTCTAGATACATTTCTACTGCCTCAATACCCCAGTCATGATCCACAATGGTGTATAGAGACGTAACATCACATGTACTCAGTATATAGCTTGATTTCCAAGGAATATTATTAATTAATTTAATAGTATCTATTGAGGGTAGATTAGTTACATATTTCTGAAGAAATATATCTATATATTCTGGCAAATTTGAAGTAAGGGAGTCACAGCCAGATATGATCGGACGTCCAGAAGGGTTTTCAGCATTTTTGTGTATTTTGGGAAGAATATACAGATGCAGCCACTTGGATTTGTGTGTTAAATGCGTCGTGACTCAGGGTTAATTGAAGAAACTGTGTTATCTAAATTCATCTTAACTCATTTAATGCATTTAACCTTTTCATTAGCATACCAAAGCACCATTGTTTTCAATGGGAACTCTTTAATTGGATGGGATGCTGTGACACAATATTCTGTGTTAAGTGGGAAAAATTGGATATCTGAGTTAAGTTATTCTGTGTCAAACACACAATCCAAAAGTGGCTTCATCTGTATATCACTGGGGTCCAAGGATGATTCACCTTAAGATAGTTGAATTCATTTTTGTTAATAATTCCCTCATTTTTACCATTGTCTAATAGATTAAATAATTATGTTTTATAGTTATTGATGGGGTTGGTCCTTAATTTCGTATAGGTGTGTAGAGCTCACCTTTTAATTTACTCAAAATTACCTTGCTAGCTTCTATAAAAGAGCTGATCTTGCCTGCAAAACCACAAATCCCACAGTGCCATATGCATAGAGTATAGATGTAAGAAAGAAAACCAATGCGGTCTCGCTTTAGCTTGGACTAATTCCAAGTAAAAGATAGTTAAAAGCAAATTATAGCGAAAGAAGAAAGAAATGACTGTGGCTTGTCTAAATGATCTTTTGCATACAAGTGACTCTGTTTGTGGTGTGAGTGCAGAAAGAGCTTCTTTCTCATCACTCTGCCATGCAGATATTCTTTTTGCAAATTCCACTGAATTGTAGAACAATGTACAGATATACCATCTGCATCAAGATGTTCTTACAGGTCTTTGGAGATGATTTTTGGGTTGTCTGTAACCATTTTCACAATCCCCCAGGTCTGTATTTTTCTTGGCCTGCCAGACCTGGGTTCTACAGCAACTGTGCCTGTGGCCTTCCATTTCCTGATTACAGTTGAAACTAACAGTTTACACCTCTGAGATAGCTTTTTGTATCCTTCCTCTAAACCATGATACTGAACAATCTTTGTTTTCAGATCTTTGATCGTTGCTTTGAGGATCCCATGCTGTCACTCTTCAGAAGAAACCAATCTATGAAGTTCAAGGCTTAACAAGCTAATACAACCAATTTGGTGTTGCCAATAATCAGTATTGAGCAGTTACATGCATTCAAATTAGCAAAATTACAGTACCCACATTTTTTCTCAGCCAGTTTTTCACATTTGATTTAATTTCATACAACTGAATACTGCTTCAGTAAAAAATCTTTGTTCAGAAAACACCCCAGTACCCCAGACATGTGGAGTAAATTATTATGCAGGCTGAGAGGGGGGTTGACAAATCAGTTATACAGATGCAGCCACTTGGATTTGTGTGTTAAATGCATCACAACTCAGGGCTAATTGAAGAAACTGTGTTATCTAAAGTTATCTTAACTCATTTAATGCATTTAACCTTTTCATTAGCATACCAAAGCACCATTGTTCACAATGATGAACACTTTAATTAGATGGGATGCTGTGACGCAATTTTCTGTGTTAAATGAGACAAGTGTGAAGTCTGAGTTTAGTTATTCTGTGTCAAACACACAATGCAAAGTGGCTTCATCTGTATGAATGTGGTAAATTAATAATAAAGCACTGAAAGAGACAGCTAGTAGTCCAAAGGACCTAAGATTGCATTTTTTAATATAATCACTTCTTTAATATTGTGACTGGCTTTATGTCTATCATCTGAACCCATGGCGTCCTCAAATTTTGTGGTGGTGCAAAAGCAGGGACGCTGTGCCACTGAGGGAGTAGAGAAACTCGCCTTTGGTGGCAGTGCTCCACTGGCTACCAGGGGCTTCTAAAATGCAGCTCCTGTTAACTTTAGTGGGTAAATTTATCAAAGAGTGAAGTTCCGCCACTAGAGGGAAATTCCACAGCTCTCCATTCATTTCTATGGGAAGTAAAAGTTCACCCTTTGAAAAATACACCTTTACAAATCCCATAGAAATTAATACCATTAATCCCATAAATCCAATTAATCCCCTCTTTACTTCACTCTTTGATAAATATACCCCTAAGAGTGGAATTTCCAGTTTTCAAACTGGAAATTTGTCTCTTATAGAGCAGGAAGAGCAATTGCACTTCTCTGCACTAGCGTGTGGACACCCCCTGAACCTCTCCAGCTCCAAAAGAGGTGAGAGGTGGGGGGCGGCAGCAGTGAGCCACCTCAAGCGGAAAAGGGCCAGGATTGCCCCTGTGCAGAAAGTCTACTAAAAATAGTTGAAGGTAAATGTGCTTTATTCAGGCAAACACTAATAAAACAATACTGTATATTTTTTTACAAGTCTGTCAACCTGTTCCTACTTCCTGTTTCAATCTATTTTATAGTGAGGCTTGAGCTCTTCATAGGTCAAATATTTCTTAACATTTCAATTAGGAAGAATAACTTACAGTATGTCTACTAGAAAAATATTCAGTGGAAAGATCTACTCTCTGTAACACCCTATTTGTGGGTGAGTTTAGTCGTGGTTTCAAAAACCTCTAAAACCACTAATTATATAAACAAGCATCTAAAAGTATTATTATGAAATTGTGGTTAACAATTCAAGTGGGGCTTACAGTTCACTTTAATTATTTGTGCACTGATGCTCAGCACTAGACATTTGTTTCATTGGTTTTTATGGGTTGTGCCTCCTGAATGCTAATAAGTGAGTCTCAGGATATTTATTTCATTACAGTACACAAATAAAACATTGACACAAAGCAGATCCATAAAATCAGAAGAAGGTACTCAATAAGGAATCAACCCTATAAAAATGTTTGTGAAAGCCCTGCAGAGATGTATTTTATTTCTCTGAGAATAGTACACAAGGTTGCTGGTTTGATATTTTTTATGATTTTAATCTTTAAAACTAATATGTGCACTCAACCATATGGACATAATAAACATTATTCCATATGCTATCATTTATTTTATATATCCTACATTGTGGTTATGAAACAAGCACTGCTGGAGAATTTTTTTAGCCACTGCAGTTTCTAAACAAAACACTGCTTTAAAACTTTAGCTCAGAGAACTAACAGTGTTCTGAAAAATTTATAATTTTGATTGAAAAATAAAATCAGCATGCAATTACATCAATAGTGGCCAGGAAAAAAGGAAGATGAATGAAAACAGTTTTCCCCTTTTAGACTGCTATATACACAATTACAATACTGTACATCAATAGAGGACAAGCATGTATGACAAGAATGCAAACTATTTTTGCCTGGCTAAAATGTGCAAATTATTTTAATTCTTTTCATAACTTTTTTTGGGGCTTCTGTTGATGTTAGAATAAATACTGGGAAGGTCTCATGCCCCAAACCAAACTACAGAGGTCCCCAATAAAAACAAACAGCTTAAGAGGATAGCAGTGTATTCATTTAGTCTAATATAAATAATATAAAGAATCTATTTCTAGGTGACTTTGTATTAGCATAAATAACAAAAGACTCTGGGATAGCAAACAGAAAAAAATATTGGAGATTAACAGAAAGGATATTTCAGGGATAATTTCAAATATTAATGGTTTATGAAGAAACGTGGTGGTATCCAAGATGTATCAAATGTCAATTAGTGGAAAATTTGCTTCTGCTTCCCAACCTTTAAAGGGCTAGCTTCCATTGAACCAATACACTCAGGGCTCTATTTGTTAAAGGTCATGTTTCTCTGACAAGACAAATTCAAGTTTGCCACACAAAAATATAAAAAGTAGCATGATACCATATTTTGTAGCAACTTTTTTACGCACAGCTTTTTTGAGAATAATTCTTGGTAAATTAAGGGGATTCGGATTTGGGAGTTTGATTTTTTTAATGTAATTAGAAAAAGTTGAGTTATAGTACATAACCCCCTTAATAATAATAATAATAATCCACCATGGAGACCACATGGAGACTGCCAAGACTTCTGGAGGCAGAATAAAAGACTGTTTTTTGGGACAACAAATGAGAAGCATTTTCATTTTTGAGTCTATTTTGAAAATGAAATAATACAAATACCTACCACACATTATTTTTTTTTATAAGTAGAATCTTTTTCTGGGTTGCTGTCTACTATTGTATGCAATCAAGTCAAAATGCCTGATCTGGATGATTCATTAAGTTTTGAGCAAGGAACCAATCAATCAAACCAATCTATTAACTTTTTTTAAATGATGAGCACGGTATGCTAGGTATTTTGTTTTTCCAGTAAATGAATTCCATCCAGAATGCAGCATCCTTGCAACAGAATCTTGACAAACTGAAATCTGGGCAGCAAAGTGGCAAATGAGATTCAATTTGAAGTCATGGACCTGGGATGTAAAATTATCCAAGCCACTTATACCATTATTTGGACTGCACTAGGCAAATCCATAATGCAAAAGGACCTTCAAGTCCTTGAAGGTAATAAACTTGGCTGTAGCTAGCAATGCCAGTCTGCAGCATCAAGGGCAAATAAAGCATGGGGGTTTTGTGTGGGAAATATGTAAAATCCTTATAACAACCTTCTTGGAGTTGGACCAGGGGACTTAGTTTTCTATGTTGTCTGCATTTCCACTGTGCTAGGTGAGCAAACAGTTAAGGCCCAGTTCACTCCTATTGATTTCCATGAAGTTGCAAGTAGGCTTGACTTGTTTCACCTGTTGTCAATCTGGCCACAGGTGATCTGTGTAAGCCATTAGGCTGCCTATAAAACCATTGTCCAATGTAGGTATATGTTCCATAGTTCCTGGGTGTAATTCGTGTCTGATTTTCTGTTCCTGACCGTTTCCTGTTTTTGACCTTGCTATATCGCTGCCTGAACCAACCCTTCCCTTTTTTACCACTCTCTTGGTACCATGTTACTGATTTGGTTTCATTTGATTAGTACTGTCCGTGCCTGTTCCACATCTGCAAAAACTTTGCATGTGTGTATGTATATTTGTTTTAGATTTGTTGTTGACAACAAGTGAAAAGTTATACAGTGATCTTTGAACCACAATAGGTCTTGGCTCTCCAAACTGTGCTCCAGCCAATCATGTTCTTTCTATTTGCAACTTCTATTTTATTTATTTGTCAGAATCATATTCATACCTTCTAACTAAGTGTTCAGTAATTGCAACATCCTCTGGAGACATCAATGACACTGTGGATTGTGGGGGAAATTCTGCATTTTGGGTAATAAATATGGCAACTTTAAAATGATACTTGCAATTGTAAATGACCCCTAATTAACATTTAGTTAACATTTGTTGCCTTTTTTGTTTTTTGGCTTATTTTATTTAGTCCCACTTGGTAATCTTTAATCATTTGCAAGAATGAAGTAAACTATTCCTAAATTATCCTGAAGGACAGAGAGTTGATTTGAAATAATTTTAATAGGCCACCTACCAGTTAGTTATATTGGATTTATATCTGGGGAATTGAGCTTTTCACCTTAGAATCTCCTTGGCTGCTATCAGCTATGTAATTGCTTAAGACACTGTTTCTAATCTTAACTGGTTATTTTCTTTATATATTTTACTACTTGCAGTACATACTGGATAAGGATATTTTCTTACAAATACATTAAAAACCATATTGTTGTGCATATTCCTGCACAGAATGTCCTCCAATTAATGTGTTAATATATTTCTCTGTATGCATCTATGAAGGTGAAAAAGTTTGCAATGATGCGTACAAAATTTTTATTTAATTTTTAACAACTTTTTTATTTCATTGCACAGTGAGAATAAAATGAGCCAAATTATTATGGGATCCAGATGAATCTGCCTGAAGGCGACTTCAGACAATGAGTTCCCATGGCATGTTCATTTGGAGCTGTAGCATGTACTGAATTACATTTACTAAAGGTCGAAGTGAAAATTCAAATAAAATTAGAATTTTTTAAATTCGAATTTCAAATAGCCCAAAATTCAATTTGAATTGAAAAAAATTTGAAATACCTGCCCTTTAAAAATCCTTCGATTTCGACTATTCGCCAGCTTAAAGCTGCCAAATTGCCATTTTAGCCTATGGGGGACCTCATAGAACCTGTCCTGAAAAATTAAGTTCCAAGAATTTGAAGGATTTTTTGGAGAATCGTTCGATCAAATTGAACAATTTGAACAATTTATTATTTGATTAAAGATGGACAAATTCAATCTAAACAGGTAAATTTTCGATCGAAAAAGCCCATTAAAAAAACTTTCGCTTCTAAAATTGGCACTTAGTAAATCTGCCCCTAAGTATTTCTGCTTGGGTTTCAGTTCTAAATTAAATAAATATTTGTATTTTGATTATAAATTACATAACTTACATGTTTACATAATAACAGAATAACGTTATTTATTGTTATAATATAATTTATCATGTAAATGTCTTCAAATGCTGTAGCTGAGAAAAATGTCAATGCCAGAAGCAAGATCTCAACTGAGATATCATCTACTTATCATTTTAAAAATATGAACATGTCAATTGTAATTTTGGTTCTGGGAACTAAGATTAATTTAAGATTGCTTTTGCTTTTTGGCATGAGTGAAAGGAAACCCTGCATAAGTTTCCCAACTCCTGCTGGGTCTCAAGTCGAAAAAAAACTCTGAAATTCCAGTAAATTTACCCAAATAGGCTGTTGGTATGAAGAAAAACTTTGCCACCAAAATGCCTGAAGTTTCTCTTCACACCAGTTTGGGCAAAGTCCCAAAATTTCCCTTGGTTTTTCAGCTCAAAACCCAGTCCAGGGTTTTCTTAATTTTTTTTTTAAGTGTGACTCACTAAACTCACTAAAATTATGCTATCCCAAACATTGTCAAAATACAATGGCTCAATAAAGGGAAAAAATTAGGTAAAAAAGAAATGACAAAGTTTCATTTATGAATCTTTTATGATGTGTAAAGGATCAGACAATTGTTCCCCTGTTTTTCTGCCTGTAACATCATCCAGCCCGGTTACAGTCTGTAGAGAAATCCAATTGCCCCAGTGTACCTCTGCTAAAGGAGCAGGACTCAGGGGAGTGCCCTGCTTTGGAGACAAATGTACAGGGTTACAGAAGCAGCTTAAAAGGAGCCCATGCTACAGCCGCCGGCCATATCCAGATCTGTGGAGTTCAGTGTGTGATTAAAGAAGTGGCAGTAGAGAGCGAAATTGTGTTTGTGCTGATCTTGGACAAGATTTGAGCTTCAGATTAAAGGTTGTCCTGCATCCAGTTCAGCTGTTGGATGCCTCTTGCAATTCGTGTTTGTTCCCAGGTGTTTCTCATTAGACTGTCACGTGGGAACTACAACCTATGTCCTATAGGAGAGGTACATTGGGGCAGGTAGCGCTACCTGGTAAATAAGAGCTCTGGGGAAAGGAACATTTCCTTTGAACTGAACTGTGTGTTCAACCTGAGTGGAGGCAGCGACTGTGCTAGGTGCTAGACAGACCCACATTTCCCAGTGCAGGAATAATAATGCATTTAAATTGTTCAGAATAATTTTATTTTATATAATTGGTTTACTGAAAACTGTGTGTTTTACTTTCCTAGTGGAGGTTTGATCCTCCATGCCCACTAGGTGGAGGCAGAATTCAGGGCCCTGGGTAGCAAAGGGTTAGTTGTTTAAGAGCGCGTGATCCAATTCTTCAAGAAGCGTGGTAAGGAAAGGGTTACAGATGGAAATATTAATAAAAATAATAATAATATTAATAATTTGAAATTAATGTTCCCCTAAGCTATTTGGTTGGGTGCAAACACATGCCTTGAGGCCAATACACACCACAAATTGCACACAGAAAACTTGGATTTAATACATATCAGGAACCATTCAAATCTGTGCACACAAATTTTAATAAAATTAAGCACAAAAGATAATTGATGTACACCATACAAGATGAAATTAGAGGGAATGTTGGCTGAAAATATATGCCCGTGATTTTGAATATGAATCAGACCTTTCCTTTGGGTGCTAGAAAAGTAAGAACAATAAATGAAAATTTTCATGGATGACTTTTTACAAGTCAGCAAGGGTTTCCATATTCTGTTAATGTGCATCGAAGCTTAACTGCAGAATGCGGCATTCTCGTCATGTTCATTATCCTTAGCTATCATAATAATAAATCAAATATAACTGTATTAATGAAGACCACAAAAGAATTATCATTTTAAAAATGGTAAAATACTACACCTATACAATGAATGCTTGTCAAAATTGTACTTTCTCTAAATGGGGTCTTTGGGAGCATAGCATTACATTGATTTCAAAATCTGTATAGAACTAAAAGTAGCTTTAAAATGTTTTCAGTTAATTCCACATTATGCAAGCTGTCTGCATGACAGTATGTAAAACAACATAAATAATATAGTTGCGGTGATGCACAATAATATCATAGTCTGCTGTAGTTTATGGCAGTCTTTAATCAGTGTAGTCAATCAGCTAGTCTTTGTATGACTAGAAATTCATGCTGATCTGCAATCCACTATAGAGTTATGTTATCCAGCTTTCATTCTCCTGTTGTCAAAGCCATTAGGATGCTAGGATTAAGGATAGCATTGTATATCACTGATGAAAAATGGTTTCCAGACATGTAAAGATGCTTAATCAACATTATTGACCTACAATTCCTGACAAACAAATTATCAAGGGTTAAAGCATGATGGGGCCCAGTTCCATCAGGGTTGTGTACCATTATTGTTTTCCATAGCTCTACATAGCCAGCAGCAATTTTAAAGTGTAAAATAATCCTCCAATAAGAATCCCACATTATCTCTGTAAATCTAGCCCCATGTTCTTTGTTTCTTTAAGTGGAGTTAGACACTTTGAAAGTGTTAAAATTGTAGTTTAATCACGTAAAGGTGGAACACTCTTTTGGAAGCCATAATAGTTTGCTTTATGTAAGAACCAAATTGTAAGAATCAAGTTTCTGGTTTCACTGTTTGATAATCAAAATGCTTGCCTTATCTTGGAAACAATGGCTACAACTTATAGGCAGAAAATTAGTCTTGAAATATTTCCCTATATTAGTGCATTCTCTTTAACATAATGGTAGCATGTTTTTTCATACATCTGACATGTCATGAAGAAATACAGATCTCACAGAACTCACATAAACAGCACAAACAGATTATGCCAAAGAGACCTGACAGTCACAGGCAACACAAAACTGGTCCAATAATATTTTATGTAAATTACTTGCCTTTCTGCTTTTGTGTCAATGTTAGCTGTTCTATCACTACAGACTATCATAAAAGACTCATCCTACCATGCACCAACCTCAGGTCTCCTCTTTTCCCACCCTGTACCTGTGGCCCAGCATAAGAAGCATAATCTTTTTAAGCATAAGTAAGGTTGATTTCACTTCATATACTGTATACTACTAAACCTTTGAAATTAAATAACTTCTGCTTAATATACTGTAAAGTAAAATATACTGTAATTTCCCTTATAGTACAGATCTTAATCTACTAGGGAATAAACTCATTATCATTTTCAGATATGAACCCTTTAATCTGGCACCAACCCTGAATCTTGCTTTTTTCTCACACCCCCTGCACTTTTACAAGCTTTATCCTTAAAGGGATACTGTCATGGGAAAACACGTTTTTTTCAAAACATATCAGTTAACAGTGCTGCACCAGTAGACTTCTGCACTGAAATCCATTTCTCAAAAGCGCTATCAGATATTTTTGAATTCAGTTTTGAAATCTGACATGGGGCTAGACATTTTGTCAGTTTCCCAGCTGCACCGGTCATGTGACTTGTGCCAGCACTTTAGGAAGGAACTGCTTTCTGGCAGGCTGTTGTTTTTCCTTCTCAATGTAACTGCAGTGGGACATGGGTTGTTTTTATATCTACCAGGCAGCAGTTATCTTGTGTTAGGGAGCTGTTATCTGGTTACCTTCCCATTGTTCTGTTGTTAGGCTGCTGGGGGGGGGTAATATCACGCCAACTTGCAGTAAAACTTGCAGTACAGCAGTAAAGAGTGACTAAAGTTTATCACAGCACAATTCACTTGACTTGGGGCAGCTGGGGAATTGACAACATGTCTAGCCCCATTTCAGATTCAAAATTAAATATAAAAAAATCTGTTTACTCTTTTGAGAAATGGATTTCAATGCAAAATTCTTCAGGAACAGCACTATTAATTGATGCATTTTGGAAAAAAAACATTTTTTCCCATGAAAAATGGGAAACTGTAACTTTTGTTTTACATGAACTGCTCAGCGTACGGTATACAATATATAAAAAAACTTCAATACAGATGTGATCCTCTAATGAAATCAGGTGGTTTAATATTTTGAATGCATGCCACTGTATAAGAAATGCACACACTGCAGTTTTTTTTCACCTTTTTAATGTTTAAATAAAATATTCATCAGAATAAGCTTTGACAAACATTTCAGAATACCCAAAGGAGCTTGTCTGCCTTCTGGCTTATATGCATTTGTGATAATTTGCAATATGTTGGGATAATATGCTGACTAATGTCACAGGTCATATTATCTATTCCAAATAAATCAAGGTGTTAGCAGTCTGTAGAAAACATTTATAATTCCAATTTATCTCATTCCTTTACCAATTCAGAAATGTTATTTATTACTAAATATATTTATTTCCACACATTATAGAGCATCTATACATGGACCATTACCAAAATGTAGTTTATGTAGTTTACCTCAAATATCTTAGACATATTGTTAGTTTTCCAGGCGCTTTTTTCATGTGTCTTGTGCTCTGATAGACTTTAGTCAATCTGTATTGGTGCACTGCAACAATGGGAATGTAACAAGAGGAACAAGGTGATTTATGATCAGAAATGAAAATTCAAAGTGCAATTTTGGACAAAATTCATATTTGAACCCAGAATTAAGTTGTTTTCCACAATTCTAGCATCTCTGAGGTTGTGTGTGAGAAAAACTTACCCTCGTGGTCTAGTGGCCCGCTGCTTCCGGGTTTTATGCGTGCTGGCGTGATGACATCAGCTTTTTTAAATATTTAAAGGGACTTTCAAACTACACACATTGCCCGTGATAGGTTCTAACACCTGGTGCTCTGAGCTTGTTTCCAGTTTGATCCTGATTCCCTGTGTTTGACCCTGCTTGGCTTTTGACTACTCTGATCTCTGTAAAACCTGACCTTTGCCTGAAATCGACTTTGAATCTGCTTAACCTTCCTGTTTGACGTTCTGGTTTTGACCCTTGCCTGTTTTTTTACTCCAATTCTGCCTTAACCCATCTGATTGATTACCCGTTTTGACCCTTCGCCTTTCTGATGAACCTAGCTATCTGCTTGCCTCGATCCAGCCTGTCTGACTACGAATCTGCCTACTCCTGCCTGTACCGTGACTTTTTTAGGCCCCTTTGCCTATGCAGAACCTTTCCCTTGCACCTCTCATTAAAGTCCAGGTGGCATCTGAGTAGCAGAGGTCTCCACCCGAAGCCAAAGGCGGCCACACTACTGGTGAAGCATGAACCTAGACCAGGGTGCTTGGCACTGGTTCTGGTGTTGGGTGCCGACCGTGACATTGTGTCTAATGCAATTATACCGAATGCTGGTTTCATGCATATATTTAGACTATGCATGTAAAAATAATCTTAAAAATGGGCCTTGGTTTGAATTGCAGACCATAAAAAAGTATATGTAAGAAATGTATTAATTTAGACATTTTGTTAGTATTAGAATTTATATTCTATTTATGTTTAGGGGTTAAAATTCTCTTTTAGGATAAAATTATTTAAACTTTCGGTAAACTTGTGGTTTTTGTGCCATCCTCTTTTACGTGTAAAATTAAAAGGTCTCATCACAACAATAAAACAGCTGTTGGTTGAAATGGGCAGCAAATGGATTTATTTGGTTTCCTAATTAAGTACAGAAAACTTCATACAATCATAACCTGAATGAACAAAGGCAAGTTTGTAATTAAGTAAGGTTCAGTGACTTCATGTCATAGTTGCTGTGTCTCAGGAGATTGTTAATGACTAAACCAAATCTTTTGGGTCTGATGATTTAGACAGTAATTAGCAAACCTTGGGAAATAAGC
This sequence comes from Xenopus borealis, assembly GCA_024363595.1. Taxonomy (NCBI): domain Eukaryota; kingdom Metazoa; phylum Chordata; class Amphibia; order Anura; family Pipidae; genus Xenopus; species Xenopus borealis. The sequence goes on from CM044446.1 coordinate 33,527,497, forward strand.
ACCAGTTCCACACAATAAGCAGGGAGTGGTTTTAGTTAAATTATATATTTTACATCTTTCCCACTGCACCTTTAACAGTCTAAGATAAAGGAATAGAGATTAATTACTAACTTAAATCCTTAAGACATACTTTCCTCAGTAGGTTAACTTCTTCTCAGAGTAAATGCAACCACAGCTGTCAAAATGTAGTTGGAATGCATATATCAAATGTAGCTGAATGCAGTTAGATATCAGGGATTCAAAGCCATCAGCATAGTGACAAATTGATTCTCAAGACAATATTATTGGTTGAAGTAAGATTAAGTAAGATATGCCTCAGTTGTAGATCAGCTCGACAGTGGTGCTTAGCCTAGAAATCAGAATTAAATCAAGTATTTTTGTCCTTAAAGGAGAAGGAAAGGCATTTTTACTTAGGGTTTCCAAAAGTTAGGCACCTCCAAAAGATTGTTTCTACTTTCTTGACAACCCGGCCGGTGTTCCTATCATGTAAAATCTGCACCAGCCTGGGGTTCTTCCAACGAACACCACAATCAATCTGCTTCTTTCTTCAGATTTCGCAGTAGAACGAAATAGCACGATTTTTTGTTAAAGTTTTTGTTCTGCTGTGCATGTGCAACCTTTCATTCTCCTTTAATCATTCTCATGAAGCATCTAAAGCAAATACATATTTTCTGGGTGTTGTCCTGATCAGATGTAGGTTAACAAAATGCTCTAATCTACCAAATTATCAACTAAAAGTACGGGAAATGCAGTGGTTAGTATATAGTTATAATCTCTAGTCCATAATTTGATTTGAAAAGAACTGTTATTAGTAATTAATGCACACATGGTATGTTTCTTAATGTGGCCACTATTTGGATTGAACATTGGATATATTATATGACTGATAATTCTTTGTTTATAAATCTTGAAATCTGTTCACAGGGGCTAAACCTGCTATTTTACTCTAGTAAAATTTGGCTAGCATTAGAGGAGTGTGGCCATTTTTGTGTGGTCATACTGCCATGATTACAGGCTTCTGATATACTGAAAAGGTTAATATGCCAAATTTTCTCCAAACGTGGAGCAATCAACTCTCTAACTACAATGGCAATGCAAACTGATGCAAACTCAACTCATCATTAGTGTAGCTTATAGTGACCTATTTTAACAAAGGGGTTGACTATTTTATTTAACTTTTACAGTACTTTGAATTAACAAAATTATGAAATCATGGAATTATGGAATAATGAAGATTCTGATGTAACTTGTGTGCATAATGTTATAAACAGAGGTAGTATATACTGTACAATTTATCTATGAAAATTGACATCACATTTTGTACATTTATAGTGGCAAATGGACAATTTACATTCACCCTAAGTCAGTTGCCATTGTTCAGTTTCAAATAAGTAAATAATCTTTATCATTTGCTGCATTAGTTACTGAAATTCATTACTAGAAAATAGGAGATAGTTTTGATTTTTTAACCCACTAAAAAGCACAGACAATATCATGCAATAACTGTAATTCTGCACTTTTATTAAATTTGCTACTGAGCAAGAACCCAAGAGATAGAGAACAGAAATCAATACATATTCTTCATTTTACTGTTGGGCTTTTTTTATGTTTTATCAGCTTATTTTTTTATAAAATCCATCTCCTAACATTGTGTTTTCACATACAAGCCAAATGAATAATCTGTAAGGAAACCTTCTTGAATAAGTTTTGTACATTGATAAATGATTTCATTCATGATACCATCCTGTAAATTACATTGTTATAATGGAGCAAGACCTTCAGTCCATTAAACTGCAGTAAATGTTCAGTAATTCTGTCTTATTTTTAAAAATAAATATTACTTAAAAGTTTAAATATTCATTTTCTATCATTATCAAACTAATTTCCCATGATGATTTCAGTACACTGCTGACAAGCAGCATAGATGAGTCCAATGCTGTTTCAGCTAAGTTGAGAACCATGACTCAGGTAATTTAAGTTGAGTTTCAGTTTTTTCAAACAGAAATTCTGCTCTTTTAGTGTAGAAAGGACAAGCCTCTGGAGCACCAAAACGAGTGAATGAGTTCTGACAAAATTATGTGCTCAAAAGATTTTATTCAATCACCGTTGCATCCGGATTGATTGGATAAAATCTTTTGAGCACATAATTTTGGAGTGCGGGTCAATCTCTAATATATGAAATCATCTTCACCCAGCACCCACATACGACGATTGGAGTTTGAGTGCAGGTACTTTTTTGCATGTGTGTGTCAGTCAAAAAGGACAGCAACACCGGGATTTTTGTGAAAAAAGCAAAATGTTGTATTTTTTTTAACAAGGTTTTCTTACTTCCTCTCTTCTGTGACACAAACTTGTAAAAAGTTCACAAGCAGAATATATTTCAGGCCTCCAGTTGTAATTATAACTTAATTTTTTTCACATAATACTAATTTTCCTTTGTGAGAGAATGTCCCCTGCTGAGCTCTGTGGTTTTCCCACTACTATAAATGCACACTGCTGAGTGAGCTTCTTGTGTAATCAAAATGTTTCAATAAAACTGAGTAACACGTGCCTGGAGACGAGATGATTTAAAGAAATTCCTTAATGCTGTCTGCTGCTGCCACTAATGCTGGTTCAAAATGAGTCATTATAACAACAATTTGGAGCATATCTGTTATCTGTATCTGTATAGCAAAAGCAAGGTATACAATTGTTACTACTGCCACAACTGTCATATCTATCTCAGAAAATATCCTAATATTCTTGTAAAAAAAGGGATGGATTTGCTAATGATTGTTATGAAATGACTGATTTATAGTGAATCATATTCAAAATATGATTTTTATAGTGTAGCTTTTATTTCTAAATGACATTGTTTACACTGTAAATAATTAACTCTACCTGTACTCTACTCTGTAATATTTGTGTGTAAGCAACTATCTCAGGTCCCTTTGCCTGGTCATGTGCTTTCAGAAAGAGCCAGTGCTTCAGGATGGAACTGCTTTCAGGCAGGCTCTTGTTTCTCCAACTCAGTCCAATTGTCACAGTGGAACATGGATTTTTTCCTATTTTGTGCTATTCTCATATGTACCAGAGAGCTGTTATCTTGTGTCAGGAGCTGTTACCTGGTTACCTTTCCATTGTTCCATTGTTAGGCTGCTGGGAGTGGTTGATATCACTCCAACACAAAAGTGAAACCTCAGTTTATATACCCTATATAAAATTTTCACAATTTTTTTACGGTCCCAGAAGAAAATGTAAAATAGGGGTCCTACTGTATTGTTTATTGCCTTGTGGGCAAGTGGGCATCTTATCTTAAAATGCCTGTAAAAGGAACAGTAACACCAAAAATGTAAGTTTTTTAAAGTAAAGAAAATATTATGTAGTGTTGCCCTGCACTGTTAAAACTGATGTGTTTGCTTCAGAAACACTACCATAGTTCATATAAACAAGCTGTTAAGTAGCAATGGCGGAAATTGAAAAACGGCTACATGGCACAAGATAAGTAATGGATAACAGATAACATTATGTTCTACAGAGCTTATCTGCTATCTGCTGTGTAACTTGAGTCTTTTCTCTTTTGACTAGTTGCCCCCATGGCTACACAACAGCTTAATAATATAAACAATAGTAGTGCTTCTGAAGCAAACACTGCAGTTTTACCAGTGCAGGGCAATGCTACATTATATTTTATTACTTTTAAACAATTAAATTTTTTGATGTTATTGGTCCTTTAACACTTGTGTTATATCTTGTTCCTCATTTTGCCCAAACCCCTTCAATTGTTAAATTTTAAAACATACCAAAGCATCCATTAATCTGTAATGGTGAAGGCAGCAAAGTACCCTTTTCTTAAACAACATATTGGGTAACCACATTGACATGGACAGGGTCAGGCAGTAATCCCTCTTGTGAAATTATATGACCCAGAAATGACAGCTGAGTTTGTCTGAAGTGGCATTTTGAAAGGTTCAGATTCAGTCCTGCAGTATCAATGCATTTCAGAACCTTTTCTAGGTACTTGTCTACACTCCAACTATGGATCTTCATGACAATTATCTCATCCAAGAAGCAATGTACACTAGGTACGTGTCACGGTTGGCACCCAAAATTCAGAACCAATGCTAAGCACCATGTTCTTGGCTCTTTCTTCCACCTATAACAGCCACCTTTCTCCTTGGGAGGAGCCCTTGGCTAATTGGATGCTGCCAGGTCTTATAAAGAGAGGTGCAAAGCGAGGGGTTCTGAACAAGCACAGGGGCACAACAGTAAAAGCAAAGTCTTTGGGCAGAAGGTTGCGGTACAGGGCTTAGGCAAAGGAGTTGTCAGATCAGAATGGGTCGGAGTGCAAATGCAGTCAGGCATGGGTCAAACCAGGAGATCAATCAGAGGGATATAGATGAAGCGAAGTCGGATTCAGAATCAGGAATCAGATAACAAATAGCACAAATGCTCAGAAGCTCCAGGAACAAATCCTATAACGGCAATGATCACAAGGCAATGCATGCTGACGTCTTTACACCAGTGCGACTGCACCTTTAAAACACGCAGAGGCATGCCGTGCTCGCCCTAAGGAACCGGCACCTGGGGGAGACAGAGGAGTGGCCGATGGCACGGCGGGCGTCCCAGTCACACCGCTAGACCACCAGGAAGATGAGTCGTTACAGTATGTCATGAGGTATAGAAGACCAGTCTTTGAAAAAATATGGTGGTCAAGCCAGTCCATAAGGTACACGTTTGAACGGAAACAAACCACCATGGGGGATAAATGCAGTGAGGTCTCTGCTTTCCTCATGCAGTAATACTTGATGATAAGCACTCTGAAGGTCTAGGGTGGAAAAGAATTTTGCCCCTCAGAGTTCTGAAAATATTTCTCTATGTGTGGCAAGAGATGATTATCCATAACAACTGCTTTATTAGGTTCACGGAGATCAACACACAATCGAATGCGTTCAGTTTTCTTCATTGTTACAACAATTGGTGAGACTCATTCGGAGAATTCTGATTTTTCAATCACATCTTGCTCTACCAGTTTCTTTAGTTCCTGTTAGACGGCCTCCCTTATAGAGTAGGACAATAACCTTAATTTCTGGCATACTGGTTTTACACCTGGTCTCAGCTTAACTTTGTGTAAAAAGTTCTTTGCAAAACCCAATGAAGTGTTGCTTTGTGGTGAAATTTTAGACACTGGCTGTGTGGCAGGCAGTGGTGCTGTAATAATGGGGCCATCAACTAATTGTAGGTTTAATGCAGCAAAGAGATCCCTTCCAAGTTTAGCAGTACCTTTATTCACAAATGTAATTTTCAAACATATAGATCCAAGCAGTAAAAGGTATGGTAGGCTCACCAGGGTTTGGTAGCAGAGACATCTCGTCGCCAATTTATTATGTTTTGGTAGCCGAGCATGAGTAGAGTATACCAGTGCTTTACTAGCAGGTTTATGCAGCCATTACACTTCAACAGGAACTTTTAACGCTAATACTTTAAGCTGTATAGAAAGTACTGTGTATGCACTCTTGTGCATAGTGACACCTACAGGCATTTTGTACAAACACCACACCTATCTAAGAACTCGGTCAAGCATGATTCAGCTCATGCACAGAGCTCACTATACTGCAGATTTAGCCTTGTTTTGATCCATGCTGCTGAGGTTTTCTCTAGCTTTAACTTGTCTCTCCTATTTTAATTAATGATACATGAGGCAGTAATCATTCAACTAAAGAATTATGGTACAGGATCAGTTAGTAATTATTTAAGCTAAACAGAAGCCAATGAATTCTACAGCATATCTGAAATGTCTACTGGTTAATTTTCTCCCCTTGTCAAGCATGAATCATTGGCCTTAGGCATTAAAGTTAATATTTGTTCTTTACTTTCTGTTATTTATTTTGTCTGCTAAATTCCAAAATCACACTATTTTCTGTGCTTGCACTATATACTGCTATTAATAAGTATACACATATACCTTGTAAATTTGCAGTGTGTACAGTGAAAATTGCAGCATTTTCTCCATAAGTTCAAGTTCAATGCTTCCACCATGTGGTGTTGTGCTGCATCAGATGCACAAAAAAGCATGCAACTGTCCATGACATTTCAATATATTGACATATCGGGCACAAGTGCAATAAAAGTCCAGTTGGTATCATTTCCAGCACTTATCAGCAAAATACATTTGTGCCTAATTCCTTAGGCTAAATTAGGCATTTGAAATCATCATGCAGTGAGAACTGCTGAACAAACTTGCAGGGGTGCTAGAGATTGCAAGGAGGGGTTTTGTGCAAACGTACTGTTAATGAATGGTGTCAACAACTACAGCAATTTTAATGCAACCACAGCTACAGTTGAAATACATAATTGAGCCCTTTAGTGTTTTTTCTGCCTTACTACTAATCAGAGCAAACCAAATATATTCTTTTTTTAAATATACTTTTTCACTGTAACATAACTGCCACAAGAATGATAATGAAACATCTGTGGTGGGTAAAAGTATAACATATAAATCTCAAGTGTCAGCCCAATTACTGGATGTTCTTTCTCCATAAAATAAGTTTATCTTTTAGCTAACTGGATTGTATTGTATCTGTGAAAAGTGATAATTTACTTCTTTTGAAGTAATTTATAACAGATGTAGACTTCCAACAGAAGATAAATCAGTATGCCTAAATATACTAAATGTCAAAGCTGAAAGAGGTATCAAAGTTAATAATTAAACAACGTG
>CM044446.1:33535230-33546568 GCA_024363595.1 Xenopus borealis
TCTGATATAGTTAGGCGGTTAGATTAAAAAAGCAGGCTTAGCAGGAAATCAACTGAGCTGGCTGTTGCATTTGGCAAACTCAGAGCGTTTATATTTTGCTTTTCATTCATTATCATGGCACATGTCCATCATAAGAACACATTTTTGAGGGAGGGGGTGTCTATGCTGCCAATTTGTATTACAAATGTATTCAAACAGATCCACACATACACACACACAATTGTTTGCAGTTGGGGTGCTTGCCCCTTTTATTTTGCTACCAACAGTATCAAAGTTTTGAGGGGAAAACCTCCCTTCATCAGGATGAATTTGGCAGTAGAGTGCCAGGGACATGCCCCAGTTCCAAGGGCATCATTAAACATCAATTTAACAAAAAATTATGTCCCATGACTTATTATATTCTAAAATTTATTCAATTAGCATTTGAATTAATTCCCCAGGCATGAATCTGTGGTGAATTTCCGTGTTTTGCAAAAATTCGGCTGCAAAAAATTTGCCACAACAAAAAAAATTGCTGTGCAGCAGAATAGTTGTGCCTACTGTATAAAAATTTTCGTAAGTCAAAATTGATTTGATGCCCATTTATTTCAGTGCCTTTCATAAATTTTTTGCCATTTCTTGAATTTCTCGGGAAAGCAAAATGGGACAGATTCACTCATCACTAATTAGCATAATAACAATTTAAAAAGTTAGTTCATACTGACCCATATGACCCACCTTATTATGTTCATCATAGTTTATTCAGACAGGCCATGAGAAGACGTACACTGGTGCTTTTTACTCTGTGACTGAAGCTCATCATCTTTATTTTGATCTTTCAGAACATATCCCACATTGCTTAACTTTGACTGAAAATCTTTGTCAGATAACAAATACTTAATAAATAGCCCCCATCCAAGATCTTCTGTAACTGTGCAATGAAAATGTAACTTGGTATATGAAATGCATGAGAGCAATATAGTAGGAAAAAAACAGCATTGTAAAGTCATATCATATTTTAAAATCAATATTTACTGTGTTTATCAGCAAAAACAGTTATGTTAAATGTCTGTTCTTAGAAACACGTGTTGTACTTAAAAATGGTGAAGTGTCACAATAGGGTTACTCTCTTAGGGGTTTGTTTGTTCATATATTGCAATATATTTAAGCAAGTACTGTACCTCAAAGTCATCCCAGCTATAGTCTGTCCTATACTCAATTTCATCTGATTCATTAAGAATTCTATTGCTTCATTATATATTTTACAAAGGGACTAAATTTTACCCACAACTTTTTCACTGCTTTCATAGTAAAACTCCCAAACTTGGTTGCCCTTTTATTATCCCCCTGTGGGATCACCTAACTATAGCTGGAAGGGGAGGCAGCTACAACAAGGAGCTGGCCACTGCTACTATGTAAACTATAACAAACAAGGGAAAGTTGTGCTCACCTTTAATTTTTTTAAATACTAACTTTCCCTTGTTTGTTACTATGTTTTGTTTTGTTTGTTAATAACATGTTAATAGCCTTCTTGATATTCAAGTTTTCAAGTCGGTAAAATTTGTTTGAATTTTAGACATTCAAACTTTTTCTTAAATAACCTCTCAATCAAATTGTGAGTATATTCGAATTTATCAGAGTAAGAAAAAACTCACATGAATTAAAAATTCAACCTTTAATAAGTGGGCCTCCTTGTGTATTATAGGATGTGCACTCTGAATAAAATAATGTTTCTTACTAACACAGAGCCTAAATCCCCCTTGCTACATGAAAGATATTGGAAATTTCTCTGACGCAGTGTTTCCAGCTAGTGGGATCTGGGAATACATCTATGGGTGGCCCCACTAGGAAACAGTAATGAAACACACAAGTGTAGTAACAAGTATAACTTCATATAACTTGAGGGTTATGGCAAAATGCAATTACAATATCAATAACACCATTTCCCTGCAGAACCTTTGTGGTAAGTCCAATTCTGGTAGAGTCTTTACCAGGCACAGTTCCAAACTACACTCCAGGTGGATAAAGAGAGTCACAGTCCCTTTTCCCCAAGAGCTCTTAAACTTTGCCCTGGTAGTGCTACCTACCCCAAGTACACTCCTGTTGGACACAGGTACTGTAGTTGCTTTTACATAGCAGGCACACACAGATAACATCTCCTCACACAGGGGACACATGGTGGAGCCTTCCAATAACCCCCCTCAGGCATAACTTTCCAGAGGCTCATACAGAGCTGGTACATGCATACACAGTGTCTCAAATCTGCAGGTTGGGCTCCCAAGCTTTCCAAGCTGAGTATGTGAATCCCCCTTCAGGGCAAGCTCCAATCTGAAGTGTGAGCACATTAAAGCCCTATTTGACATGTAATCCAGTTACCAGGCAGCTCCTTTCACAGTGTCTTAACCCTCCATGGTCAAACTCCTAATGCTTGAGGCCCCCATACCCCAAGCCATCCAATGGTCTCACCATCCCTTGCCCATGCACTCTGAACTAGAGTGGAAATGGAAAGAGACTGAGCACATAGCAGCTCAGATTTTTAAAGAAATTCTGAAAGAAAGTGTGGAATCTGCCAGGGAACACTTCAGTGTGGTTAAAGGACTCACTCCCCCTCACACATCCAATTTAGGTTCAACACTCAGGTGATTTCCAACCATAAAGGGTTTTAGAGAACATAGGGGAACTTAACCCTATGGGCTCCTATATACATTAGTCAATGTGTAAAATGTATAATGAAGTAGTATTCTTAATTAACCAGATAAAAGTTGAGTGTTGGACTGACCAGACCAGGGATGACTTTAATACGCATGTGATTGCATTGCACAGGACTATTCAGATATCTGTGGCTGAGAAAATGGATTATTAGCTCATACGGTCTTCTTCCACTGGTTATTCACAATTTCTGTTCCTGGCGTTAGACAAATCTACTTGTATTACAAAGGGACCTGCTCCAACATAAAACTGTTATGAACTATGTATAACATATTACTCTAATGAAACTGAGGCTATATTTCATCCTCAGTTTAATCCCTATGATGGGTTTGACAATAGAGATCATACATTGTTTCCTGTATCTGTAGATCTTACAATCTAAAGTACCTATCACTTTCCCACACAGGTGAATTTCAGCAACCAGTTATACCTAGAGGAAGCCCACAAAGACATGGGGAGAACTTACAAACTCCCTGGAGATAGTGCTCAATCAAACTCAGGAGATAAAAAGTGCTTCTCATAGTGCCACATGTGTCATGTGTCACTGCATATTGCTGCACTACAGTTTTTCATATAATTTAGAGATTTGCATTTAAAGCTTTGTACTCCCAAATAACATGTTCATTCTGCTAGGATTCAAGTAGGATATGTAAGAAGTATATGTGGTTTCCCTCCTTAGGCTGGAACAGCCAGTGTGTTTAGTTGGGTTTTTTTCATTTAGTTTTTTTAATCAGTAATTCCTTTTTTATTGATATCTATTATTTTTATGCATGACACAAATGCAGACTTGTGTTGTGCTATATATACATTATCATTGGAATTCCTTTAATACATGTTGTATGTGAAAAAGTTGTGATAAGCAAGCATTTAACTTGGCAATAATTTGCCACAATGTTATCTATATTTGGGTTTATTTATTTATTATTTATTTCTTACAGATCAATGTTCATCAGAAAAGCAGTGAAAAATATTCTTGTGATAGATCTAAAATCTAAAATGTGTGACACGAAAAATCCATCATGATTGTTTTACCTTAATGACCAGACTTCTCAGAGGATAATTATGGGTTTTTGTCTTTAAAACAAAAAAGAAAGAAAGAAAGTTAAAGTTAATAAGAAATCATTAATGTCTACAAGGAAGATGAAACCATCTATACAAAATTGAAGGTAAATATCCTAATTATGGGCCAAGTTTGCTTTATTATTTTTGGAAAACATTCAGTAAGTTTTATACGTTTCGATTATTCTACAGAATGAGCCTTATGTGTCTACAAATTTGTAATCATTAAAAAGTTGGGCACATTAGTTATTTTGAGAACACTATAAGAACACTATAATGGCTCAGAGTAATGTGCAAAGGACCAAAAAACATGGTGTCATGGCCACATACTGTATATCTAATAACCTTATCTAATTATATTATGTATCTACTATAGCATTGGGTAAGTGAAGTATACCTCCCACTGGTCCAGTTTTTTAGAGAGGCAGTCCCAATATGTAGACTTACCACTTGGTTACAATTAGGAGGGATTGTTGGTAGATCATGAGGGTGTCCGGGTGACCATAGGTGGTGGCCTTAAATGTAAAAAAAAATTCAATCTTGAAACAAACCACTCCAAAATAGCCTTGTGTGGTGTACATGTTCAGAACAAGCTGAGTAGAGCAGCAGTGTTATTTGGCTCCATCACAAGCTTCTTGAGGTCTTCACTTCAATAATTGCTGAACTAGGAACATGTCCAGTCTGGTCCAAATTGATTGTGCACAATGACTGGAAAATCCAGAGGAGGAATGTCTATTTTCTTCCAAAATCCTCGATGAAGCAGCACCATTGAGGGTCTGTTCAGGTGTTAGGTCTGCTTAGCTTCACCTCTGCTCCAAAAATAAGTAGTGATGGGCGAATTTATTTGCCAGGGCCGAATTCGCGACGCGCGTCAAAACCGTCCCGCGACTCGTTTCGCGAATTTTTCGCCGATTCGCGAATTTCTCTAGAAATTCGCGAATCTTTAGGCGAAGCAAATCGCGGGAGATTCGCCCATCACTAAAAATAAGTAGGGGGGCTGTGGATGTGTGAGGAGCTGAAACCCCTCCTAGACACTGTAGGTATAATTTTTATATCAGTGGTGGTGGATTAATTTGTACTAAAAGAATGGCTGTGAATCCACTGGAAAGGGGCTAGTTTCTCTGGTAGCCAGAACCATCTAGGTATCCTATTAATGCTGTGGGTCTAATTCATTCTAAAAAATGATCTATACCCACTCCCCTTAAATATATGTTTTGCCTATTTTTCAATCACAAAAAATCTATTTGTTAGAACAATTTGTTCCTTGAACTAAAGAAGGGAAACAGGAAAATGTAATTTAATCCAGGTTTGGCACTTGCAAAGTAGATAATTAGATATATATGTAGCAATACATTAAATATCTAAATATAAATATAGACATAACAGATAAATAATGTGCTTAGTAGTTTCCTGAGCCAGATCACAATTGCTTATTCACACAAGAGGATTTGAATTGTCCTTCTGCTTAGCCAATCTCATTGTGGCAGCACTGGGAATTAAATTATCCAGAGAAAAAGCCAAAGTAGTTTATGGTTTCCAGGTTATTTGCAGCAGGGCCAGGCCAGAACCAATGTACATTTTTTCCTGGATTTTGAATTGAGGGGGCACCAAACTGCAAAGATGTAACTGACCTACACATAAAGTATAACACATACCCATTGGTTGGTAGCCAGAGGCAAAGAACAGCTTCCTTTTCTCAGGACTGAATTTCTCCCAACAACTTACACACTACCACTTGCTCTAACCCCCCCACACACACACACACACACACTTATGGGTGGAAGAGTCAAACAACTCTCAAATTCACCCATCCAGTCAACAGCCCACTTGCGGTCTGCAGCATGCATGCCTCACACAGATATTTGCCACCATAGGCCTGGCACTATGTGGCCTCCCCGCAAATCTGGGTCTGCTTTTACTCACCTACCTGCCACAGATATAAAATTCTAGAGTGTTAGCTATCACTGCTAGCACAGTAATTGCTCTTTATTTTATGACATGCCCTGTGTAAATGGGACATAAGCAGAGAAGTTAGTTCAAAATGTCCTGGTAAGCAATGGATTAAGTAACCTCCCCAAACACAAAAATCACCCTCCACTCATGTGGGTACAAACAATCATGAATGATATTGGCCTCTGTCATCATGTCCTACAAGTAAGCACCCCTAAATGCTGCAATTTGCACCTCAAATATTAATTTTTATTTTGCAGAGCACAGCCAGACTGTGGAAGAACTACTATTAATGCTCTTGCACTTCTTCTCCTGTCTTGATAAATTCCCTTACTAACTTACATACTGTATTTACAATCTTTCCATGGACATCTATTCATGCTGGGACCTACAGTATACTTTCATACTCATGCATTTCAATGCATATTCCTAGCTTCCTATCAGGGTACCTTACTAGTGATCCATCCTCCTCAGTCTCAGACTGTACCATTTCAAACACACATACATTATTATGACTAAGGTAGATCTTCCTATTCTCCAAAACATACATAATCTTGCTCCTTTCTACTTAAAGGGGTTGTTCACCTTTGAGTTAACTTTTATTATAATGTAGAGAGTGATATTCTGAGACAATTTGCAATTGTTTTCATTTTTTATTGTTTGTGGTTTTATAGTTATTTAGCTTTTTATTCAGCAGCTCTCCAGTTTGCAGTGTCAGCAATTTGGTTTCTAGGCTACAAATTACCCTAGCAACCCTGCATTGATTTGGATAAGAGACTGGAATATGAATAGGAGAGGGACTAAATAGAATGATAAGTAATAAAAAGTGGCAATAACAATACATTTGTAGCCTTAAAGAGAATTTGTTTTTAGATGGTGTCAGTGACCCCCATTTGAAAGCTGAAAAGAAACAGAAGAAAATTTCAAATCATTAAAAATTATGAAAAATAAATAATGAAGACCAATTGAAAAGTTTCCTAGAATTGGCCCTTCTACAATATACTAAAAGTTAACTTGAAGGTGAACCACCCTTTTAAGTCTGGCATTTAACAAAAGCCCTCATGGTATTACTCAAATAATGTAAGCTTTTTAGACTGTAAAGTGTAAACTCATATAGTGATGCCTAACTTTACCTCTTGTATCAGTTGTTTTTATACGTACTGTACATCCATATGTTTAACGTACTTAATGCATTTATTGTGCTGCGCTGTGGAATTATGTGACAATAATGAATATCTTTCTATAATTCCTCTGGCCTGGAAATAACCCAACAGTGTAATTAATGTGCAAAAATAAACTCATCTTTTTACCGAATTCCCATCTGTTAAATAACTGCAATATATTCAGTTAGTGAAACCGATCTCACTGGTGAATAACCTGTTTTTTTCTAATCTTATTTCCAACATAATCATGTTTCCATCAGAAACTAAAAGATTATCATCTATAGCCCAAATAAACAGTAGGACCCCAAAGCTCAGAAAGGTTTAATGCATCATCCATTGATGATAACATTATTATACCATGTTAGCCTTTCCATAATGACTGCTTTATTGTTGCTAAGGAAACGAAAGTATGAATTAATCTCTTTGAAAGTCATTTGTTCTAAAAATGATCCAGTTTATTAAACAGAAATGAAATCATTTTTATAAAATTAATGTTTTCCATAGCTAAAATTTAACTGGTAATTCGACTAATATATTCATTGGAAGAAATGAGGCCTTATTTTGTCAACCTTGTTATGACATAATTTATTGAATTTGTAACAATTAATAATGATAATTGGTGCATATTTCATCCCTCTATTATTATAATGTTGACAGAATTTGTTTATTAGAGAAAATGTCACTCATGCTATCTGTCTTGAAAGATATAAATATATAAATCTGACTCAAGAAATATTTTTAATTAATTAGTTTTTTCCTGTCTTCTGCAAGAGGCTGTATCTTTAACATACATTTTGCCATTACAATCCCTTTACAGTTGTGTAATGTTTTTGGCTTTTTAACCACATAATGGGACAGATTCAATTCAGTAAGAAGAAAAGGTTTATCATGTGAAAACTCATGAACGGCATTTAATTTGAGATGCAATTGAATTCAGAAAAACTCACCTTATGGCTTATCAAGTGAAATCTCTTGAAAAATCTCTACTGGGAGAAGTTTTTTAATTTGATTTTTTTGAATCTCATCCATGACTTTTTCTGTGATAATATTGTGAGATAAGTTTTACTCACTGAATTGAATCTGGCACAATGTTTGTTATGTGTATAATAAAATGCTTTACAGGTATGGGCTACATTATCTGGAAAACCATTATCCAGAAAGTTACAGAAAGGTCATCTCCCATAGACTCTGTTTTATCCAAATAATTCAAAATTATTTCCTTTTTTTTCTGTAATAATAATAATATAGTACTTGATCCAAACTAAGCTATGATTGAAGTAAGTAAGTAAAAATACTGTTCTCTTCCACACAACATATTGATACTGACACAGAAGATATTCTGTCCTTGCAGCCATGACATAAGGTTTTTTTTTTCAATGCACATTTTAAAAATTTACAGACTATCCATATGTTAATGGACAGCAACACTGCTCTGTATTATGACCATGTAAGTTTTGTCTGCTGTTACCTGCATTTTTTTAATACTCTGTTTTTTTTTACTGTACCTTCCAACTGTCCCATTTTGAGCGGGAAGTCCCATTTTGGACAGCTGAACCAGCGATCCTGGATTTGTCTCAAGTCCTTCTAACTTAATTGGCTCTTGGCAGAGAGCCCAGAATATAGTTAATTTTGTAAACGTTTTAGATAAGATAAGAAGTTAGACTCACAGCTTAAAGGTCAATTCACCTTCATTAGCAAAACTGTAATAACACATAAAAACCACATGAATGTGTTCAAACTATCATAGGCTGACAAATGTTGAAAAAATGTACATGACATGTGGCCACAAAAATGTGTGTGGACTAAAAAATTTGCCATGCAAAACTTTTTGTCCCACTTTTTATTACTAATATGTTGGGAGGTATGATATAAGACTGCAAGCTCCACTTACAGTTCTCTGTATGTTGGTGCTCTGTATACAAAAAATAAATACAAAGGCACAACTTATTAAACTCTCTCTCTTTACAGTTGTGAAACACTATGGGGGAGATTCATCAAAGAGTGAAGTGAAGAGTGAAGTTCCGCCACTACAGGGAAATTACACAGCTCACAATTCTTTTCTATGAGATTTTGAAAGGCGTATTCATCAAAAGGTGAACTTTCACTTCACCCATTGATGAATACGCCTTTCAAAATCCCATAGAAATGAATTGAGAGCTGTGTAATTTCCCTCTAGTGGCGGAACTTCACTTTTTGATGAATCTCCCTCTATGAGAGGGTTACGAATTTGCCCCTTTATAAAATGTGTTGCATATCTGATGGATTTACAAAAGACAGAATTATGTGCTTTCAAGGCCCTGGTTCTGAAAAGTAACTGAAAACACCATGCCAGTGGAGAAAGCTGATGACCTTACTTTCCACTGAGAATGCATAAAGCAAATTCTCTTGCTCCATGTGTTACCAAATCAGGGTTTAATTGCTTGGCAAATTAGAATGCATGATTTCCTCACTTATTAAAATCAACCCCAAGATACAATTGATAAGTCACCCCCTTAACACATCATAAGGTTATAGTGATTGGCATTTTGTTTCAGCAAAAATTAACAAAGAAAGATTAGGCAAATGCATTGAAGTTGATGGGTGACAAATTTTTTTGAGACATGAAATTTTTTTTCATCTAGTGGAGTCTATGGACAGAAAAACCTGGCAAAAAACTATCACCCAACACTGTATAAGACAGATTTCAAAATGTGAAAAACCACCAAAAAAAAGAGGGCTAAACCTCCACCAAGTATAAATTTCACAACGGAGTATTAATCAGAAATAAACACTATTATGTAAAAAGCAATTTTTATTCACCACCATGCCTGAAACCAAATGCAGTAGCCTGGGAGACGGGATCCCGTTCCTTTTGATATTAGGCCGCAATACCCGATCAACAGATCGGGAGAGTGACCAATCAAATATACAGAAATTATGTTGTAAGCAGTCAAGTGACCTTTATGTATAACATGAGACAGATGATGTTCTAAAAGTATTCCATGCATATATTTGCACTTTCAGAATGAACATATATATGGCCATCAACTTTTAGGGAAATATCACAACTTTGCTGTATACAATACTGGTGACGTCCTGAAACTGATTGTGTATTCAGAAAAACTTTCCACACGGCACATAGTCCCAAAAATAAAAGTCATTTGCAACCAATCGCCATATATTGTAAATGGAAAGCAAAAAGCAAAATATGTCCTTATCCGCCCCATATGACTGGGTTTAATCGTTGTAGAACACCCGGGGTTAAGCAGTAACCGTTATGGGATTAGTCCACATGTTACAATGACTTGTGGTCATAATAGGAATCCATATGTTGGAAAAATATCTCCTTTAAAGTCTGTGGGGACAAGTGTCTTCACAAAGATATGACCAAGTTATTAAAGCGATTAGCTCAAAAATTATCCCATACTCACGATGTCTTCTCCACAAAAGAAATTCGGCATGTATATACAGACCAGATTCCAATTATACGTTCTGCTGTGGCACTGGGTGGATGTGTGGTTCCCGTTGTTGCTAATCCTAGTGGCACTTCATGTGTCTGTCTCTGGAGAGGGGCCCCGTCTCCCAAGTGTTGCCATGAACCTCAACAACCGTTTTGTCGCCCACCACGGTTTTGTCAAGAAGCCTTCTTGACAAAGCCGCGGTTGGTGGCGAAACGGTCGTTGCTTTTTTGACTTGTGATTTCAGTAGATACCAGTTGACTTTGCACAGTGAAGTGAGAGCAGGTGATGATACATATAAGTGCTTCATCTTTAGTCTCAGAAATAATTTCATCTTCAGCACTGATTGCGCTCTGTTGCTTTAATTGGATTGCAACATACTGCTGATAATGAAGATGGATGCTTAACAGGACAAAAATCAATCTCCTGTCATGTGCTTTTTTTATATAAATGTTTGGCTCAAGATTTGGACAAAATACTGCATAAACTACAACTAAAGAAGGACCCCTACTGCTAAAATACAGCTATTAAATTATTTTGCTTACAAGATATACAGTTTTCCCTACTTTGGTATTGTGAGCATTGCAATGATTTGTTTTTTGAATATTTCAAGTTCTTTTAAGAAGTTCATACCAAAGTATGTGAAAAGCAGGCACTAAGGAACAAAAGGGAAAGGGTGACTCATTTAAGCTCATTTAAAGGCATCCCATTTGTTAATTTTTTTTACTTCTGTCTCATAAGGCTGGTGAGTTTTTGCTACTTTGTTTATCTTTTCATAAAATTACAGATATTAAAAGTTATTAGCTGTGTCTTACTAAGCTCCCTGTGGTATGAATGTTCTGTTATAAAGACAACTAGAATCTCGGCTAGAACTGCTACTTTCTGAGTGAAAGGGGAAAGGTCTGATTACACTCATCCCCAAATACACATCACAAGTTGCTATAACTTTTTCCATAACTTTAATTAATTAATTTTTTCAAAACAAGTCTACTTCTCTAAATAGTGTATAACAAATATAGGATGGTGCGCTGTGTTGGAAAT
>CM044446.1:33558006-33605783 GCA_024363595.1 Xenopus borealis
AAATACAGGATGGACTGCACCTCGACATCTGTAGTGTATGTCATCAAGTGCCCTTGTGGGCTAATTTACTGTGGCAAGACAATCAGGCTATTAAAGGAAAGGATTGCTTTGCATAGGTCGAGCATTAGGGCAGCATTAGATCCCAATAGAAATGAAAAAGTTAAGGGCAAAAAGCAAGATAACAGCTGGTTGCTAAGCACTGGAAGGAAGCTAAGCACAATGAATCATCTTTTAGACGCATGCCGAAATGAACATGTCTCTGCTTAAGCTGGAATCCTATTGGATACCTGAACTAGATTGTGTGGCCCCTAGGGGCCTAAATGGCCAGCTGCTACTAAGCCATTTCGTGAGATAAACTGCAATCCTTAGATTTTTGTTACTATTATGTATGGGAATGATTTAACATTGTATATATTTAACATTGTATATGTATAAAAGGGATTAATAAGTAAAACATTTTTCAACAGGATGAATATCTTTCTGTATCAACCACTGCACTTTTCAAGTATCAGTGACACCTAGTGGTGAGAACACGATTATTACTATTGTTTTTGAAAGTGAATTTACATGGTTATTGTTCAGTAATTGTTCACTAATGGTTTAATGAAACTCTATTGGCTGTCTCTCTCTCTGAAGAGAGAAAAAGATAGAATGAATCATTTTTGGAAACAACAAAACAGAAGATATGCATCACAGAAACTGACAAGAACATGCCAGCTTATTCACAGCAGTTGCAGTTGTCCAAACAGTGCCTCTCCACAGATTCTGCCTCCTTAAAGGATAAGGAAACCTTAAAAATAGATGAATATAAAATTGATGGGGGGGCAATTCTAACCACTTTTGCAATGTACATTCGTTATTTATTTTTAATTCCAAGATATTAAAGCAGGCCCGGATTTGTGGAAAGGCCACCTAGGCCTGGGCCTAGGGTGGCAGGATTTTAGGGGGTGGCATGCTGCCCAACCACACCCACATTGGTTCAGAAACACTGGGCATATGCAGGAGATACAATAGTTTTTTTTAAATTTCCCATGCACAAATCCCCATTGCTCCGGTCCTGATGATGAAAATTTGCAAATAAACGGCAGAGTATGGGGGCGACAAACTGCAGTGGACCTAGGGGCGCCTGCTACATAAATCCGACCCTGTATTAAAGGATACATGTACTGCTAATATGAATTAATATTGTTACATCACCACCTGCTGGTCCATTTCCCACAAGCCTGACCACCAAGTAGTCAAAGGAAGAGGCTGCTCTGAGGTTTTTCTGCTTAGGTAAAAAATGAGAAACCTCAGATAACAATATCACATCTTTTCCTAAGCAGAAGAACATCAGGTGTTCAGACTGGGGGGAAACT
Source organism: Xenopus borealis (assembly GCA_024363595.1). Classification (NCBI taxonomy): domain Eukaryota; kingdom Metazoa; phylum Chordata; class Amphibia; order Anura; family Pipidae; genus Xenopus; species Xenopus borealis. The sequence continues at coordinate 33,559,365 of CM044446.1, forward strand.
GACCAGCACTGTCGTAACTAAATTCATTCATGTTAACAGAACATGTATCTTTTAATAAATAATGAATGTACATTGCAAAAATACTTAGAATAGCACCCTCGTCAATTTCACATTCACCCACTTTTAAGGTTCACTTATCCTTTAAGACTTGTTAATGGAATAAAAAATGTCTGCCCCTAAAATTATTACCTGGGCTTCATGTATTGATGGCTCTCCTCAGGGTCCTCAAACCACTTCTCCTCATTTGTAAACAAACCCTATTTATTTTGTGCTCCTAAGGAGCCTCAGTTTAGGAATAGAAAAATTGTTCTTGTACCTGGGGACCAAAACAGACTCTTTTAGGACCCAGACCTATGCCCAACTTCGTCTATGAGGGTGACCCAAGACAGAGAACAGAATCCTACACACAATATATGATAAAAAATAATGGTTAAACAACGTGGAGGGTTAGGTGACTGTACACTATGCCTATATACATATATGCTACAAAGTACGAAACAAAAGCAATATGAATGTATATACCAATTCTACTCATGTTGTACTTATGTGATATAAATGTGATGAAAAAAAATCAATAAAACACAAATGTTATAAAAAAAAAAAATAATGGTTAAAATACAGAATTTCTATATTATTGCCAAGTCTATAATCTGATATTTATGATTCCCAAGTGCAGAATCCAATTAATGAAAAAGAGTTTTTCAGAGAAAGGCAAACATTAATCTTCAAATATTTGGTGAACAAAAATCTCAAAAGCTTTTTTTATTATTTTACTTTAGGCAAAATTGGCATTTAATTAAGTGAATAAATTATTAATGAAATGACCTAGAGGAGAAAAGGGTTAGGCTGTTAACTTAGCTTTTGTTTACATTTTATTGCATGTTGAAGCACATATAATCATAAACACACACACACATATATATATATATATAAATATATATTCTTCATTAAAACATTACTTTGTTATTCCTATTCTGCTCATTTCTATTTAAGAAAGATAAAAGGTTATTTTAAGGTTCAGTCTTGCCATGAATCTCGATGTGCAGTAAAATGATATTCATTTAAAGATTCCCTGATGGGCAAAATCTTAGGAGCCATAAAATGCCATATTAAATGCTACAAAACAAAAAATTCTACAGTCTTTGCAGATGTGTATCTCTTAGCTTTGTCTTAACAAATGGGTGCCATGTAATTACAGTGGGGGTCATTTATAAACTTCGCGCAGGGCAGATTGGTTCACAGAGTGAATATATTTGCCCTGCACCTGCTTATATTTATAAAACTGAATAAGTGCAAACACATGTGAATGTCTAAGCTTTTTAAATATGGCAAAAATCACAAATTGGTGGCGGAGAAAATATTTGCAAAACTGTGTCTCAAATTGTGAATTTAAGTTACTTTTAACGCTATTTTCGCGCAAAATAACCTTGCAAAGTGCCTGTACTCATGCAAAGACCCGTCTTCTTTGCGAGTTGTTTGTGAAAATTCATTCACAATGTGAATTCGCAAAAACCAGAAAGACGGGCACAGTAGTGCAATATTGTAGCGTTCAGGAAAAAGCATGGGCAAAACTACAATTATGCGTTGCTCGAACTTTATAAATGACCCCCAGTGAGTTTATATTTGCTGCAATAGTTATTAAGTTAATTCAATATAACAAATTGGAGAGTTATGTAAGTACCATTCAATGAGGTTTTTAGTATTAACCCATTATAAAGAGTAGTGTAAATTTGTGCAGCGGAAACAAAATACAAGCTAAAACTTGTATGACTGGTCTATCATTTTTGATAGTTATATACTTTTAGGGTATTAAATAAACAGAGGGATTAAATAATGTGAATTGATGTGTTTATATTATATGTAATGAAATAAATTACCAATAATAGGGTTTAAAACTAAGTTGTATTTATAAGTGACTTCAGATATCCAGACATTGATTGGAGTAATGGGGAAATATGCTCTTTTCTATCTTGTAATTATTAATACCAAATGAATCTCCAGCACCAAAGTGAATGAGTATTTAGGGAAAAATAAAAACAACATAGCTGTATATTGCAGAGACAAATATATAAGGGATTGACTAAGAGACTAAATTTTAGATGTGTAAACTTTAACTTTGACAGTATAAGAGCAAATAAATGCTAGTTGAACATTGAATTGATCACTGAATTAGAGGATGTTGTTGTAGATAACTGACTGCAATTCTAGGTAGTGTAAAGGTGGTCATACAAGGGCCAATAAAAGATACCATTTCAGTATTTCCAGCAGCTTATTAGTTTTTATATGGGTCTGTACAAATGATATCCAGCCACCAAAAATTGGGCAGATATCAGTTGGACAGGTTTGATTTTCTCAGTGGTGAGGACCACATTGATGAAGTCATCCCCGGCTGCATTTATTGTTGGTTATTATGATTCAACAGTTGACTAAAGGGCTGAATGATCAGATTAGCCCAATATCACCCAGCTCAAGGTGGGAATATGAGTGTCTCAACAAACAAGCAGGTCTTTATTCACATGGTCACCTTAAGGTCAGTGTATACTAAAGAGAACAAAGGACCTCTGTCATATGGTGAAAAAAAATAGTGGCCAATAGGGATGTAGCGAACGTCGGAAAAAATGTTCGCGAACATGTTCGCGAACTTCCTGACAAAAATGCGAATGGTTCGCGAACTTCGCGAACCCCATAGACTTCAAAAGCTTCTAAAAGCTAGAAAAGACATTTCTGGCCAGAAAAATGATTTTAAAGTTGTTTAAAGGGTGCAACAACCTGGACAGTGGCATGCCAGAGGGGGATCAAGGGCAAAAATGTTTCTAAAAAATACATTGTTGACACAGCGCTGCGTTTTGTGCTGTAAAGGGCAGAAATCACACTACGTCACTCAGGTGATGTTTCTGGACACGGAATGTGAAAAAGCTCACACAGCTACGTGGCACTTGGTTAAAGACTGGGCAAACAATGCCTACAAGGGCAACGTATACAGTACTACAGCAGTGGATACGGATTACGGAAAATATTATTGCTGCTTGAAAAACGTCACTCAGGATGGTGTTTCTGGAGACGGTATTATTATTGATATTTAGACAGAATGTGAACAAGCTCACACAGCTAGATGGCAGTTGTTTGAAGAACAGTAGATTACTAGCCAGCAAACTTACTATCAACTGTCCCTCAAATCACTAACAGCTCTCTCCCTACACTAGCTCTTGCAAGCACACACAGGCAGAATGAAAAAACGCTGCAGGGCTTCAGTTTATATATGGAAGGGGAGTGGTCCAGGGGGTGTGGGGGTGTTCCAGGAGGGAGAGCTTCCTGATTGGCTGCCATGTATCTGCTGGTCTGGGGGAGAAATGGCAAAAAAAAAGCGCCAGCTAAGGTGAACCCAAATTGGCGAACGTCGCGCGACGTTCGCGAACATTCAACAAGTTCGCCGGCGAACAGTCCGCGACATCCCTAGTGGACAAACACTTCTGTGCGCTTGCCACTATTCCTAATAGTACTGAATGAAAAAAGAAAAGCCAGTAGAGAGGCAGTTAAAAGACAGTTTGGGGAGATTGTCGCTCCAAAGAAGAGACGATTTGTCGCTGGGGCGACTAATGTCGCCGAATCTGCTTATGTGGACTAGCCCTTATAAATACAAGTCCATAAATATCCTGTTAAGTTAAAACAGCACTTTAATCATTGCACCAAGCCTATCTAAGTATGAACACCAGACACTGCAATTCTTTGCCTGTCTAGCTAAATAATAAAACATGAAAAACATGTCACTTACTGTAATCTTGCTTGCACTTAATCAATCATTGTAAAATTGCTACACTTACATTTGTAGTATTCAGTTCCTAATTCTGTGATCAGCATAAGATTATATTAGATACTTATAAGAGACATTTATAGCATCATTAGACCATTTTGGTCTTATCCATTTGTTTTCTTTTTGTAGTAGCATTTTAACCCTGTAGCCCCTCTAGAGAGCAATTCTACTGCTACACTCTCCATCTCAATTGTGAAGGATGATGTTTTGCTTCAAAAAAATTGCTTAGCAAGTAAAGAATCACTGGGGTTTTTTTGGGGTCAAAATTCCTTATATTCCCTTTGTGCACACCAATAAGAATCTTTACTGGTCTAGACATCTGTCCCACATATGCCAGTCCGCAAGGACATTTGATTAAGTATACATATGACATATGAGCTTTCACATGTGGCGTATGTTTTTACCGGTATATCAAAGCCTTTATATGGATGATTAATTTTTTCACCTTCAATACAGAATTACGAATCCCATACTTTCAAAATCTGTGAAACAGCGCTTTGTACCGAAACCCAGGGAGAGAAAATGACAGGAATATAGTGTAGTAGGTTAAACTCGATTTCACCACCTCTTTTTGTGGGTAGGTAGTATTCAGTGTCGGACTGGCCCACCAGAATACCAGGAAAACTCCCGGTGGGCCAAGGTGTCAGTGGGCCCTCATGCTGCTAAACCTCTGTCCTATTTCATGGCTATTCCCTATATCTATGAGAACAAAGAGGCTAAATAGATGGAATAATCGAGTACAGTATGTAAAGAAAACAAACTAGGAGAATAGAGGTTGATTGAGGAGAAGAATATTAGTACAGAGAGTGGGCCGCTGGTCTAAGGTTTTATGGTAGGCCCCTAGTCTAAGGTTTATGGGTGGGCCCCTGGTGTCCCAGTCCGACACTGGTAGTATTTACTTGTAAATCCCCTCCAACATTCACCTCGGTCTCTAGGGGATCACCCTTAGGGTAAAGTGGGTACTCACAAACGTTTAGAAGTGTTTAGCTCTTATCTAGAGTTGTGCCATCCTTAATGTGCAGAGTCAAAACTGGATATGCTATGAGAGATATGCTTCATATGGTGTAAAAATGTTTTTTAATAAATTCAAATACTTTAAAAGTTACACTCACATCCGAACAAGTATTAAGGGCATCTAACATATTGTCAGCTTCCAAATGTTTCCACCCACTCTGTTGTGTTGGGGGTTGATTTCATTCAAGCCAGCGTGTTCCCTTTGTTTGCAGCGTTTCTCCTCGGACGCACCTCTGCTGACATTGCTCAGCCCACCTTACTCATTTTGTTACTATGGACTTTCTCAAAGGTACTCTCTCTCTCAGTACTTCACTCTCAGCGCATATCCTATTTACACTCACATTGATCATCAGGGTTACGCGCCTCCTTCTCTAACAAAAACCGACTAAGGTCTAAGGTCCATGTGTGTTTCTCTTCCCATTTTAAAGTCCATCAAAGACCCTCTGCTTATTGGTCATGGGGAAAATGTCCATTTACAATCTTGAGCAATAACATTTAACCCCTTAACTGCTAGTGCTACAAGGAATTTTATACATACAAGTGATCTCAGGCTCTCAATTAAAATAATTTAACAGTTAAGACTACTATAAAAATACAATCTTTAAAAATACACTCTTTAAAAATACAAACTTTAAAAATACAATTTTTGAAAACTTCATTGGTTTTGTGGATATTGCAATGATCATTTCAGTCTCTTAGATTTTAACTTCTATAAAAAGGCTCTTAAATTAACATATATATTTAGACCTTTTGGACTCAAAGATTCCATGGCATTTATCCACCTACTTTCGCATTGTATCCACCTACGTTTCTCATTTTCACGTATGTTTCCCTTATTTGATCACCCCCTCGCCAACTCTTTTTTCATAGCATTCTTTAAAGTGCCTGGATACACTATGATTTTCCTTTTCCTTTGTAATATTTCCAGTGTGTTCCCTTACACGATCTTTGAGCATCCTATTTGTTTTTCCAATGTATTGTAGTCCACATGGACACTGTAAACAGTAGACCAGGTTTTTTGTCATACATTTGATGCTTTGTTTAATTTTAAATTCTGTTCCATTGACAGTTGAAGAGAACATTTTTTTTATTTAAACCATTAATATATGCTTTGCATAAAGAGCAGGGGTAAAAGCCTGCCCAGGGAATTTCTTTTTGTATAGCTTTAGTTTTATCCATGGGACAGTAACTTTTTGTTAACATTTGTTTACAATTGTTTGCTCTCTTAAAAACAATTTTTGGTTCTTTGGGGATATATTTGTTTAGGGTTTCATCACATTGCAATATTCCCCAATGTTTTTTAATTATTTTTCCCATTTATTTAGCTAGGGGTTACATGTGGTGGAGAATATAAGTTCCTGATCAGGTTCTCTCTAATTTCTTATCTGTAATTAGAGTCTTTTGAGGAAGTGGTTTTACCACAAAACGCGTCACGCATATTTTGCATACCAAGCTCTGCTTCTATGTTTTAACCATGCTGAAATGAAAGGATGTTTTTAATGCTGCTGGTGCTCCATTTTTGTAAGGACTTGTTCTGCAATTAGGGTCTGCCTATCAATTTTGCTTACTTTCTCTTGTGATTTTTCTATCCATTCTTTCTTATACCCTCTGTTCCTAAATCTTTCACTAATAAAATCAATTTGTTTAGTGCCTTCTTCTACATCTGTGCAGTTTTTCTTTATCCTGCACATTCGGCTAAAAGGAATGCTTTGAATCCATTTTGGGTGGTGGTTGCTATCTGGAGCCACATAGTTGTTTGCATCTACTTCTTTGAAGTATGTCCTGAAGTGGATTTGATTATCCTTTATATATATTTCAAGATCTAAAAAAATATTTTATGTTCACTTTGTGTAAGTGACAGTTCTAGATTTAGATCATTCTTTTTTAAATTCCCAACAAATTCTTCCAGTTATTTGGCCATTCCCCACCACACCAATATAATACCATCTATGTAGTGATACCAGAGGAACAGGCCCGCACTCAGCTCCAACTCAGGTGTAATTCTTAATTTTTCCCAATATCCCATGTGTAGATTGACGTAGCTGTGTAATTTGCATATGCAAATTAGGGTTCGGATTCAGTTTGCTATTCGGCCAAATCTTTCGGGAAGGATCCGGGTGTTTGGCCAAAACCAAAATAGAGGATTCAGTGCATCCCTACTCAATAGTAAAACACAATCAGTGTATGGCCTGGAACATAAACAGGCTAGTAAGGAGGTAAAAAATTCAGCCAGAAACTTCTGCCAACCCCTAAGGTTGGCCTGGAGAGGAATTCCTGTGCAGGAGCAGCATCAGACGTACATTGCCAGACCATTTTTGGGAGACTGACTCCTTCAGGGCTACCAAGTTATAGAAGGTGGTGTGAGAAAGACTAGTGAGAAAGTCTGTTGTCCCAATGAGGAGTGATTAGATTGGGGTCCCTGATGCGATTGTGCGCCAGGTAGGTTGTTTAGGTGTAGATTAGAGGAGTACCTAAAGGAGAAGCTTGTGTCCTGTTTGTGAGGTCACTGCACAGAATCGTGGGGGTTTACAGTGAGAGGAGTCTCCTGAAACGGCCTGCTGCCTGTGAATCCCCACATAACAGAAGCCTGGTGGCTTCAGGAGAGAAGCACTGGGAGTGTGTGTGAGAGAAGCAGGTAGAGAGAGAGAATCTGCAGAAATATTGTGGTTTTTGTAACAGATATCCTTTTAGTCTGCAAACAGCGCCCTGGTCTGTACACCTGCTTCCCGACAAGAAGCTGTCAATAAAGTGTGCTTTGTTCATCACAACTTTGTGAGTAAATGCCATGCTTATACATCTTGTGGTAACGGGTGCCCACCCATTCCAAAGAACATGCAGTAGTAGCTACTTCAGAAAAGGCTGCTGTTAACACTGTAGTGAGCAATTCTCGATAATTGGAATGCTGCATATTTTATTGCACCAACCATAAAAACTTTTTCTTTTCTTCTTTCTAATTTTAGCTGCCTTCTATCAATAATTATTGAAAAAAATGTTAACCTCAAGGTTTTAACTACATTTTCCAGCAGTAATGGGGACAGGAAAGTAAGCAATGAAAGTAGAAAAGTCTACTTGGAGATAGCAGAGAAAAGTAAATCAACTGTCACAACTAGTTGGCTGCATCTGTCTGAATATGTGAGACATCCTTGCATCATTTATTATTTTTATTATTTAGCTGATGTTTGCTCACAGCAGCATCCATGGTTTTCTTAAAAACGTATTACTCCCTGAAATTCAGTCCTTATTGCCACATTGGCTATCATACCAGCAACCTGTTCCATCTTAAACAAACCCTAACTCTAGGCACATTTTCTTATCCACAGTGTATTCATAACTATCTCAGGCAACTGTATTATAATCTAATCTGGTTTATTTTCTTGTAGTTCTCCATTTTTCTATAACTCTTTGACATACATCTGCTAATGTGCTACTTTTACTCAGACACAATTACCAGATGGCATACCTTAACCTTGATGTACCTAGAGGGTTCCTGTCCCATAGCTAATACATTTAATAAAATTCCTTCATTATACTTTTGGTTTATTGTCTTTGACATCCACATGAGATATTTGGCATTGCTGCAAGATACTGACTTTAGCAGAAGCTGATGAGGTGTAAGGGCAGAAATCTTTTTAAAGTTCTTTTTTTTTGCCAGCCTGTGCCTGACCCTTCTTCAGAGGCACTCCACTAATGAGGCAAGTTGAGAAACTCGCCTCAGGCAGCAGCGCCACGGAGGCTTCCAGGGGTGGCAAAAATCCAGTCCCGGTACCTTTAAGAGACGAATTTCTGGTTTTAAGATCAGAAATTCGGATTTAGTAGTGTTAGAGAGTGCAATTGCGGTCTCCGCACTAGTATTCCTGCCACCACTTCTAGTCCCTCTCTTTAACAATGCCTCACTTCACATGTCTTGTCTTATCTCCAAATACTGTCTGAATCAACTGCTTTGTTCTCTTCACATGCATGCTTACAGAGCTTTATGAAGCAGATTCTTACCTATGGAATTTATTACCACATAACATAACCCTGCCAGGTGATACTGTATAACATGTAAATATATATCAGACCCTGGACTACCCTGCACAGTTTCAGAGGTTCATCTTTTTACCAATCATAAACACTGACCTGTTATGCTCTAGTAACTCCCCTACACAAAACATCAATTCCAACAAAACACATCAGCTTTCTCACATCACATCCTGCTTGTCCATTTTCTTCTCTCCATTAGCTCATGAAGCTAATACTTATCCAACATAAATTTATTCAGAACATATTTTAATACCCTATAGCAGGGGTCCAGAACCTTTTTTTACCATGAGCCACATTCAAATGTAAAAACCTGTTGGGGAGCAACAAAAGCATCAAAATAATTCCAACATGGTGCAAAATAAGGACTGTGACTGACTATTTGGTACCCCTATGTGGAATGGTAGCCTGCAGGAGGCTCTGTTTGGCAATACACAGGGTTTTTATGCAGCCAAAACTTGCCTACAAGCCTTGAAATCAAAACTAAGAACCTGCTTTAAGGCCACTGTGAGCAATATCCAAGGGGTCGGAGAGCAACATGATGTTCACAAACTACCAACTGCACTAATCATATCCAGTATAGACATTCACCATTATGTGGGTTGTCCATCTCCTATTCAAATTTCAGTGGTTTACTTCAAAGTTCATTTTGCTTTTTTTAATATCAAGGCAGGGGACTGGTGTGCAAAATTTATAATAACCAAACTGTGGATTTATTGTTGGCTGCCATGCTGCTGAATATTCCTGAATGTTTGTGGTAACATTTTGTCTGTGTCAATTTGATTTTAAACAGATGTTTCAATCTTGAGAGCTAAATGAAGCTGTAATGTCAGAAGTCATGCATGATCTGCGCTGAACAGAAGGTGGCCTATCACTGTAGCTGCCAAACAGACCTTTGCTTTCGAAGACTAGCCGCCATTAAAGGAAAATGGATTTTATATTCATCAACATGTATTCACCTCACTTAAAAGATAGATTGGTTTTAATAAAGAGCACATTCAAATGTATTTTTTATGTATATTTCTGCTAGTAGTGTAATTAAAAATAATACTGTTCAAGATGGAAAATCATTTACATTGCTGTGTACCCCAGGGGATAATGGTTTGTTTCCCTGATGAGAAATGACGACAGAATAGATTGGAATTCTGAGATCAGACACAACTATGTAGAAGGAATAAACGGGATAATTCAATGCCTTAATGGCCAATACTTACAGACAGAAAAGAAATATTGTGATCACTTCAGTGTTGCACAAGAATTGTGTCCAGTCTAAGCCTTAACTTCCATTTTGGAACATGCAATATTTATTCTATATAGTATTACTGGCGATTTATATAACTTCATTGTTATATTAAACTTACACTAATTTTGCTTCTAGCAACTTCATCACTTCAGCTTCCATTGCATATGTATTGGCATGTGGACTTTGTCTGTATTACCTACCACCTTGTGTTTTGTTTACAAACATTATGCTGTCCTGGAATGCTGCCACAGCATACACAAAAATGGGGCTTTTGGAATGGTAAGTAAAATATACTATATATAGTAAAATATATAATGGAAGTTCAACTAATCTTGTTAATTAAGCTGCATTCATACAAAAAAGTGAGAGTGCGTCAAAGGATCAAGCTGGTGATTCTCCAGCTTATCTGCCCATGTGTGGGGTCCTCCGACACGCATCCCCGATCGATACCTGGCCAAACATCAGTCAGATCTCAATCACTTGGGATCATTGATGCAGTCCTCGCATTATCACATTATCCCCTTCATTGGGATGTGATCAAATTACCGTGATATTGCAGTGGGTCTTTTGGAGGAAATATTAGCTCATTTGGCAACCTCACCAAACGAGCAAATCTTACAGTGTGCCACCTAAAGACCAATGTCCAGGTCAGGAGACACTTTCAACAAGAAATGCAACCATTCAGGGAGCTGCCAGTCTACAGTATGAAAAATATGACTGGAGGTAAATAATTAGAACCACCATAGGGGGTTTAACCTTAGCTTTTGTTGCTGGTTAAATATGTACTGTGCTATAGTTTATGTCTATGGCTTCATATAGTTTACTGTATTTAAAGGCTGAAATAAAAATAGTGTAAAATAAGTAATCCGAAATATTATAGTTAATATTTATAATATTGTGGTGTTTGACAGAACAAAAATGCACAATTTATTTTTCATGTATTCACAATTTCTTTGATTTATCTGTATTTTGGTCTTGGAAACCTTTTAATGAACTGCTCGATCCCTTCATGTAGTGTCATAATACCATACAAAAGTCCAATGAGGCACCATTAAACGTGTGCATACTAGCATGGGGATTAGCAAGGAAACCACTTGGCCTGTTCCAATTCAACAGTGTCACTGAAACAGAACTCACTATTCATCCAGGTTATGGTATATAAACTATAAGTAGTTCTAAAAAAAAAAACTGGATTACTCAGCAAGTCCAGATTTTTTTTTTGTTTTTTTTTTAGAATTACTTATAATATATATACGTAGGAGAGGTCAGTTTGGTAGGATGGATAGAAGCAATAGTTTAAACATAATATTGAGTTAATTGAGTTTTTTTTTTTTTAGAATTAATACCATCATTATTGGAATGGTTTACTGAGATCCTGTACACAAGAACTCTAACCTCCATATGTAATATAAGGCACTAAGTTTGGTCAGGAGCAGTAACCCATAGCAACCAATAAGATACTTGCATTTAAACAGATGATCAATAAATTATACCTGTTGATTGATTGTTTCCTGCTCCTGGACAAAAGGATGCCACAATGCCTTCCCCTGCTCAACTTATTAATACAGCCTCTGATGAAGCTGACAGTACTCAGCGAAACGCGTTAGGAAGGAGAAGGAAAGACACTCACTTGGACCCACACAAGGACCCAGAGGGGAAATCTGTTGCAAGTAACCTGCGGACTTAACAGTAGTATTTAAACCTACATGCAAGTACCCCATGGGGAAATTGTGGGTGCACCATTTGTTTTTAATGATTTTTAATTATTAAAACAGTATTATACTATTTTGTGCTTTTTAACTCTATTTATATATCGGGATTGCGGATACACCTGAACTCCAAGGAGAGGAGTGTTGGGAAGAATTTCTTTACATGCGATTGACCACCATAGTGGTTTGTAAGTAGGCATTTCAGCTAAACACCCTGGTGAAGGAGGAAATGCACCTGTGAATTTAATTCAAATTGCCTAAAGCTGTCTGCCACAGACCGTTATACCAGTGGGAATACTCCTTAATATTCTAAAGGAAAGAGGAAAAATAATATATATAGGTGCACATGTATAGGTGCATGTCTGTATATATGCGGTAACTCATATGTTTACACACAGTGTTTGAAGCACGGGGTGTTCACCACATTCCTTAAGCTTACTACACTATATTATTCTTTCTAACAATTTCCATTGCCCCAGGCGCTGTTCTCCATATAAGAAAATCTTATTTTTCACTCGTTTGGATACATACACGAAGTGGGGAGACTGCGGGGAGAACGGCAGGAAATCTTCGGACCAACATTGTGAATTTGGGACACTTTTGAATAAGTTGTTTCCTTTTTCAATTATTGCTTATTATTAATACAGTGCTGCCAAACAAAATACTCATCATAGAAATGCAAGTATCTGCAGACATACTTCTACCTGCTGGGCAGGACAGAAAGTACTAATAGCATGAATGATTTTGTCTAATTTTTGTCTGATTTTTTGCACTTTTCACCATGCCCTGCAGGTAGTATAAGACCTCTTACATTTTCTTTCCTCCAGGATCATAAACCTAAAATAAGGATTTTTGTTCAGTTCTTTAGATGCTCTTTAAACAGAAAGAATGAATTTATAACAAACTAGCAATTTGACTAGAAAGAAGTGGTAATCCTATGGTAATGGGTAGATATTGACAGTACGACAAGGGGGAAAAAAATAAAATAACTTTTAAACCAATATTCTAAACAGCATCAATAGTATCCAATAAAGGGAGTACTCAACATAAATTATGGAAAAAAATCCATTGCTAAGCAGGAAATGTTATGTATTTTCTAGAAACAATTATTGGTGCATCTAATATCCATGCTATATGGAAATATAAAACTTGACCTAAATGTCCAAGCATTCCTTTGTTACACAATGCAATAGTGTATTCTTTCAGATGGTTTGCTGGTCGACCTCATAAATAGGATATCCAGTATCACAGGACAGTTGGCCCCTGTTCCTAACTACCATAATGTGAAATTCAGCATTATCATATTACAAAATGATCTTATAACATCAGTCCTTCAGCATTTGTACTCATATCTAATTGAACATTTTCATGCCACTAAAAGGTCCTTTAATAGCAGGCACTTAAAATGTGATAGCATGCAGTGAGGACTATATTTATTAATCAATTTTCAGCTAAAAGTCACCTTGTGGCTCAGTAAGACAGATTTTAGACTGCGGAACTGACTAGGTTGTAACAATCTGCTGTGAATTTGCCGGGCGGGCATGTCTCTTAAGGCACAGGACAGCTTAATAAGTATGGACCTTCGAGCCTCCCTAATCTATTTATTCCTTTTATTATCTGTCACCATGAACAGAAATGTAGAGCAGACGAAAAGTGAAAGACAAAAAAAATAAAGAGTATAGACACCTATATTTGGAACCTAATATTTCAAAAAAGCTACAGGCTAGGAGAAGTAATTTGAATTCCAGGATATATTTGAAAAAAAGAGACAGAAACATGAAAATGACAGAGTGAAATTATTCTAGCTCAATTTAATCTAATTCAGAATGGATACTGCTGACGGCTGTGCAACAACAGCCCAGCTCTGTGCTTTATTTGTATTTTATGATGGTAAAACTGAAAAGCCGTCATTTAATAAAGTGAAATGTGACATGTTTCAACTAGAGCAATATACAAAAGAATCACAAAGCTCATCAGCAAAGCTGAGACAAGACTGTACACTTTTAGGTAGCATGAGATCAAATAGGTGCTCAAAATGAATATAAAATTCCCAAAAGAAATTGCCCTTAAATAGCAAATAAATTCACAGCTTCATTTATAGTAGTACTTTAGAGATGTACTGGCTGAGACATAACAGTAACTTACATGGGGGGAATGTAGCCTCATGTATGTGGTTCAGCAACTAAAGCTAAAGCCTAACACATTTTCCAGTAATGCAGTGTCGCTGCAAACTTAACTAACTAAACAATTTGCAAATATTGCTATATATACATCAGCTCTATTTGCCCAGTGTTAGTAAATGAGCCAGAATGAGTTTAGGGCCACATGCCACTTGAAGAGGGAGGTATTGGTTGAATGAAGACAACTTTCAGTGCATTAGTTGTATGTGAAAATACACATAATAGTGTATTATAGTGTCATCCAATGGATCAGGTGATGTACCCTGCTCTATCGCCTCTGCCTCTACGTCCTCTGAGGTAGCAAGATGAAGGTGAAATTCCTCCCCAATTTGGGGAGTAAGTAGACAGGATACTGAATGATCTCCCTCAAATGCCTTCCCTCCAGCAAAAATATAAATTGCCAGCAGGGTGACATATGAATCGCTTTGGATTTCCATAGTCACCCGAAGTTGCCTAAACTTCAGAAATCCATAGCGATGCATATACCATCCTGCTGTTGATTTGTATTCTTTGTATTTAGATCAATTCCTCCATTGTTTTTGACAGATCCATCACAATCCCCTTTCCATTTTTCTTTCTTTCTTTTTGAGTAAACCTTGGGTTTTCGTTTTTTCCTGATAGACTATACAGACAGTCAATGGCGACTCTGTATCTAAATCTGAGACCTTTCACATATTTATACAATAAAGTATCTCTGTACATTTTCTTACTAGTGATGGGTGAATTTATTCGCCAGGTGCGAATTTGCGGCAAACTCCCGCAATTCGCCGCCGGCGAATAAATTCGCAAAACGCCACCGAAAATTCTCATGATATACTTTTGGTGGTATTGTTCATGCTACCAAGATTGTATCATTATTATTGGAAAATTTAAAAAAATCCATATCATTATGTTTAACATTAAACATGTTATCCTAAATGATATATTCATTAAAAATCTCCTTTACATATTCAGGACCTAAAAAAACATACTTTTTGGGAGTTTTGCATGTATGTTTTTCTGCAGTGCAGTCATCAACTTCCAATTTGTTTTTTCTTGAAATAGAAATGTTGAAATAATATAGGGATATAAATATTCTGAGAATAATATAAGATCTTCCCACAAAAAAGAAAATAAATGTCAAACAAGTAAGCTATATACCAAGTTGTTACAGTCTGCTTTCTCATTTGTCATATATAAGAGGCCTTGATACATACAAGCTTACAAATAAATTGCAATGCATGACCCTCTTTTTATGAGTGCTGGTTCATACAAAAGAAATATATCCAAATAATTCAGCCTACACAATTCATTCAATCAGTACAATTGAATTTTTTTCCATGCTTTTTCTTTACATTTATTACTGTATTTCTGTAAAAAAGTTTGCAATATTTTAGGCGATGAGCTTTAAATTCTTGAAAAAAGTGTTCATGGGAAAAAAATCAGTATGGGAAGAATGTAACTTGATGCAAAATGGTGTAGTGATAAAGAACACTACCCTGATATTAGTAAATCAGTCTTTCCTATGCTATAGTTTTCAACATTACCATTAAATAAATAATTTTGTATACTAATGTAGGGATGTGATAATTTAGACAGGCAAGCAGGTCCTCGAGGTTTTCGATGCCTAAATGGGTCCTAGTGGGGACCTGTGTCAATGCTCTGCATATGTAAGCCACTGTTGTTCTCACAGTGCACTGTAGATGGCACTGTGCAATATTATAAAGGTCTAGGTAACCATGAGGTCTGGGTCCACTTTGCTTTAGCCCTTGCATGAGCAGGCAGGAAAGGAATGGGCACTGAAACCTAGGTACAGTAGGCCTAGCAAAGGATCGCTCTAATCATTCATAGATCACTCTAGGAGTGATAGATAGGTTATAAAGTTGAGCAGCTCAAGGCTCTGACGAGGAGAGTCAGGGGGATTAACATCCTGGGTATTAATGACCCAGAAGTATTGACTAAGTGGATAGACTTAGGGATGGTAGAATTTGCCCTAGATTCCCCTTAGGGCACAGGCTGAAAGCTGGGGTACCCTCAATTACTGTTTTACTACTGCTGACATGTTCCCTTGCCCGCAAGGATTTTGCTAAATTTCGGAGCTGTGAGTATACACTTGACCTTTATGCTATATGTGATATATTCACTACTATAATATTTACTATTTCATATCACCCTTCCAATCATGAAATTTTACATTCAATTTGTGAATTGCAATTCCACCTTTATAGACCTTTGCATTCTAGTTACCAATGTTTGACGATATATCAACCCATGAGCACTGCAGCTCTTCCTAGGGGTATAGGGCATTTGTCTATGACCTTACACTAAAGCTTTTCTATAAGAACTTGATAGGCGTAAGGTGCCGGCTAATACGTCAATAAAAGAGTACTACAGAACCCTGTTTCTTCCCCAAATAGGTTTTGAATAACTTAGCAGTATATTCCAGATCCTTTTCCTGCTGAATGATGAACACTGTAGGGTCTGAAGCAAATGTAAAAATAAATTGCCATGGATATAAATAAAAACTGAAGTAATGATCACTAGGAAGGCTATTATAGTGAGTTCCCTATGTGGAGGGAAAATATTTTGACAGCTCTGAATTCAGAATCAGCTTTGGTATTGGGCACAGAAGAGAATAAGTGTAAGAAAATGTACAGAGATACTTTATTGTATAAATATGTGAAAGGTCTCAGATTTAGATACAGAGTCGCCATTGACTGTCTGTAGAGTCTAGCAGGAAAAAATTAAAACCCAAGGTTTACTCAAAAAGAAAGAAAGAAAATTGGAAATGGGATTGTGAGGGATCTGTCAAAAACACTGGAAGAATTGATCTGAATACAAAGAATACAAATCACCAGCAGGATGGTATATGAATCGCTATGGATTTCTGAAGTTTAGGCAAGTTCGGGTGACTATGGAAATCCAAAGCGATTCATATGTCATCCTGCCAGCAATTTATATTTTTGCTGGAGGGAAAATTGGGGAGGAATTTCACCTTCATCTTGCCACCTCAGAGGACTTAGAGGCAGAGGCGATAGAGCAAGGTGCATCACCTGATCCATTGGATGACACTATAATGGATTTATATAGCTGATGATTCTGGGAGTTTATCTGACTGACTGAGAAACTGAAACTGTTAGAGCTGACCATCCAGGAAAGTCAAGGAAGGACCTCACATTGCTGGGAGACACATCACCAGGAAGCAGGTCCAGAAATTCCAAAACGTGTTAAAGTTACACATGCCACTTTCCCTTCTTTTCATGAGGGCAAAAAAAATATTGAAGCCTATTTATTATAGACTTTTGAAATCATGTGTAAGGATTATGAGGTGTGAAGATTATGAGTGGACAACAATTCTGGTGGGAAAACGTATGGGTAAGACAAGTGATTTATCTGGAATTGCCATACCCACAAAGAACTGACTATGATAAAGTTAAGCAGGTACTTTTTAACAACTATGCCATCTTGCAAGAGACCTATAGGCAGACCTTCAGAGCCCTAACCAAAAACCCCACAGACACCAACTGGGTCTTTCCTAACTGCTTACAGTGGACCGTTGACCAGTGGCTTAAATCTAGTAGAGTACAGTCTCTTGAGGACTTTTAATAGAATAGTTTCTGGAGCTATGTTCCCCTGAAGTTTGTGAAAAAGTTGAGCAACAATAAAGAAGGCTTACACATACTGTAGGACATGGTTTGCTCCCTTTGGTTGAGTCCCTTTTTTCTGCATGCTCCTATTAGTTGAGCCCTGCATGACTTCCCACATTGACTGAGTGTTTGCTCCCATGTTAAGCCCTATCAGTGTGCTTCCATGGTAACTTTTGTTTTTTTTACACTAAGCCCACTCTAATGCTTCTATCCTCTACATCTTGTCCCTGTGCACTCTGTATCCTACACATTGAGCCCTATTTGTGTGTGCTCAAGCTTTTGCATGTTGCTGCGTGACAAGTGGTCTGTGAGCTTGCAGTCATATTGCTGTAGTGCTCTACGGATCTGGATACGTATCAATCCTTTAAATCTGACTACAATTCCTTCATTCTGTATTTCAGATAGGCGCAAACGAAAGCTACATCATTTCCTACATCCTGCTTCACTATTAGCACCACGCGACTTAAGCAGTGCACATTCACTATACTATACAGCTGCAGAACACTATAGGGGAAATTCACTAAGCTAGAGTTGGCATCGCTAACGTTCGCCGCACTTCGGCAGGTGAATTTTCGCCAGCGCTACGCAAATTCACTAAGATGCGGATTTTCGCTCAGGGCGGCAAACGTTAGCAAAGTAGCACTACCTTTACTTCGCCAGGCAAAGCGCATTTACACTAGCGATGCCTAATTTGCATATGGCGCAAATTTCAAAGTCTAATAGAAGTATATGTTACAGCCACTACATTACACTACACAAGCCCAGGAAACTTTTAATAAAAATTTCCAATTTTTTTTTTTTTCAAACTCCTATCTATTGTATTGAACTTCGCCAGGTCTGACCTGGAAAATGGTCATATTAGTGAATTTGCGTAATTACAATTCTTCGTCAGTGAGCAACTTCACCTGGCATAAGGGTTTGAAGTTGCGCAGGTCTATCTACTTCACTAGCGAAAATTCACCAGAGTCGGTGTTAGTGAATTTATGTATAAGTTAATAATAGTAAGCTCTAGTCCTTTTAATTAAATGGACCGCAGGTATGGCCCCCTGCCCTTGACCTACGGTGCTCACCCTTAGTTTAAAGGGGCCCGGGTGCACATGCCCCGGACCTATCGCTTCCAAGAAATCCTCTTTCCAAAAAGAAACACAGTGTGATGGCAGGCTACTCACCGCTCCTATGATCTGGCCCGGGTGCTCTGCCCCGAACCCGCAGCTTGAGGGAGACAATATTGACAAAACTTCCACTTGGCACGCACACCACGACTCAGGAGGATACGGTGAATAAAAGGCTTTTTATTTCCCAAATTACAGCTTTCCCAACGCGTTTCGTGTGACCCCACACGTATTCATGGGAACCTCCTAGCTGCTCTTTGGCAGCTTTTATTTGGCGAAGTAAAAAAATCTAAGTTATTTTAAGAGACAGTACTTCGAAATTCGAAGTCGAAGGATTTTACTATTCGACCATTCGAATCGAATGGTCAAAGTAGCCTATTCGATGGTTGAAGTTTTTCAAAAATTTACTTTGAATATCAAATTTTTTGCATTCGAATATTCACTTTGACCCTTAGTAAAGCAGCCCCTAAATGTTCAGGCCCTGTGAAAACACAGGATTCCTGACTCTGATATGCATCTCAACTACGCAACTACTTCTTTATCTGGATCATCAGAACCTGTCCCAAAAGATCCATCTGTCTATGCAGGTTATCATGAGGTTATCATAGTGGCAACAGCCAGGCAATGTCACTACAGGCAAAGTCTGGCAACCTTTGGAACCACTAGTGATTGCTACAGATTTATTTTTAAATCTGACATGGGGCTAGATATGTTGTTCATTTGCCAGGTGCCCTTAGTCTTGTGACATGTGCTCTGATAAATTTTAGTCACACTTTACTGCTGCACTAAACGTTGAAGTGATAACATCCCCCTCCAGCAGAATAATAGGAATGTAACCAAGTAACAACTCAAGATAATTACAGCTAAATGCATTTTTTGGTTCAAGAATAACATTTTACATGGTAGAGTGAATTCCTTGTAATATAAACAGTGTAATTTAGAAATAGAAACTACACCATAAAAAAATTTTAAGCAATGTCACACAAAGCATTCTGTTTCAGTCAATAACTATGGCCTAACATAAGAAATAAGAAGCAAGACTGTTAAAAATGTGTTTAAAAAAAGTGGTTCATTCTGGGAGCCCCCCTGCTAAGCATTTATGTCATAAGACTATTTTTAGCTGTACATAGTGTTTTATGGTTGACATCTACAAAGCTGGAGCAAATTTAAAAGTCCCTTAAACTGAAAGGAAGATATATTATTGGGCTGATGTATAATCTTTTCATTTAACCTTCTTAATTCTCCTTTCTAAACTGTTATTTAAGTACACCTTAAACATCAGTTGGCCAAAGGTTGAAATGATGACAGCTTTCATTCCATTAGTATCAAGCTAAACTGAAACGCTCGGCATGTTTAATGCATGTATGTATTGTGTTAGTAACCCACTGATGTATAATTACAATATGAAATGCATATCTCACTGAAGGACCAGCTTTTTTTATTTTCCTTTATCCAAAACACATTAAGTTTGCACAATTACTACTGAAATAATTTAATTCACTGACTGCTGGAAACAGACAAAAGCATTTAAGCTTGCCATCAGGGTTTCATAATGAATGCTACCTACTGCATTTAAAAGATGGTGAAATGCTTCTGTTTATGATTCATAGGTCATCCCAAATCTTTATATGTCCATGATATTTCTACATAGCATCTGTGATGGGTATGTTAGGGGTTTCTGTGTTATGTGGGCCTCTTTATCAAATTTTGGTTTGAAAGCCGGAGTTCCCCTTTAAAAACATCTGTCTGAGTGTAGTGCAAATAAAATACAATTAAGGGTTGGTGGGATTAGCACATTGTTGTTTTGAGAATCAGTGGATACATTCAATAAGAGTAATTTACTAAATGCAAATATGTTTTAAGAACATCACATGCACATCCGAGTCCTTCAATAAATATTTACGCCATGTGCACAGACCCTGGGAAGACGGCACTCCCCCAATAATTTTTCTTTACAAGTACAAGAGTGTGCAATGGAAGCTATCATGGCACTGGCTTATGCAAACATTTATATAGAATTTTTTTAACATACGTTTATTTTTTCCAATAATGAGTATGCTGAACACATTTACTCATACATGCGCTACATGGATAACACTTTTTTTATTTCATTCCTTTTTAGTAAAGCTCAACTCAGTCCATTCCACAATAAAATTTACACAGGAAAGTCATCCTTCTAATATTAACTTTTTAGATGTTAACATAAATTTGATTGATGGGGAATTCAGCACGGGTATTTGCACCAAGTCTACTGATCGAAACAATTTACTGAGGGCAGATTTACTAAATTCACATGAATGATTAGAAATTTGATCTAATTTTCAAAAAGATTTGAATTAGAACTTCAAATAACTTTTTTTGGGTACTTCGACCATCGACTTTCAAAAATTCAATTGATTCAAATGATTCAAATGATTCGAATAAAAATCTATTTTATCAATCGACCATTTGATGGTCGAAGTACTTACCCTTTAAAAAAAAATATTTGATTGCCTAGTTCACCAAATTAAACCTACTGAATTGCTGTTAAACCCTACAGGTACTTATCAATGCCCTAACTGTGGCAATTGTAATGGCATTATGAAGGGTGAGAGTGTAATGAAGTACCCCACATCACACTAAAGGTTTTCACACATGTAACTCAAAAGGGGTCATACATTGTATTAAATGCCCATGTGGCATGGCGCATGTAGGCCAAAAACAAATACCAATAAAAGTTCACCTCAATGAACATAAATCCGTAATTCGAAATCACCAACCAGAATGTGAGGACAAAAAAAAGAAGCAAAAACAACAAACAAACCTAGCTAGACATTTTTTTTTTAATTAAAAACATGGGATTTTGCAGCTACAATGGCAAATCCTAGAAAAGGAAAATAGTAAGCAAGGACAGGATTTCAAACAAAAATTATTGCAATGTGAGAGCTATTGGATATGGGCCTTGCAAACACATACCCCAAGGGCTGAATGAAGAATTTAGCCTAATATGTTACCTGTAAGATTATGTACTCGTTTTTTTCACTTTCCAGATATTAATATGAAAAATGAGAATTGCACCCATGGTGAGGTAAAATAACTTTCTGTTTTCATTTATCAGGGTAAGATATTCTCATAATTCCTTAGAATGTATTTTTTTTACTGTTTATAGTTTCCAGTCATGTATTAATGGGGGATATGGACACTGATTTTCCATATGGACACTTTACACTGGACTCTTTAAACACTATCCTGAAATTGGATCTGGTGGATAATGGACACTGGCTTATTCAAGAGGATATAGGACACTTCTTTATTCATGAGGGGGTGGATTGTTTTGTTATTTAAACTGTGTACATGGAAGTGGTTGTATCATTTGACGAAGGGGGATCGCCCCAGAAATGTTGTGACGTAAATAAACACGCAAGGGGTTTGTCCCCTGTTTGAATTGAGTGCCGGTACCTATTTCTTTTCCTGCAAATATGTTTTCAACGTTGGGATATTCCAAGTAGTACAGGGATCATCCAAGGCAGATAGTAATCGTATTCTGGAAAACTAAAATAACCAAAATTAATAACATACCAAACAAACAACCACAACAGTATTTGTGTAGAGTAAAGAGATTCCTTAACCCTTAACATGTCAATAACATCGAAATACTGTAAAAATTAGGCCAATGAAAAGCATTACTCTACTACTCAAACCGCTACGGTTTACATAAAAACAGGTGGTGAAAATTGTAAAAAAAAAATCCATTGGGTTGTTTCTAAAACTGAAACTTCCCACAGCACTGATCTTTTCCACTTTGAATTAAGCTGTCGTGGTTGTTTGTTTCAGCATTGTTCCTGTTTAAAAAACTCACTAGTTTGATAAATGGTTTCCATTACGTCTAAGATTGAGCTTGACCTGAATGGAATAAAGGAAACAGTACCGTATACACGTGCCCACCCACTCAGCATTGTGAGAGAATTCCTCTATTTCATGAACAGATTATGTAACTGTAAACAAGTTACTATTCTGGACATTTTTGGAAGCAATTAAAAAGTGTATTTGGGACAATTAGCAGTATCTGCCTTAATAACAAATTGGATTCTTTCTTATAATATACACCTAAAAAGCAAATACATGTGCTATGAAATCTCTTTTTCAGAAACCTGATCCAGAAATGTCAAAATTCTCAAATTTTATACAAAGTAATCGATTTTTTTGTGAGTTTTTTTGTCTGTTTGCATAAAACTGTTCTACCTTGTTCTTGATCCAAACTAGTGACCTGTGATTATAAAAGAGAAAAACATTCAAATCAAGTTATTTTTGTCTTCTCTCTTGTTCCCACAGGGATGTGTCAACCCATTTTTGCCGAATTAGTTGCTACAGTACATCAAGTGTCCCCTGAAGGTAGCCACATGTAACTTCTCTACTGTATTTAGGTCCAATGCCACACAAGACATGGGCCTAAGTTCCCCCCAGACCATAGACTGTGTGTGAAATAATTTCCAGTTACATGTGATGTCACCTGCAGTGTTCTGTCACTACTAGCTATAAAAGTCCAGGTACCCCTCCAAGATTTAAATTTAGTATTACAACCTCTACAAAGGGTCACTGTAGAGAGGCTGGAGGTTGGGAGCCAGAAGGCTGGATAAACGGGGTATAGCCATAAACGGTGAACTGAGTCCAGATGCCATTTTAAAGTGAATGTATAGTGTATAAACATGCAAAATGTGGAAATCGACAAGCAGGGTCCAATAAATGGACCATAAGTCAAGGGCAGGTGGCAAACAACGTAAATCCATTAACAGGCCAAGGCAGGCAGGGAAACAGGACATGGGTTAAGAAACAAAGCAAGGGTGCAGGAATTTGAATTAGTAATAAGGCAGGGTTTAGGCATGATTAAGTCGTAGTAGGCTAGGACAGACTAGGAAGCTCAATAACCAAGCAACCAAGAGTTGCTTGCTACAGGTTTAAAAGGTGCTTCACTGTTTAATTGGAACATTTGAGGATAAAGAGGTGAGTGGAGAAAATGGAAAAGAAGAGTTAATGTGAAGATGTAGACAAAAGAACATCAAGCAACATCAGGTGGCTCAACAGGAAATTGCACATATGAAGAAACACACAGTCCAGTGTTCAAATCTTGGTCATTTGTAACATTAAGGGGCAGATTTATCAAAGTGTGAGACTAGAACTCACCCCAGAAAAACTCACTCGCTTTCTATTCATTCCTATGGGATTTGTAGAATCGTATTTATCATATTTAATCAGGTTCACCATTTAATAAGTATCATTTTAGAAATCTCACACTTTGATAAACTTTAACAATAAAGTCACCCAAGGGCAGCACCCGTAAAGCTACTATACTAACCACTGGCCCTTGAATGCCAATGTGGTAAATACAGCCCAGTCAGAACCCCAGGCTGACTCTTCCCCTGCCCCAGGGGTGATGTTAAATATTTTCCTCTGAGAGAATATTTTCTTTGTGCACGGTTAGGTTATAATGTGAACACATCGCAACTCATCTACCAATGAAAAAGTATGCCTGTTTTGTTGAAGAAACTGTTATTTTGTGTACAGAATATTATTACATTGCAAAATCATTTTTTTTTGTTCTGGACAGGGCCATGTACTGACATAACAAGATTTTGATCATCTGCTGCTTGATCCTCTAGATTCTGTATAGGAGTTTATGTGCCTTTTTATATGCAAATAAAACCTGAGGCAAATTAAAGATGTATTTCGCTATATCTCCAAGCAAAAACAGATAGATATGCATGGAAAGACTGGTTGTTTGCACAAAATGGCAAAATATTCCAAAATACTATCCCGGTTCAACTAGTTTATGTGACAGCACAGTTTTCCTATGTCAGATATAATCTGTACACAAATTAATGAATATTGATCTATTACATTGTAAAAATGATTGATCAATTAACAAATTTGATCAAATCAATTGAATATATTCCAGATCTTGGCTGTGGTTATTTTTTTTTTTTTTTTTAAGTTTTTATTTTTAGGTTTTCAAAATGAAATAGAATGAGAAGGAAGAAAGAAAGAGAAAGTGAGGAAGGGGAGCCACAGTAAAGGGAGCAGGGCATTTTAGTACATTAGTACATTAAACAATTAGCAGGCAGGTCAATGGAGAGAAAATCCGAGGCAGGCCTAAAGCTTCCGAGAAATAAAGCACAATGTCTTTCCAGAACTTCTGGATATTTGGGCAATGCCAAAATATATGCATGTAGGAGCCAACATCCCCCCCACATCGAGAGCAAGTATCAGATACATTAGGGAACATTTTGACCAGCCTATAGGGGGTCAGATATACCCTGTTCAAGAATTTCATTTGTATGTACCGGTCCCTGGCATAGTTATTTCTGGGATTTGCCTTAGAGCATCCTCCCACATATCATCAGTTAGTTCAGGGATATCTCTCTTCCATTTACCTAGAACATTTTCAAGTGGATCAGGGGAAGTTTGCCACAACAGTGCGTATGAACAGGACAGAGGTTTTTTTAGGCCCTCCTTATATAGATATGTACATGCTTTGGGGCAGATTGTATCCCTCCCTAAGTGCCTGGAACGACTTTATGTCCCCCTCCACTACTATGTCTTGCAGTTGTTTAATACCACGGGTGGCCCACTGTGAGACATCGGGAAGAGATATAAACTGAGGAAGATTTTCATTTCCCCATAGTGGCATCCACTTTAACCACATTGGTTGAGACCCCTGTGACAACTTGAGTGCTTGCTGGTATGCCCCGAGTACTGTCCGCATAGGGGTCGTAATATTCTGTCTCACAGAGGGTCCCCTATATAGGAGGTTTGATAGAGCCTCTAGTGAGCCCACCATGTTGGCTTCCAGGATTGTAGCTGTGTTGTCCTGGCAGGGTACGAACCACCAGTGATAGTAGGTCAATTGGCTTGCAAGGAAATACAACTTTAGATTTGGAAGGGCTAAACCCCCTTTAGTGAGAGGGGCTTGTAGGGTTCTAAAATTTAGACGGGGGCGGTCTCCAGCCCAAATATGTCGCCTGAGAAGCCTATTCACATATTTAAACCATTGAGATTCGGGCGTAATAGGGGAATTGTGAAAGGCATATAAAAATTTGGGAAGGAAAACCATCTTAAATAGGTTTATTCTGCCAGGGAGGGTGAGCGTTAATTGTGTCCATACATCTATTTTGTTAGCCAGCACCTGGGGGTCAAGTTTGCTTCCTCAAAACCCCTGCAGTCTCTCCTAATGGTGAGCCCTAGGTATTTGAAGGATTGTACCACCCTGAGTCGCCCAATGTTCGTAGAAAGTTCAGCGGGGAGTGGATCTAGGGGGGATATCACGGACTCGGTTCACTCGTAGCCCTGAAATCCTTCCAAATTGTTCAGTAAGGTCTAAGGCTGACTCAAATGCCCCTCTAGGATTGGCCAGATAGAGTAACATGTCGTCTGCGTACAGGAAGACTTTTTCCTCTAGCCTACCTATTCGCAGCCCTGGTATGGTCGGGGAGTCCCTAATCTGTATTGCCAGCGGTTCTATTGCTAATGCGAATAGCAGGGGTGAGAGGGGGCAACCCTGCCTGGTCCCCTGTCCCAGCTGTATGGCATCTGAGAGGGTACCATTCACTATTATTTTGGCCTGTGGTCTGAGGGGCTGTGGTTCTTTTAATATTAAAATAAACTTTCCTAAAGGAATTGTTAACCCTAAAATACCAATTAGCTAAACTTCCTAAAGGAATTGTTAACCCTAACATACCAATTTGCTTCTTGAAAAATGTAATGTGAAGAAACAATAGAGTAAAGTTAATTCTCTTTTGGCCAAGAGTCTACTTTCCACAAGGTATTACATACTTTTTCAAAGGTTTGATAATCAGTTGATTTCTGTTCACAGCCAGTAGTACAGAAATTTGTAGATATTGATTACAGTATCAATTACCCAATGCTTATTTAAATGCTGCTTAGAGTGATTTTCTGTCATTAGACAATATTTCTTTCTTGGGTTTAAAAATTTGCAAAGCTGGAGAAAAAATTCCCAGAAATTCCCCAGTTTTTTTCATGTCGAGGCTGCCTGGTGCAACCAAGTTATGCCACTGAATGCATTAGAATCAATGGGTGGTTTTATTCTGCATTTTTTTCCTGGCAGTTTTTTTAGGTAAAAAATGCAAGGATAAATTCTAATAATGCTTTTTCTGTTTTTTTCTGACACAACAATTTTTACCCTTCCATTTTTCCTGGTGTAATCATGGATTCTAGTTTGGTCAGACTCTTTTAATTTAAATAATCAGAAAAAATACAGATTTTGTTAAACAAGGCCCCCCATGTTACGGTAAATACAGCACAGTGCAGATAAGTTTTTATAAATAATTGTATTTTTTGAGGGGGGGATGGGAACAGTGGCATAACTTCGTTGCATCAGGCAGCCTTGTAAAAGAATCATCTTGTTGGGGGAAGCGCAAATGGCCCCTCCTCCCCAGGCCCCAGCCTCTTGCATGGGATCTCCCTGCACCACCTATATAAAGGTATGAGAAGGGCTGGGGGGATAAGATACAGCAGGCCCTGCAGTCTGGGACCCCCTGTTGTCTGTGCCCCCCCCCATGACTGCAGGGTCTGCTGTATAGCTAGCTATGTCACCTAATGGGGATTATTAGACCATTTTATAACTAATCTCAACTAGAACTGACCATAATTAGGGCCATGAAGTGTTGCTGACCAATCCACCTAATTTTCTATGTGAATTTTCTACAAGTGTTCCTGGTTTTGACTATGATCTGGTAACCTTGGTTTGCTCACAATCAGGTAGAAAATAATTGTGGGTGTTTGCTCATTCAAGCACAACCAGAAATTTCTAATAAAGCCAACAGTTAAATTACAGTAGAAAACCCATGTAAATCAAAGTCAAAGAGTGAGAGCTTGCTTCTATCCACCTGCATTTTGTAGGTTGGCAAGTGTATCTACTCGTATATGCTTTAGCTGCACTGAAATTCATGTGTTTGTTTTTTCTGGACTAATCTCCACTTTGTGTAGCTGCACACAGTGGAGCTACACACAAGACAGTAAAGAAATAGAAGAATATTTAAGGGAGAACCAGGGTTTGCGTGTATAGTGTTTTTTGCTATATGATGATAAATGGCATTGTTTTATTTATAAAGATGCTTATTTGTGGTATCATAAATTATAATTTACTATAAGTGAAGTAAATCCTTTTTTCTAACCCCATTTACAATAAATGTATACAAAAATGTAATTAAATAAATGAAGAATCATATAGTTTCTGTGAGAAAAGCATCCATGCAGCCAGTTAAAGTGTTGCTCATACCACAATATACTGAATGCATGAAAATAAAGTCCTGTCAATATGAAAAATAGAATGTTCATAATAAGTGTATTAAAGTCTTTGTGGTCTGGTCATTCATTTTCCAACGGGTGCTGTGTTCTGCAATTTCAAACAATTTCTGGACAATGTAAATTTCACAAATTTCAAAGAATAAGTAAGGTCACTTGTAATCACTATAGTACACAGATAAAAAAAACATCTATAGGAGTCATTCCTTATTAACGTTAACAGATGGGTGAAAAATGGCATGTATGAGAGGAAGCCAGTAATGACCAGATCTCGCTGTTACAATGTTGACTAGTATTTCTTGCATGTTTGGAAAATACCTTGCAAATGTAATGCATAAATAAATATGTTTTTTTTTTTAATTGAAAGCCATAAAAAGCACAACAAATCCAAGCTTTAGTGCCTTTTGGTATAAAGAAATGTTAGATAATTACTAATATGGAATAATGTCATTGAGTGACTAATACCTCCTCTGCAATCTCTACCCATACAAAGCCAATCTGCCACTAGTGCAACGTATAGATTCATGAGGGCCTTTACAAAGTACCTACTAAAACTAAAAAACTATAAATGGGAACACCACCCAAAATATTATTGCATATATGTAGTAAATATGTATAAATGTAGACCAAAAATCAATTATTAAAAATATATACTATGTGTATATATATGACTACGCGTGAACACCAAATGTGTAAGGTGTTTGGATACTTTATGTGCACTAAAGCTTTTTTTTAAACTTAACTGCTTCCGAGGAGTTTGTGGAGTTTGTGTCCAAAGTGGAAAGATGTTCAAAATATATAAAATTGCAGATACCGGCCCTCACCATGTGTCAGTCAAGTCTGGTTGCTTCCCAATTAATTCAAGCAGAAGGACACACTGGAAGCACATTTGGATGTAGAAAAAGCATGTTTATTGAAACTTCACATGACTCGCCCATGTGAGGCTAATGTCAAAAAACTCCAAAGTGAGGCTGAATATCAAGCCTTTCTTTGAAAGTGGCACAACCTACAGCACTCCAACTCACACTTTTAAATAATGCACAAGGTAGATGGTGTAGTTTAGAATATGCCTATGTGCCTCTCCCTACCATACAATGCAATACAGCCATGCTATATAAAATATGTAATATTTGCATACTGTGCAGCTAGTGCTAAAATGCACAAAATATTGTAAACGCTACAACCTATGGTTCCTAAGAAAGAAAGGTGGCAGCCCCTGAAACAGTATGCACTATGTGTAATATGTAACTGTATGAGCCCATAGGGTTAATATCTCCTATGGCTTTAAATCCCTATTCAACATGTTCTCCTAGTTACTATTCAAAAGTCTATACATTTAGTTTAGCTAATTTGCATATCTCTCTAACTAGCCTATAAGTTTAAAACCACTTCATGTGGTCCTTTAACAAAGAATTTGGAAAATGGTGTCACTTCCTTTTTTGCCTTCATCTGTTCATTTGGGTGGATTTTCCATGGAGCCTTAGATAAACAAGGTTAAGTAAAGCTGCTCTACCCTAGAGAGACGCTTTCTTCTAGTGAAATCAGGGAACTTGCAGCCCTTGAATAAGGTCTAAGGAATGTGAGAAAGATAGAACTAGTTATCAAGAGCAGCCTGTGCTCCAACTAAGCATAGAAGTTAAACTTTAAACTCACACATTGGTGCCACTTTGCTGCCTCTGCTCTGCATTTGATTGTGCCTGGCATTTATTATTTGTACCTACTTTGCCTTTCGTCATGAGTATTAATCCTGTGGCACTTAAATTATAGCCCGTTACATGTCAAGAGCCTTCTGGTGTTGTATATTTACACATTTAGCCCATATAGGTATACAGGACTATAGAATTTTATGTTAAGAAGAAGGAGAATACTCATGGATATCAATTGGCTGTTGTGTGCACATTTAGAGAATGACTTACAAAACTTTTGAGACTTAAATCAGCCAAATCACCTAGGGGCAGATTTACGAAATTAACATATAGAATTCGAAGTTCGATCAAATTTTTATTCGACCACCTAATTCACCAGATCCAAGGTACCGAATTGGGAATCATTATTTTTGATAGAAAAAAAATTAGATCAATCAAAAAATCTTTCAAATCGATCGATTCAAACGATTAATCGATCAATCAAATTTTTCATATTCTATCGTTCGTTCAACAGATCGAATTCGATATTCAAATTCGAAGGATTTAACTTCCCCTACTATTCCCATGGTCGAATTTCTAATTTTTTTTCAATTCAAAATTCGACCAATGATAAATCTGCCTCTTAGTGTATGTGGTGGGTGCAGAAAGTGTCTACATTGTGAGTGAATTACACTTTCCACTTCTTTAGTAAATGAGTCATGACCCCAATAATGATGAATAGGAACTTCTAGGAATAATTAAATAAGTATGGCAAACTCCATCTATCTTATTTTTGTTAGCATAATAGAAATCAATGCTAATGTATTTCACACCAGGTTTATTAAAATGTAAATTGTCATAGAGGGTACACGGAATTGTACCAGTCAATACAGAGACTTAAGCAGAAGATCATTATGAAACATCAGCTTAATGTAAAGGACAATATTTACACTTCGTATCCAATTTGCAACATTATGCTTCATTATATCAGTATGTTTTGGGAGAGGATGATTGCTATAAAGAGTGTAACTCATTATAGCTTTGGGATTTATTATCTGAAAATCTGATATAAAGACATTTTCAAGATTACAGGAAAAAATGTATTTTAGAATGATTTCCTTTTTCACTGTAATAATTAAATAGTACCTCACACTAAATTGCAGAAATCCATATTTTTGATAAAATAATTCTGCTAGGTTTATTTAATGGTTAAATGCATTTTTAGTAGACTTAAAGGAGCAGTAACTCCAAAAACTATCTATACAATCAAAATATAGTTTTGACGTCCACTGGTAAAACTGGTGTGTTTGCCTTAGAAACACTACTGTTTACTTAAACAAAGCTGCTTTCCAGTCATTCAAGCTAGAGAAAAGGAAAAAAGGCACAGGCCGCATAGTAGATAACATATACAACAAAATTGTATTCTATGGGGATGATCTGGCATCTGTTATGTAAACTATATATCTTTTCTCCTATTTATAGCTTTAATAGGAGCCCCATGACTACATAGTAACTTATTTATATAAATTATAGTAGTCTTTGAGAATCAAACACACAGCTTTTACAAGTGCAGGGTAACGGTGTATTACAGTATATATTCATTTTTTTTAAACATTTAAATTTTCTGGCATTACTGTTCTTTTAAAGGAACAGTTTAGTGTAAAAATCGTATTGTATAATTTTTTCATGAAATCGAATGATCGGTATTCGATCATGTGATTTTATCCAGAGATCAAATATCGAGGAAAAAATTGTCTAAAACTATTCGATAAGCATTCGATAGTCGAATGCTATCGAATTTCGAAGGTATTCGAGGGTTTTTAGGGGAATAATAGTAAATCTGCCCCTAAGTGAATGAATGTGTATATGTAAAACTGTAAATGGCTCTGTGTTTGAATGGTTTATTGTGACGCTGGTTCTTATTATCCAGTGTATGGTGTCTACACAGTATGGGAGAAGTTGCAATACAATATGTTCTTTGATGGTTTACAACTTCAAACAGCCAATTACATCCAGAGGATACCTATAGTGCAAGTGCACCTGGATCTTGGGACATGAACAAGCTGTGTTTGGAGTCTGTCATGGTTCCCGTTTTAGGCTACAACTAGAAACATCAGCAACTAATCTAAACTGTTGTGATTGTTGTATTATTAGACCCAACCAAAAAGTTTTGACACTGTACCCTTTAGTTCTCTATAGAAGTTGACAAAATAAAACCCTCATTGGTGATGCAAGATGATTCATCAGTGAGAATGCTGCTTACCAGCACTATGTTGTCATCTTGTAAGGGGGTGGAAAGTGATGCAGAGTGTTGTGTGTACCGACGAGGAGGAAGAGTACTTAGCTTCCATTGCATACTTTGTTAGTTAGGGAACCAGTGGAAGTGTAAGGCTTGGAAGGAAGGACACCAAAGCTTCAGGCCAGGATTTGGTTTAAAAGGCTAACCTGGAAGAGTGGAGGGGTATCACCCTGAAAATATCGGACCATTTTTGGAGAAGGGAGGGATACGGGTGTAGCCACTAATCTTTAAGGTGGGAGCCCAGTTCTGAAGGAACAGGAAAGAAGGTGTGCCTAGCCAAGGGAAAACTTTTTTTTTAAGTATTGTACCATTGATGTGTTTGAAGAAAAGAATGCCAATGTGTGGAATGTGTGCCTGACTGGAAAGACAGAGTTCCTGTGTGTGGTCCTCTCTGGGTATTAAAGTGGCTGATGCCAGTGGATAATGTTCACTTTAAAAAACGGAATCCCTCCTACATTCTTGTTATAATTTTATGTATGATGATATGTATAAGAATTCAAACTGGACTAATTAATACAGATGGGAAGCTGTAAATGCCCTGGAAAGTTGTTTTCCTTTACTAGCCTAAGGGAAATGCTACAGGAACAGATAGATATGTGCTGATATGAGTCAGTCTCCATTCTCTGATGTAATAGCATTGGTGGCTGGAACTAAAGGGCACTTTGATCCACAGAAAATTATGGATATTATTACGGAAAAATGTACTGTAATTGCACTTATGCTAAAGACAACTCTAAAAATAATCTGTTTTGTATACCTTGGTAGCATTAATTAGATGTTAATTATAACATAATAGAATGCTGAAAGTTCACAAAGGACAGTCTGTGCTCTTAGAGAATTAAGCACAAACCCGCAACCACATTCCAGATTGGAAAGAGGCTGGATAAAATTTTTCCTTGTATCTAACATGGATATATATTAGAAATTATATCAACTATTTTAGCTCTAAAATAATTATATAGAAACTTCACGTAATTTTTTTCTGAAATTATTCAGTAAAAAATGGCTTTATAGTATAGAGATTCTGTGCTCAACTGTTATTCCTTCATAAAATCAAGCATAAATTTGCTATTTTTCTTGGAAAATTAGCACTGGACCACTTCTAGCTCTCCTAGCAGTCTAGATTACCTCTCTCGCCATTTATGTAATGATACTTGGACAAGAAGGGGCAGGACTGTACTCATTACATTACTTTGAGAGGCACATTTCTAGAAATTCTATTACTAAAGAAAATCATAAACCCACTTGGAGTGGGAATGTGTCCTGGGCTGGTTAACTATATCTAGATTGGTTAAACTATGATCTGTTTTGCTTTTCTTGTAAGCAAATGATAATGTATTACTCAACCAGTGCACTGGAACTTTTTTATTTCCCACACACTTGCTTTGTTGTTAGCCCTCTGCATGTGAGCAGTAAACACTGAATATACACTTAAGGGAGCAAATTTGTCAAAGTGACAAAAAATAAATTTTGACCACAAATGTTTAGGAAACCATTGACACCTAATTTGTAGAAGTTTGTGGATAATTGTCTTCAAACCCCTCCCCCCAATAATATCTGTGTTTTGTTTATAAATATAAATATGACTCAATAGGTACCATTTTTCTAGCCTCTCTAGCTTGACTTTAATTGAGCTAAATTCATGGCCTTCTAGGACCCTTCAGTAGTCACAGTTTTGACCTTGTACTAAATGATGTATTGGTGCAACATCATTAATTGGTATTGTTTACGACTTTTGTCTCTGTCCTCATATATTCAGTGATAGATGTAACGTTTATTTATTTATTTTTTTGATGAATCACATTGCTATGCACCTTTATGCTTTCCCATTCAATAATGCTGCATACTTAAAGAAAAATATACACTGTTCATAAGCTTCACTTATCCTACATCTATTTTCCTTATCTAGACAGTAAAAAATTACAGCACATTTTGTGGAGAGTGCATTAATTTACTACATTTATCACATACATCTTGCTGTATACTGTTATTTACATCGCCAAAGGCATTCTCTATGGGCACTACTTAACTTTTCCGCTAAGTCATTTATTTTACTGTACCAGCGATGAAAATATTTCTATGGAGCCATGGTATATAACAGCGCTTTAAGATTGTTTCCCATTTAAAGTATTAAATAACATTCAAACAACTTGCATTCACTAGTGTCCATTTTATCAGGAGCCACTTCACTGGCCCATATGTTGGGGGGAAGATTGTTCCCCATTTACAATGTTAAATAACATTGACATCATATGACACACATTCACTAGGGTCCATTTTATCAGGATCCAGTTCACTGGCCCGTATGTTGGGGAGAACCTGGAAGAAACCCACAAAGTTTTAGGCAGAACATTAGGGGCGCTGCTGCCATGAGGCAAATTGAGAAACTCTTCTCAGGAGGCAGCAGCCTACAGGTTACAAGGGATGGTAAAAAGTAACTCCTGGTATTTTAAAGAACTGAAATTCTGATTTAAATCAGAATTTCAGCTCTTCGAGTGCAGAAAGAGCAGTAGTACTCTCTGCACCAGAGATGTAGCCCCCCTCTCGACCCACTCCTGGTGCTGGAAAAGTAAACACTGAGTGTGAGGGCGGCAGCATCTGAAAACCCCAGAAACGTCCCTGCAGGATATATAAATTCCTTGCAGATTGTTGTAAGCAGAATTTCTTAGAACATCTTATTATGTGCTTGCAGGTTTATGGCATTGGCCTGCTCTAAATCATGCCTGTGCCAGTCCATAAATATATGCTAATATTAAGAATAAGTTTTTTCTGGAATAGTGGAATGCATAATATTCTGTAAAATCTGCCCTCCAAAGAATACATATACATTTGTAATGGGTATCCCATGTTACAATTAACTCCCATTCCAATCTGGGCCCTTACAGAGGAGATGGAAAAAGGTTTTGCAAGTTGAACACAACACTTATTTATTCTTAGAGGTAAATATAAGCCCCAGTGGTTCTGGTGCCGTATTTTATCAAACAAACTAAGGTTTGTACAGTCAAGCCTCAGTACCCATAAAAATATGAAAATGTGAAGGAATAATATCACTACTCAGGAAAACCTAAACTAAATGGATCCCCTCTAATGGAAGTTTCTCCTACACTGTCTTATTGGGAGTTCTAAGTTCACATTATTTTTCTGTGGAGTGAAATGTTAGTCTTGCTAAGGTGGCCTGTCTACCACTACCTTTAGCTAGTTCACAAGTTCTCTGCTCATGTTCACCTTAGGTTCTTGGTCACCTTAGGGCTTAAAGCTTGTTACAAAAGCCTTCTGCTCCAGGCTCCCCAGCACATCCACCCCTGGCCCTAAGTGAAGAGCAGACAGATTGCTCTCTCTTCTTACAGTGTATAAACTAGGGACTAGAACTGTTCCCACTACCATGGTCCAGCTGGGAATGCTTCCTCCCAATATATTATATACATAGAGCTGGGACCTCCTTAGCTGCAAGGAAAGTTAAGCATTTGGATCCCATTCACATACATTAAGCCATTTGCCCATGGTCTAAGGTTTTCTGGTGGCCCCTGGCATCCCAGTACCCCACTGAAACCAAAAACAATATAATGAATGTGCAGTTTGCCAGGAGCTGTGAATTGTGTCACACTGGATGAGCGCAGAGCTTTTTGGAGCAGAGGAAGACCAACTATATCAATGGCTGCAGAAAGGAAAAACAATAATAAAAGTGGAGACATTTCCTTTAGACTTTGCAGTGAAATTTATGTTTGAGAAAGTGGTTGGGACAGAACCCATTTTGGAGGCAATTGCATAGGAAATGATAGACCCTTTGGATGCAAAGGGTGGAAGAGATTTAAACTTGTAGACAGAAAAATCTGATTGGGTCAAAAGCAGGTTTTTTTTAAGGATTGGTATGACAGTATGTTTACATGCAGAAGTAACCATACTGGTGATAAGGGAGAAATTGAATAAAGTAGCCAGTCAATTACAATGATAAGATCCTGTGCGCGTTCTTGGGAGTATGGAAGTAGAGGTTGGAAAGTGATGGACAGAACAAAGAGAAATTAGTCTAGAGCAAGTTTGTATTATATTAATAATAAAAGAAACACTTTCAAAAGTCAATGTCTGTAAATTTCGTAAGAAACTATAAACTGGATTCACAAATTATATAGGAAGATGTATTCTACTAGGTAAGGATGATGTACAAAACATTTAATACTGCAACTTAATCACCCTGTATCTAAGGTAGGGGTACTGTACACTGCAGCTATTCAAAATATATAGTATAAAACAATATAAATCTATGTTCAAAACTGTGATTGGAATCTTCATACTCAGTCAAGCTTTACTATAGTCTTACTATAGAAAAATGTGATCTGAAAAGATACAAAAGTTAAAATATTTTTGCAGCCATTAAAAGAGAGATGATTTGCTGATCTGAACCAGAGACAAGAGAAGCACAACCTCTTGATAAATAGCCATTTATTATCATACCAAATGTTTTTTTCCTTTTGTTTTCAACAATCAGAGACAAATATGGACACTTGCTCAGTTGAGTTGTGCCTTTCCTAATTATCAAAGTATTTTCCAGAAATGGCTTAGGTTAAAAGCCTTCAGGGTATACTGTGCTCTCAGTTCTAGTTTTCAAATGGCTAGGACCAAGAGATGAATTGCAAACACAAACAAAATGCTGGCTAATGAGTCCAAAGCGATCACTTACAATACAGTTTCCTTCCTTCTAGACATGTCTAATTCATATTCTCATAACATTTCAACAGTGCCCCTGCAGTGGATAAACCTCCTTCTTATCACCATTGCTTATTAAACTGATTTCAAAATATTATCTCTGAGGGCCCCCATTTTAAGTGCAGATCAGTTTTTCGGTATAAGATTGGAAGTGCATGGCTAAAGAAGGGAGGGAAGAAAAGAAAATGTAGGAGTTTACCTGGAAGTTACCTGAATTATATGTTAGAGAGTGTCTTCAGTTTCTGCTATCAAAACTGCTTTAATGCTTTCCTGACTTTCCTTCACAGGAGGAAGATGTTACATTTTACCTGTGCCAAAAATATCCTACTAAATTAGGCAATACCAACTGCAACCCACACATACAACAATAAATAACTGCCACTAAATCTGACATAACTTGCCAAAAGGTAATATACAGTAGGGAGAAAAGCTCATCTATACGAGCCTTTACTGTACTTTATTTACACTATTTCACCATCTCCTACCATAAAACTTTTGAAACAGTACACCTCCAAAGTAAACAAATATCACATGTTACAGTACAGTAGTTTTATGAAAACCCTCCAGGTTAAAAAAAAAAGAAACATTCATATCTGATTAGCTTCCAATCCAATAAGTTCTATTTATAATTATTTTATTTGTGTAAATCCCTATGTGTCTCATTTCCCTTTTTTTATCTCCATTTGCCCCTATGTGTTTCATTTCCATTTTTATTTTTATTTGCATAATTTGTTCAACATTTTGATATTTATTTTACGTTGCACAACATGTCACAGCCTACCCAAGGCTTGTTGCTTAATAATTTACCTTATCGAAGAGAGATTTCATAATTTGTTTGCCAGAATTGTCCTGTTTAAGTAATGTGAAGTGGAAACTCCTGCCCATGCAAAAGACTAAATTGAAGAAGTTAGAAATAAAAGGCTGAATGAAGAACAATAGCATTGTAACCTATGAAAGCCTTTGGCTGCAGGAGGTGCCCTCCATTACTCAGATGCTGCCAGGTCTTAAAGTTAGAGGACCACAGAGAAAGTTCTGGCCCGACAAGAAAACTGTAATGTATACAGGAGAAACAGGGAACAGAGGAGAGTGATGTTGTGAAACAGGCTGTGACAGTACTAACCAGACAGTGCAGTACAGAATTAGGAGCAAGGAGCATAGTTGGGATAAACAGGCTGGAACAGTACCAGACAGACATTACAGAATCAGGAGGCAGCAGTGTAGTCAGTATAAACAGGCTGGGGTCAGGCAGCGATACAGCGAGGTCAAAAACAGGCAAAGGTCATGATCAGAAAATCAAACGAGAATCACACCCAGGAACTACTGTATTAGTAAATAGACCTATGCTGGGCAATGAGTTAGTGCAGTTTAGGGATTTTATAGCCAGACTAACAGCTTACATATCACCTGTGGCCAGATTTTCAACAGGTGAAACAAGCTATGCTTACTTGAAGTTCCAAGCATGGCCATAGGAGTGAACCAGGGCCTTAGCTGTCTGCTCACATAGTGGTAGATTCATCAAAGAGTAAAGTGAAGAGTGAAGTTCCGCCAGTAGAGGGAAATTCCGCAGCTCTTCATTCATTTCTATGGAAGGCGTATTTATCAAAGGGTGAAATTTCACTTCACCCATTGATAAATAGGCCTTTCAAAATCCCATAGAAATGAACTGAGAGCTGCGGAATTTCCCTCTAGTGGCGGAACTTCACTCTTTGATGAATCTCCCCCGTGGAGCAGTAGCAATGCAGTCAGTGTAGGTACACCAGGTCCCTGATTCCACTCCAGCCAGGTTGTTATAGGCATGTTAATGACAATGCCTCAAGTTATTAAGCAGAATCCTTGGGGTCAGGGCTTTTCTGGATAAGGGTTTAAAGTCTACTTAAAAAAAACACTTATGGGGAAATGTAATATGTTTTGTGCAAATAAATGTTAGCAACCATGTTTGCAGCCTTTTTGACCAATTACAGACCTCAACAACGTACACAGTGTAATAATTTTGCAATCACAAAACAGACAAAATATTCAATGAAACTCCAGAGCACTACCCCTTTGCTTACCGATAATCATAGGAATAGGCAATAGGAATAAGCAGTTGCAATAGAATGGTGTCTAAAGCAGTGTATGGATAAGCAGAATTACCTGTAGGAATGAGAAGAGATAGTTAGTGGAGTTAGTTCTGTGGTGTTTATACAAATGGCCATAGCTGCATGAACCTGCTAATAAAGCATTGTTATACCCTCCTCATCCTCAGCTACCAAACACAACAAGTTCCATGGAACTGCCTTGTATAACTGCCATTTCTAAGCACATGTGAAATATTAGCACTTAGGAAATGTTAGCCCTCATGCCATGCCCCCAGACACGGGCTGGTGCAGTAGCCTAAAACTTAATGTTCAACATTTCTAGCCTTCTAGTTAAGCTTTCATTCTCCCTTAAAGCATGGATTGTTTTGCCATAAAAACAGATTTATGCTAGCTTACAGGGCCGGAAATATGGGTAGGCAGAAGAGGCACCTGCTGTAACAACAGCGGGCACCAGGAATGTACCTGTAAAAGCATTGTCTGCCTACATGTAGTCCCTGTTTGCTACCCTGCATCTCCCTCTACCCACTACCCTCTGTGGGTCCCTCCTCCTCTCTGTCAGTCTCCCATCCCATTAGCTGCTCTCCCTCCCTTCCCATCAGACGCTTTCCCATCCCATCACCCACTCTCCACTTACCTCCCATCAGCCACTCTCCAATCCTATCAGCCATTCTCCCATCAGTCACTCTCCCCTCCCATCAACCACTCTTCCCTTCCCTCCCATCAGCCACTCTCCCCTTCTTCCCCTCCCATCAGCTGCTCTCTCCTACCCTCCTATCATGCAGAAAATGTAACGTTTGGTGATACCTTTTATTGGTTAACTGAATAAGTAACAATTGCAGCTTTCAGAGCATACAGGCCCCTTCGTCAGGCAAAATGGACAAGGGGCCTGTGTGCTCCGAAAGCTTGCAATTGTTACTTATTCAGTTAGTCAATAAAAAGTATCACCAAACTTTATATTTTCTGCATTTTTTCAAATGGCTAACACAGTACTACATCTTAACCCTCCTATCAGGCGGTCTCCCCTCATTCCCCTGACTGCCGCTCTGTTCCTGCTGTGCATGCAGGTTGTGTTCCGGCATGCTTGAGTTGGGGCGCTGGCATTCAGATGTGTCCAGGGGAGGAGTGAGCTGGCCATCTGGTTTACCTAGGGTGCCCAGTTAGCTTGATCCATCACTACTGGCTTGTGTCACAGTACACAAATCTGTCTTACTCTTATAAAGAAAGTATTTTGGAGCTCAGTGAATAAATGGCTTCCTTATAATAGATTCAGTATCTTTTTTTTTAATATTGCAACTCACTTTGTGATACAAAACAATGCTAGCATTGTTACCTTTTTACAGGCTAAAGTGTTAATAACAACTCCCGTAAATATAAAATGTTTTAAGAATGTGTAAACAATATGAGTAATATAGCACAAAGAATAGGTAACAAAGTCAACAATAAAGGTAGTAAATCAAAGTGCTCATAAATATTCATTATTGCTCCTCAGACAACATACTATATTGAAGTTAGAAAGCAACAGAAAACCAGAGCATTGGGTTCTCATTGTACATTTCATTTCTTCAAAGCAGGGAGAGAAACATTGTCAGTGATAAATCTTTTGTTAATCACAGATCTCAGAAAATCTTAAGAGGAATCGCTTCAAACCATAATTCTAGCTTGTTTTTCCTAGATCTAAAGTCTCCAAAGAATTCTTGTTTGTAGCTCTGCTGTATAGAGACACATGAGGTAAAGCAAAGCTGACAGCACTATATGTGCGATGCCCGCAAACATGCAGCAACTCTAGGGCACATTATATAATGGAGAAAATGACTCTTATCTTTCAAAAGAGTTCAACCAAGAGTTACAGTGGTAACTGTGTCTTTTATCTTAAATTCTAGAAAAATGTGAACATAGTCTACATTTTATGAAAGGTGTGTTTTTTTTTGTCTTTTAAGAAATAACTGTTCATTAAAACATCGTGAATCCAATATTTTATCTGTTACTAAGAAATCAGGTACCATCACAAACTATATAGTATTGATGGGAAGACTATCCAACCTGATCTATGTAGCTAGTTATTATATGACCCTTGTAAAGTATTTTCTGTTTGGAGTGATTGATTTGTCTTCTAAGGCACTACAGCAGGGGTGTCTAAACTGTGGCCCGAGGGCCAAATGCAGCCCAGGATGGATATGAATGCGGCCCAGCTTGAAACGCTCAGTCCCCGAGTAAACATCATGTTGCAAAGGATATAGGAGGAGGGGGGACTCTGCCCATTGCCCAGTTAGTAGTAATAATATAATAATGTCTATTTAATATCCAGGTGTATACTGTGGCTCCATCTGGTTATCCAACTGGTATTGTTGTTTTTTTTGTGTATTTTCTTTACTTTTAGAAATCAAAAATGTTTTTGTATTTCATGTGTGGCCCCCAGACAATTTTTCTTCCTCCAATGTGGCCCTCGAAGCCAAAAGTTATGACACCCCTGCACTACAGAGTGTTCTTTATATACTGTATGTACTTGGAGCTGACCTATGGAACTGCAGGTAAGTTTAATAACATTGTTAGAATGCTATGCTATAAATATGAAGAAACGGTTCAATTGTATATTTTTTCCCCAAGGTTTGCACAGCTTCAGCAATCACTGGTCTGCATATTGACGATATTGGGCCCTTCATACAAAAAAAGAGCCATTACATAGAAGCTTTCTGTTTCAGAATTACGCATATTTGTAGCATTATTATTTATATAGTGCCTTTCTCTCCCTCAGCACTATACTCAGTAAGGGGGTTCAAGTGCAGCACATAATAATAATCACCGATGGGGTAAAATAAAGGCCCTTACTACTCTAATGTCAGTGCCTCAACAGGCATCAGAGGGAAACACCTTGCAGTCCTACTGGATACTTCTTGGCCTCTTCTCTAGATTCCTAGTCTCAGCACATGTATGAGGCACTGGCAGATGTAGAAGTGAAAGGGCTTATGCTGTGTTAAATAAAACAAATAGTCATGTAACCACAACAAGTTGATCAATCTGGCTATAAAATGCAACTAGTTGCCAGCTGACATAGTAGACAGCTGTGATGATGTATGCAGAAACTGTGTCCCAGGTAACAGTGGAGCTTGAAGAACGAAGCTGAAAATGTTTTCTGTCCTTTCTGCAGATTGGATTGCTGCTTGCAGTGCAGTGCCTAGTGGGAACCGTGTTTTACTCAACCAGTTAGTATTTTGTGCTGTCTGTCCACAAGGGATGTATCAGACAGCGACAAAACAATATCACAATATCCCCACACTACATGAAAATTATGTATTTAGATAGATAAATACATATATATATCTCCCTCACCTAGATGTTCATTTCATACAGCTGCATGTAAGTATGTAAGGTATGTCTGGACTTGCAATGGCTTAAAGGACAAGGAAAGTTAAACTGAAGAATTAGGCTTGAATTTATGGGGTAAATTTACAAAATCCGTGTGAAGAGATCGAAGTTCGATCGAATACTGATCGTACGATATTTTCGGATATTCGAATATGCAAATTTGTCCACTTCGATCATTGAATATCGAATATTCGATCATTGGACCACTTGATGATCGAAGGATTTTAACTCTGCCTACTTCGCCAGATTGAACCTACCGAATACCAGTAGAAGCCTATGGGAACCCCCCCCCCCCATGGGCTTCTTTTGCAAACACCTGCTTGAGTACCATTTGTACGACCGAACGCCTCGATCGTTCAAATCATATGAATTTTTAGGAGACTCGAAGGCAAAAGTACGATTTTTTCATGAAATCGGTATTCGATCATACGATTTCATCGAGATCAAATATCGAGGAAATAATAGGCTAAACCTATTCGATAGCATTCGATAGTCGAATGCTTATCAAATTTCGAGGAGATTTGAGGGATTTTAGGTGAATTTTAGTAAATTTGCCCCTATGTATTGTGTTTCTGTACCAGCCCAAGGCAACCACAACCCTTTAGCAGTAAAGATTTGTGTCTCCAAAGATGCCCCAGTAGCTCCCCATCTTCTTTTCTGCTGATTCACTGATTCACATGCTCTGTGCTGCTGTCACTTACTGAGCTTAGGGATCCACTCACAATATACAGTACACATAGAATAGAAATGTCACAATATAAGGCTGATTAGTAATCAATATATATAATGACTACATGGCAGCACAGAAACCAGTGCAAATAGCATCATAATTTAATCATCAGCCCTTTAGCATCAGCTTCTATTACAGACGAACCTCATTTTCTGCTTGATAATTTGCAAGAATCCCTAAGCTTAGCTTCTCAACAGCTGCTCAGAGCCCACTGATCATGTGAGTGTTCGCCTTTAATGGTCTAAGACATGAGGCCTTTTTGAAAGAGAGCCTAACATTTTTTCCCTCTCTGTATCCTCAGCAGCTTAGCGGCAGATTTACTAAATTCACATAAATTCACATGAAGGATTCGAATATTCAATAGAATTTTCAAAAAGATTTGAATTTCGAATATGCTAATTAGGCAAATTTGACCATCGAATATTCAAATTCGAATGATTTGAATATTCGAATTTAATTTTATTCGAATATTAGAAAATTCGATGGTCGATCACTTCCCCTTTAAATTTAAATTCTATCGCCTACATCGCCAGATTAAACCTACCGAAATGGGGTTCATTCCCTAAGATCGCTAAAAATCTTTCCAATATTCGTTTCGAATTCGATTAGAATATTCACTCGATCGATCGAATTTTCCCTATTCGATCATTCGATCGGTCGAATTGCGCTAAAAAAATACGAATTCGAAATTCGAATTCAAATATTTTTAATTCCCCACTATTCCCTGGTCGAATTTCGAATTTTTTTTTGCATTCGAAATTCGACCCTTAGTAAATCTGCCCCTTAGTATTGTGCCCTGATAATCTAATTAGGCTTTATGGCCTGCAGCACTCTCCCAAACCTTAAAACCGCTCAGCAGTCACACAGCAATTCTGTGTTCATACCTTCCAACTGTCCCGTTTTTATAGGGATAGTCCCTCTTTTGACAGCTCAGCCCGCAGTCCCTCATCTGTACTGGAAAGTCATGTTATCCTCTGCACTGAATAGCCAGAAAAAGAAACAAAGTTTCTAACTTAATTGGCTTTTGGCAGAGAGGCCACAACAGCCACAGCAGAAGATAATATACTTTTGTAACAATTTCTAGATAAACAAATAAGAAAGACAGGTCCCTAGGGAAAGTTAGACTCACAGCTTAAAGAGCAATTAACTTTCATTAGCAAAACTGTAATAACTGAAAAAACCACATGTTCAAACTTTCATAACCTGCCAAATTTGTAAACTGAACATGGTAATTCAGGGGTGTGGCCACACAAATGGGCATGGCCCACGCTAAGTGCAGCAAGGAAAGGCTAAAATTAAGTTATCTTTATCAGAAAGGTCTATATAAATACACCAGTAACCCTCAAAGTAATGCTGCACACATTTTTTTCTTTCTATTGTGTACACATGGGCTTCTCTATCAGACTTCCTGTTTTCAGCATAAACCTTAAGGGCTAGGACTTTAGCATGCTCAGTTTGCTTCTCTCTCACTCCTCCCCTCTCCGCTGTAATCTGAGCCCAAAGCTATGAGTGAGCAGGGAAAGACTCAGGCAGGAAGTGGTCATAACAAACTAATATGGCAGCTGCTATCTTAAACAAACAGAAAGAGCTTCTAAAGCAGATTACTCAGGTGCGGTAAAGTATTCTGCAGAATAGCTTGCACTATTGTGGCTAATCTATTGGCAATAAACTGCTGTGGTAGCTTTCCTTCAACTTTAAAAAAATTCAGACATGAAAAGACTGACATAGCAATTTGTGGCAAATGCAACTTCATTAAATAGACATTGCTATAAACAATCCTCATTAAATTATTGTGTGAATATTTAGACAATAACAGAAATGCACAAAAAATCTCCCATAATATGGTAAATTCTGAAATTGTTATTCAATAACCTGCTTCTGACATTCAAAGTCCTCTGTCAAGAACTCAGAGATGTTACTGCAGGTCAGGTTTTAGTAATATCTTTCCTT
Source organism: Xenopus borealis (assembly GCA_024363595.1). Lineage (NCBI taxonomy): Eukaryota > Metazoa > Chordata > Amphibia > Anura > Pipidae > Xenopus > Xenopus borealis. The sequence continues at coordinate 33,604,123 of CM044446.1, forward strand.
CAAAATAAGCAAGTCAGTGTAAATTATACACAATTTATTTGAGCCATATGTTCTTAGTGGTCATCCCACAAAGGAATTTGGGTTTATTATTCCAGTCTTGCATTTATGCAGTGGAAAATCACACACATATTTGGCATGGGAAATTCATATAGCAGAATCATATGAAATCGTAGCTGTCCATTTACATATTAGGCCAGTCTGATATTGGATGGTATATTCTCTCCTGGGTATCTGGAGCAAATTGTGTTATTACTGCCAATTAGATTGTTACAGTAAATAAATACATATTAATGTGTTCTAATAGGGAAGAGACCAGCATTCCTAGTTACATACAATTCTATTTTACTGGAGCTAGTGTTTGTTTTGCATTAGATGAGAAATATAGCATCACTGTATATCAGTTCTCAAATCCCTCATCTTACTACAGGTATCTGTAGCAGGTTACAGAATTGTTATTCAGAATCCTTGGGATCAGGGGTTTTCCCAACTAAGGGGTCTTTCATTTGTATCATCATGTTTTATAAGTCTGATAAATAATCATTTAAACATTAAATAAACCCAACTAGATTTAAGAATTAGAATCATATGATTAAAATGTTTTCTGTGGGAGATTGTGTTCCTGTAATTCGGGGCATTTCCCAGACAAAGGATCCCACATCTGTTCTATAAATTATGAGCTAATACACTAAGGTGAAAATGTATTAGAATTGGTTGAATTTAAGATTATTTTGCCTTCCACAAATGGTAATAATGAAATGATACCAGCTTTCCTCCAGTAAATAGGTATCTTATATGATAAAGGTGAGTTGGACAAAATGAAGAAAAAATTGCTTGGCTTGTTGCTAAAATCTATAGTATTATAAGTACACTGGAAGAAGCATGTACATTTAATTATATTTCTAACTACAAATAGCACATAGAATGTGTACTTCTGTATCAGTTTATATGTACAGTATATCAATCAGCACCTGAACAAGGGATGGTAGAAAAGATCAGCTCTGATATCAGGTACAACAACTATTGTGCATATGAGCTTTTTAGACCATTAGTGATGGAAAGTTATCCAAATCACAAGAGAATTGGAGCCACAACCAGTCCCTGCAACTAATTCATTAGAAATAGCATGTGTGAACAGAAATATATAGAAATCCCTTCCGGCTTTATCACATTAAGTGGGAAGTGATTCTACCCTGGCCTCTATAGCTGTCAGTCTCTCTGTTCGACAGTCGTACGATCATCTTCTTACTCAATTTGTATATATTGTGACCTGTGCATTTTAACATTATGATTCAAAGGGTGAAGTGACTAACGCTAGCGAAAATTAGCCAGCGTGACATTATTTTGGTTCTTCGCCAATTTACTAATGAGCACAGGCGTCACTTCGCTAGAGGAGATGTATGCTAGCTTTGATTCGCACTCTAACTCGCTATGGCGATTGGACCTAACTCCACAAATTCACTAAGATGCAGATTTTACTGAACGTTACCTCTTTCACCAGACTTGCCTTCATCAGCTCTGACCTGGCGAAGTGCATTGGAGTACAAAGAACATCCTCAATCTTCAGTTACTTGCATCATAATTTTTTAGTGTAATATCTTCAAAGTTTGAACCTTTATCTCTGATACAGCAAGCGAGTGTGGGAGCTGCTTAGCGAGTGCTGC
>CM044446.1:33611188-33629739 GCA_024363595.1 Xenopus borealis
ACTTGATGGACGCAAGTCTTTTTTTCAGCCTAACTTACTATGTTACTATGTTACAAAAAACGCTAGCGTCTTTTCAAATTTTCATGATGTTAGGCTGCTAAAGGCAGAAACATTTTTTTGGACACCCAGTTTCCACCGTATATTTTCTACCATATGGCACATTATTTAACTGTGGGCTTATGTGTAGGGAATTAAAACAAATCTATTGACTTTATTAAGGTTCCCTTGGCATGTCTAATCAGTGTAAATGTAATGTATTAGATGTACCATGTAACATAAATAGCTCCACTTTAAATTGCCTGCCATATGCAAATTAGCCTGAGCGCAAGATCTCTAGCAAAGTTGTGCTAGGTTAGGCAGAATTAAACACTAGCACAGCATTGCTTTGATTTGTTCGCTCTGCTAGAGAAAATTCAACAGCATTCTGCGCCCTGGGCGCAACTTTGCACTTTAGTTATTTAACGTTGTCTCAACTAATTTTTGCCTGGCTTTGATGCCGTCGCAGGCGAAATTGCACTCTTTAGTGAATTTGCCCCAAAACCTCTTATAAAACTTTTTACATGTCTCGACCAAATGGATCTTTGGGCTTCTGCTAAACATATGTGCCTTCTTTATTGCTAAGTATGAAGTTATCCATAGTTATTATTGCATTATTTAAGGCTTGATACATTTGTTAAAGAATATAATGTTCATATTTACCATAAATATATGATATTAGCTCAGTTTGCACTGAGAAAGACAGACATGCAACAGACCCTAGCTGTAGTCTAATCTTTTTCTGAATGCAGTAACATTTCATCGATAACATTTCTAAGCCTGTAAGCAATTGCATGTAGAAGAGTAACTAAGGTATTTAAACCTCTCCAAATTCTCTTGTGTAGCACTGCTGGGTAATGGTCAATGCATGGATCGAAGCATGTCTTTCCTTGGGGAATGAATCGGATTTTTATCATGACTGCTGTTACATCTTTTTGCTTGACTAGTTCACATAGTGAAGTAGACGGCCCAAATAAAGATTCTGAAAGAAGCATTCCAATCATTTGAAGATAATGAAGATTTATTTACAAAAACTGGATCAATGATTGTATTCCACCAGGGGGAAAAGGCAATATCCAGCTTCATATGTCTATTGAAAATGAAATCCTATTAACTCTAATATCTTTTGGTTTTTTTTTTTTTTAAGGAGAAAATTATTTCTCTTTGAGTGAGACAGCAAATAATAAATAGGCCCGAGCTAGTAGTAACCTTATTCTAACTTATTTTGTTCTTATAAAAATATATCTCTTAATTTTTCATATTCATTTTTTTGCTTCAGGGCATTCTTTTCTCGCTCTCAAAAACAGCGTATTTTGGATAATAAAGTGAAAAGACTGCTAAATCAATGAAAATAATAATATAGCAAACACTGAAAAATTTAACACATGAAGGTTAAAAACTAATACAGCAGACATTAAAGTCATTTAAAAATATTTATTATTATAAAATATTTTGTAAAACTGTCTGGACATAATGGGGCATATTTATGAGCACTTTACTCACACTAAAGCCATTCATTAAAATTAATTGATCCTAAAGAAACTTCCCACAGTTGAGCAGATTTGCAGCAATATTCCCACCCAGTCTGTTCAGATGAATCTTGTGCAAGGGCATTTGGTGCAGGAGAAAACTCCAGCATTATGATATAATAAAAACCTAATCTATTTGATGCCAGCCATATAAGAAATCAGCATTTTGAAGGATGTATTAGTAATCATCAGAGATTAATGTTGCTTTTAGATTCCAAACAGACATGTGGCATCCTGGGTTTATACATCCCAACAACTTTGCAAGATTGTGTGAAGATGATAGGAGTGTGAACTCTGGATTGGAAATTCTATATGGGGCTGATCTCTCTAACAGCTTGGAGACTGTGTCTCTAGTAGTGGTGGGGAGGAGAGCAGGGTCAGTCCTAAACAGGTTGTACAAGATTCAACTATTAGGAAAGTGGATAGGGTAATCTGTCATCTTGATCACTACAACCAAACAGTTTGCTGTCTACCTGGAGCCAGGGATCGGCATGTGGTTGAATGGGTAGACAAATTATTGGGTGGGGCTGGGCATGACCCAACGGTCTTAGTACATATTGGTACTAATGACAAGATGAATGGTAGATGGAAGACCTTAAAGAGTGAGTCCAGGGATCTAGGCTCTAAGATTAAGGGAAGGTCTTCCAATGTAATTTTTCAGAAAATTTGCCTGTGCCACGTGCAGGTTTAGGGAGACAGCAGGAGCTTAGGGAGCTAAATGCATGGCTCAAGTCTTGGTGTAGGAAGGAAGGGTTTGGGTTCATAGAGCACTGGGCTGGTGATGATGGACTGCACCTCAATAGGGGGTCCACTGTGCTAGGGGAAAGAATGTCCAAGAGGTTGGAGGAGTGTTTAAACTAGGCAAAGGGTGGGTGGGTGAGAATTATGGGGAAGCTAGAGTAGATGGGGTAGTGGGATTAGTAAGGGGTTATGGGGAAACAGTGAGGGGGGCATACAGTTTACCAGCTAAGGAGGTCCCTCTGTTACAAGGAAAACAGACTAATACTATCTTAACATATGATTCTCCTTAAAGTAATGCACATTTAAAAATTAAAATTAGTAACCTCAGTTGTATGCTGGCAAATGCACGAAGTTTGTCAGGTAAAATGGGAGACCTAGAATTAATTGCATGCTCTAAAAATTATTATATAATTGGTATCACTGAGACCTGGTGGGATGAAACATGTGACTTGAATGTGACTTTAAATGGTTACACCCATTTTAGGAGGGACAGAGGGATTAAAAAGGTGGAGGAGTGTGTTTGTATGTAAAGCCTGAATTAAAGCCATGCAGTAAAGAAATAACCATTGCTGGCACTGGTAGGGGTGTGGAATCCCTCTGGGTTGATATTTTGACTGTGAAAAAGGTTACAAAGAACATAAGTGACGAGTATGAAGCCCAGCTACTTTTACAAATAGAAGCAGCTTCACAACTAGGCCAAGTTATTATTATGGGTGACTTCAATTATCCGGACATTGGCTGGGGTAATGGGGTTGCCAAGACAGATAAAGCTAGTAGGTTTAGAAATATGACAAATAACAACTTTTTATCCCAGCTCGTTCAAGAACCTACTAGGAATAACTCTCTTTTGGATCTTATAATAACTAATAATACTGAACTAATCTCGAGCATTTGTGTGGGTGAGCATTTGTGTGGGTGAGCATTTAGGGAATAGTGATCATAACATGGTCTCCTTTGAGATTCTGTTTCAGAGGCAATTCTATAAGGGAGTAACTAAAATATTGAATTTCAGGTGTGCATTTTTGACAGTATAAGGGAATCTCTATTAAGTAGGAAATGCTTTTCACAGGGTTAAACACTGAATAAAAATGGGAAGTCTTTAAAATGCTGCTTAATAAATATTTGTCAGTATATTCTGCTTGTAAGCAAGGAATGTTGTTGCAAAGAAAAACCTTTTTGGTTCAATAGAAGTGTTGGTGTTGAGGTGGGTAAGAACATTTTTCAGGATTCATAGAGGTCTGGCGTGGTGCAGAGAGACTGGTGAATTGCTAATGTGGTGCCGCTATTCAAAAAAGGATTCCCTATCAAATCTTTAGGCCAGTTAGTCTGACGTTGGTGGAAGGAAAGCTTTTTGAAGGATTAATAAAGGATAGGATACTGGACTTCATAGCAAATAACAAATTTCTTTTTATGAGAAGGTAAGCAGGGACTTCGATTCTGGGATGGCAGTGGATGTGATTTACTTAGAATTTGCATTTAATACAGTGCCACAAAGAAGGTTACTGGATAAATTAAGGAATGTTGGCCTGGAACATAGTATTTGTACCTGTATAGAGAACTGGCTAAAAGATAGACTACAAAGTGTGGTGATAAATGGAACATTTTCTAATTGGACCAGTGTTGTTAGTGGTGTACGGCAGGGCCACGGCAGTTGCTTTTCAACTTGTTTATAAATTACCTGGATGTGGGCATTGAAAGTACGGTTTCTATTTTTGCAGATGATACTAAATTGTGCAGAACTATAGGTTCCATGCAGGATGCTGCCAATTTGCAGAGTGATTTGTCTAAGTTGTGAAACTGGGCAGCAAACTGGAAAAATTAGATTTGATGTTGAGAAATGCAAGTGTCACGAACGGCACCCAATACCAGAACAGTTGCTAAGCACCTTGGTCTCAGCTCGGCTTCACCAGTTAAGTGGCCGCCTTTGGCTTCAGGTGAAGCCCTCAGCTTACTCAGATGCCACCTGGACTTATCGAGAGGTGCAAAGCTAAGAGTTCTGGCTAGCACAGGGGTACGATCGTCTCACCAAGGATACTGGGTGAAGAATACCACCAATTGGAACAGGCGGGCCGAACCAGCACAAGCAGAGTAGAATAGTCAGACAGGCTGGAATCAGGATTAGAGAGTGTAGAATAGTCAGAGGACAGGCAAAGGTCAGGATTGGAGATAAACAGAATAGTCAGGCAAGCAAGGGTCAAAAACCAGTAGATCAAGCAGGAATCAATAATAATAGCACCCAGGAACTAACAAATAGAACCTAATAACGGGCAATGACAGTATCCAAATGCACCTTTAAATACATTTAAATTTCGCGCCATTGCGCGCTGACGTCATCACACCAGTGCGCATGCGCCGACAAAAGCCGGAAGTGCGCGCACTAAGAAGCCAGCAATAGAGGGAAGATGGCGTGGCGGGCGTCCCCGCCGATGGCACCATGACGTCCCCGCTGCGCTACCGCTAGACCACCAGGGTAAGCGATCGTTACAGCAAGGCTATGCACTTTGGCAAAAATAATATAAATGCAAGTTATACACTAAATGGCAGTGTGTTGGAAGTTTCCTTAAGTGAGAAGGATCTTGGAGTTTTTATAGATAACAAGTTGTCTAATTCTGGGCAGTGTCATTCTGTAGCTACTAAAGCAAATAAAGTTCTGTCTTGCATAAAAAAGGGCATAAACTCAAGGCATGAAAACATAATTATACCTCTTTATAGATCCCTAGTAAGACCTCAAATGGAGTATGCAGTGCAGTTCTGGACTCCAGTCCTTAAGAGGGATAAGAGAGTGTAGAGACTAAACTGGTTAGAGAGATGAAAGACTTCAATTATGAGGGGAGACGTCCAGGTTGGGGTTGTTATCTCTGGAAAAAAGGCGCTTGCGAGGGGACATGATTACACTTTACAAATACATTAGAGGACATTATAGACAAATATCAGGGGACCTTTTTACCCATAAAGAGGATCACCGCACCAGAGGCCACCCCTTCAGACTAGAAGAAAAGGACTTTCATTTGAAGCAGCGTAGGGGGTTCTTCACAGTGAGGACGGTGAGGTTGTGGAATGCACTGCCGGGTGATGTTGTGATGGTTGATTCTGTTGATGCTTTTAAAAGCGGCTTGGATGATTTTTTGGACAGACATAATATCAAAGGCTATTTTGATACTAAACTCTACAGTTATTATAGCTATGGGCATATAAGGTTTGTGTGAAAGAGTGGAGATGTGTGTGTGTGTGTGTGTATGCTGGGTTTTCATTTGGAGGGGTTGAACTTGATGGACTTTGTCGTTTTTCAACCCAATATAAATATTTATCTATGTAACCCCTTTTTAATGCAGATAGTTGTGGAATCTATGGTGTTCGAATAAAATGATTATAAGTACTGTGTTCATATTCACCACTGAATAACAGTCTGAATTTGCATTGTCTTCATAAGGCATGAAGAATGGAAAATTAAAGTTGGATAGGAATGGAGCTCTAGCAAGAAGTGGGAGAAAATTAACCATTCTGTAATGCCCTTATGCCATTATCTTCAACATCATTGAGAACCACCAGGAAATGACCACTCTGCCCTTTTCAAATACCAAGCATTCCAAGACCATATTAATTCTAATACTATATATATATATATTTATATACAGTATATATATATATATATATATATATATTTAAAGGAAAACTATACCCCGAAAATGAATTTTTGAGCAACAATATCAAATCAAGCGACTTATTAAAGAATCTTACCTACCTGGTATATATATTTAAGTAAATATTATCATCTCACCACACAATAAACATGACTGTGCTTCTGGAGATTTTTTTAGCCTCTCAGTACTACCTGCTAATAAAAGTGTTTTATTACTACATGTTTCAGACTCAAGGCTTTATCAAGTGTAACCATGTATCAGTAAAAATAAAAATATTTATATGTGGTGTAAATGAGACCACCTGTAATGTTTCAGACTGTAAGGTTCAAACTATTCAGGAAGACACAGGAGATACTCTTGTTGTAAGGCTTCTGTATTGCTAACAGTCAAACACACCTCAAGATGGCTGCAGAACTTACCCCCACCAACAAGTTACATTTCTTTCTGTAGAAAGCATTATCCTGTTATAGCGACACCTAGTGTTCACCACATTATATTACACCCCCCACCATGGTAGTTGTGGGATGTCCATTTTAGTTCATCCATTAGTTTATTTGTGTCTGTACCCAGTGCAGTATTGGAAAACTTCAAAGTGGGTGAATACATCAATTAAAGAGCACAGGTACTGCTGTTTACTGGCCTACTTTAAACTTTCACACCTGAAAAGAAACATTTGCTTGGAAACAAACATCTTTGTTTCGTCTCCATTTCTGACTTACATTTACATTTACATTTAGCCAGATACTATATATGCAGGAACTTAATCATAGACTTCAATACATGTATCATTGTTACACCTCTCTTACCAATAGCATGCAGCCCACTGCAATGCTATTTAGCAAAGGGAAAATCTAAAATAATTAGCTGAAAATTACAAGTTTTAGTTGGATTAGTCCAGATGGGTTTTCCTTTATGAAGGGTTTGCCTTCTATTGCAACAGAATGACATGGAATAGCATGAGAGAAATGCCTTCCTTAACGTCCTGCTAATAAAGCAGTTGCAAATTTAAAAACAAGACATGCTAAAGTAATTAGTGATGTTGTAAGTGATTCATTATTAGTGGTCGCTGAAGGATTTGGAAGGGCAAGGTAAGACCCTGGTGCTAATTCCTGTTGTGCTCAAGAGGCCCATAGTTTATTGTGTATGACAGAACCCAATCTAATTATAGCATCACAGTACAGACCTTCCGGTGTAGTGCTCAGAATACAATGTGCAGTACTACATGTGGATCCCACTAACCTCAATATCTGAAAAAAATTATTCTATTCTTTAGACAAGGAGATGTATCTGTATATCAATTGTAAGCACAGCTCTATTATATTCATGCATGTTACATTTATTTCCTTTTCTTTGCTGAACAGTCAATATTTCCTCCTAAAATGTGACTTTCTTGACCCATTGTTTCTGAGCAGAATAAGAAACAGTTATTTTCTGTGCAAGTGGGCAAGGTGTAGCTGATATACATACAGAATCCAATTATTTTTTTCAACCTGAATTGCATAACAAACGTGAAACATTAGAGGCAGCAGTATGATAAATGCTTTCCTTTAATATTTAGCAGGTATTTACTGCGACAGCACAAATGATCTGATCTTGTAAAGTGTTATGTAATAACGGCACTAACTTTATAAAATGTGAAGGTGAAAGAAAAAAGAAATGTTTGTTTTCTACAAACGTTTATGGAAAAAGTTATTTGTCAGTGGCTTATGAAAGCTTTTTTGGTTCAGGTTCTGAATGTTCTGACCAAAGGGCTCATTTTCAACTGCATGCATTATGGTGCATTGGATGCAATGTCTCCTTGCAGCCTCAATTACACTTAATTGCAAATGGAATCCAAAATAGCACAATGCACCTTGCAATTGCATAAGTGAATTATCTTCCAGATGTTTGTATTGCTTTTAGATTCTTGTGGTCATTGAACTAGCTCCACTGGCTACACATAGGGGCAGATTAACTAAGGGTCCCTCGAATTCGATCATGGGAATAACTGGGAATAGTGTAGGAAGTAAAATCTTTCAAATTCGAATATTGAATTCGAAGGATTTTACCGCAATTTGATTGGTCGAAAGATCGAATATAAAATATTCGATTGATCAATAAAATCATTTGAATCTATCGAATTGAATGATTTTGTCCATTTTTATTCAATCAAAAATAATGAAATTCAGTAGCTTTGATCTGGCGAACTAGGCAGTAGAATAAAAATTTAAAGGGGAAGTAATTCGACTGTCGAATAGTCGAATAGATTTTTATTAGAATTATTCGAATCATTCGATTCAATCGAATTTTCAAAATTCACTGGTCGAAGTGGTCTTCAAAAACATTCAAAAATTCAAATTCAAATCTTTCGAAAATTCGATCGAACTTCAAATTCTTCATGTGAACTTAGTAAATCTGCCCCCTAGTGTACAGTATATAATACACCAAAATCAATTTAAGAGAATAAAGACATGAGTTCAGTTAACACCATATTGTGCTTAGTCATCATGGGAAGGAAGACAAAAGTGTGGTTGACCAGTGTTTATGTTCCCTTTAAAACACTTTACACTGGCCATAAAAATAATACCTCAGTTATACTACCAGAAACATAGGAGCAAATTAACTAAAGGGTGAATTTTTGCCATCGAGCAATCCGCCACACTTCGTGCCACTCCGCCAGATGAAAATTCGATACCATTACACTAACTCCCTAAAATGTGAAGGGCAGCCGAGCACTGGCAAAGTTTCGGCTACTGTTAATTCACCAGCAAGATCTTTCACTTAGTGTTCATTTCTGCCTAGCAAAACTTCGTTAGTACTTTTACCATTAATTAAATTTGAATAGGGAAGGTACATATAGGTCTCATGGACATATTTATTAGCAATGTTGGTGCAAATGATTGATGTGACCACTTATTAAAAATGTCAAGGAATCAAAATAAAGGCAAAATAGATCCTCTAATGCCATAAACATGAGTCCATCCTAAAACAAGTGTGGCATGTGCAGCAAATTGGTTGGGACAGAAATGTTAACACAAAAATATTTAATCTTTTGATGGTGCAGGGATGTGATAATTTAGACACCCTCGCATAATATTGGCAGGCAAATGCTCGATCTAGACACCTAAATGGGTCCTACTGGGGACTTGTATAAATGTTCTGCTTATGTAAGCCCCTGTTGTTCTCACCGTTTACTGTAGATAGCAATGTGCTATAGTATAAAGATCTAGGTAACCATGCAGTCTGGATCCATTGCGTTTGCCCTTACCAAGCAGGCAGGAAGGGAATGGGTAGTGGAACCTAGGCACTTTGGCTATAGTAATGTGGATAACTATATTCTTTCATAGATCACTCTTAGAGGGATAGATAGGTTATATAGTTAAGCAGCTCAAGGCTCCAAGGAGGAGAGTCAGAGGGATTAAGTGCCCAGGTATCAATAAATAAGAAGTAGGGACTTAGGGAAGGTAGAATTTACCCTAGGTTCAACTTAGGGCACAGACTCAAAGCATTTGTTACAGTTTCACTACACCCTGCCTCCACACCGTTGCGAGGGCCAACACCTGAGAAAAGGTCTCATCCGTGGCACAAATATACTTGAAAGTAAGCTCATAGTAGAGACGGTGCCACTCCAATTTCCTATAACGCTACAATGGTAATCCCGATTAAAAAAATTTTATTTTACAACTTTTATGACTTTCCTGCATACAGGATATCATGGCAAAAGAGGTAACGTTCTGTAATATTCGCACTTCAGTGAATTTGCGGAGTAACGACCATTCACCTGAGCGAAAATTCGCCTGACGATAAGGAGCAAAATTGTGGTAGCGATGGTCTCTTTCGCTAGTTAACTGTTGTCTAGATTCCCACCTGGGTTCTACATCAGATACCCCCAAGAACTCAGGAGAAACTCTGGGAGGAGAGTGTAATATTTCCCTCTCTAGTGATACAAAGGGGAAGATTCTTCTATTGCTCTGTGTTGTGAGTAGTATATATATATATATATATATATATATATATATAATCCATTGATTTTGCTCTGCATTATTCTCCCTTGTGGATTTGTTATACTAAACCAGTTCAGTTATTATTCAAGAACCACTGCCTCCCATTCTTTGACTATAAAATGATATTGCACCCTCCCTCTACACTGTTGTGAGGGCTCACCCCTGAGAATAAAAGGTCTCATCTAGAGTACAATTTGGGGTACAGCTACTAGTATAGAGCAACAGGGCTGCTCTTTTAACTATGAGCTTACAATTAGATTATATACATACCACAAGGCAGTGTTCACCATCTGTCAGTAAACCTGATGCCAGCCACTCCCTCCTGACATGTTTCTCACCTGTGGGTGCTTCATCAGCATAGTTATGTTGCGGGCAATACCATGATGTCAGGCAGATCCCCATGTGAATCTTGGAGAGTCCTGTCCAGTTCTCCTAATAGTATTGACCCAGTCAGTCCTTCTGAAAACTGACTGTGGGTGAAAAACCAGATAAGTGGCAACATTACTGGGCAAAGAACAAAAAGACAAGTACTGCCAGGACAGCAGTCTTTGTCTATAGACCAATCAGACCTTTGCTTTTCTTTTCTAACCTGCAGTAGTTTAGACTGTCTACAGAATGGTTGTTATGGGCAACAGTATTGGGCAATTTTGCACCTATGTTTATTAATCAGTCCCAGTTAATGACAAGTGACATTTCACCTAGAAAAAGATGCTCGTAGATTTCAATGCATTTGGATAATTTTGTTGCCATTTTGGCGAAGCAAAATGGGTCACATCCCCCATCACTAGTGCCTGTGTAGATATCAATTAGTACAAGGACATAAAATTGAATAGTGATTTGTAAATATATTTGTAAGTTACAAAAACTTTAAAGTAACTTTGCTCAACTTTATACAATCATCTATTCCTAATTTACAAAATTTCCTCTGACCTCATTAAACAAATCCTTGCATTTATATTTTCATGATAGCTTGCATTAGATTCAAAAAATATATATGTAATTGAAACCATGGGTCACATTGCTGTTTAAAAGGAGGGTGAAGGAATTCTTTAACAGATCACGACAGCTCAGTAGTGTGACACTTTAAGCCTACACATGACAGCTGTGTAATCCAATTAAAAGTGTTATCTTGGTAAGCAGTGAGCAGAAGACACTTGTTAATATAAAATAATGCATAGCTGAGAAAACCTGCATACATTTATCAAATTGCTAAAGGCCACAATAAAAAAGATGGCTGTGAATAATGCTTAGTACACAAATATTTGGTTGAATTTGCCTTTCTTCAATATCATTATAAAAGAGAACTATAATGTCAGAACTACTGGGGATTATTAGTGAGCAATCCATAAAGGTTAGTTTGAAAACAATGTTTTCACCAACGTACAGTATGTGTATGTGGGAGAGAGACTGAAGCCTGAATCAGTGGCTTAGGGTCTTAGTATAAATACTATTCATCAAGTGTACATATCAATTGGCAGTCCATACATCAATGCTCAGATGCATTTTCTTCCATATCAGTAATGATATTTATTATTACACATATTCTAATTTGAGAAATTATTAGCTAAGCTTACAAGCTATTTTAGGTTTAATATTAGGTATACACGCCCTATTTAAGTTTCAGGGTGCCCTGTGATTGAATTTGAGGGACAGTTGTCTTTCTACCACCCAAATTAACTATGGAACATCTTGACACAGTCTCAACCATGGATACCCCTCAACATGCCCAATTAGAAAATCAGGATAATGGGACAACTTGTTGATACAGCGCTACGCAACAAGTTGGCGCTATAGAAATACATGTTAATAATAATAATACCACTGGAGCCAATTAATTAATTAATTAATTAATTAATTAATTAATTAAGTCTTGATATTATTTTTAGGGATGCACCAAATCCATTAATTTGGGGTTTCATTGAATCCTGAATACTAATACCACATGATTTTAAGTATTCGACTTTGGTCAGGTAAATGGATTTGGCCGAATCAGAATCCTGCTGAAAAAGGCACAATCCTGGCCCAGTCCTGGATTCAATACATACCCAGTTATTTTCAAGTCTGAAACTAAATTAGTATTTTATTTTTAGAATATTTGCGGATTAAGGTCAATGCGTTATTGTTCTAAATACCTCTTAAAACTTGAGTAAACTCATGAACTTATCAGGGCCTGAACAAAATACTGGAAAAAGTGTTGGTGCACCAGATGGGGAAAGCAGTGGGACACATTTATGGAAGATTCAACTTCCCTTTAACAAGGATTTTCACACAGTAAGTATTTCAAACCTTCTAGCATTACATTGTTGTTATCATACAGTATTTATATAACTGTGGCATTTGTGCTTACATAAATCTGTGCAAGCAAACTTTGTAAGGGAGACATAGTACTATTTATGTCTTCAGAGGTAGAAAACTGTATCAGATGCTTTAATCCGTGACTTTTCAGAAGATGGTGGCCTGATACAGTCTAGGCTGGCCTAAGGTGGCTTGGAGTGCCAGGAGGGAAAACTTTAATTTCAATCTATTCTTGTACTAATTACTCTGGTGTATGCTTAAAGTGCAACTGCTGCCAAATATATAATCCCCAATCAAAGGTGAGGACTAATAGAGCCAGCACTCTGGGTTGGGGCTAAAAGTAGTTTATTGGAGTTTTTTTATTTTCCCCCCAACAAAACTAGGCCACCCGCATGAAGGAGCAAGGTCCTGGTTTGAGTGTCCATGTTGGGGCACATGCATCAGTATAATGAGCAAATGCTGAAACCTGCTCATTCCATGTGTGCGCTTCATGTTAGATGCACTCTTACTGAAATCACCTGGGGATAATATACTTTGTCAACAGGTGCCCTTTAAGTATATATGATAGTGCCCTACACAAGAAACATTCAGGGTAATCATAAAAAAGTAAAACAAACATAATATGGTATTAAGCAAACATTTACTATATTATACCCCATGTTTACTACGAAATACTTTTAGCATTGTCAGTTAAAATATCAATAAACAGTACCACTCATGGAGAGGTGTTACCCGTTAAATTTATGAAGTAATGTAGCAATGTTTGTGCCAAAATAATGCGCCTTATGTTATCAGTTTGTTCGCTATGCACAGTATCTCCATAAAATGTAGAACAAAACTGTCAGCTACATGGATATTGTAATGTATTTTGAGTGCCGGTTTATTTACAGAACAGTTCTAGCTTCTAACAAAATTATTGCTTACCCGATAAAGATGTCAGTGGGTCTAAGAGATAAAAGTAATTCAAGTAATTCTGATTACAGTTTGGATGCAGAGTTTTATTGTATAACACTTTAGATTGTAAGCTCTTGCATTCTATATGCACAATACTTAGAAAGTGTATAAAATGCAGTCTTTCTAAGAGACCATTAAAATGATGTATAGTGTGCTTTCTATTCCTAGCAGAAACATTGTTTCCAGCACTATTATTTTCCAACTCTATGAAAGCTCCTATTTTAGTGACTGACATCGACTGGCTAACAGCTTGTAAGGGAATAAACAGCTTTGAAATCCTGACTCTGTACAGTGAAAGTTTTATTCCTTACTTAAAAGATTGTTTACATAAAGAAAAAGTTGGAATAAGTAATGCCAGATCAATACTTCACCCCGAAACATAAAAAATGTCCATAATGTGTCAGGCTTGAAATATAGCTATCTTAAGCAGCTTTCTGAAGAAGCCCAATAGGTCTCATCAGGAGTGCAATGCTATGGGAATATCTGTCAAAATATATTGATTGCTTCTGTACGGTGTAGTTTTTAAAGCATTTCAACTACACAGAATGTAGTGTGACTGTTCCTCTGGTTTAAAGGATTAAAATGACAAGAGTAAATCAAGAGGCCAACCCGTTCATTTTTTCCTTTCTTTTCAAGCAAACTTTAAAGGTTTTTTTAGAACTTAAAATAGCCCTCAATATATAATGATACAAAGAGCGACTACAGGAATCATGGGGCTTCTGGGCCAACCTCAGCAGTGAGCAATACATTCTAGCATAGTAATATGTTGCCTCAGCTACTCTTAGAGACAGGGCATAGCTGAAGTGATATATCTACCCCAAAAGTGCATAAAGCTCTGTAAAAGTAAAGTTATTCTTTTTATAATTGTTCAGCACTGCTGCCACTATTCTAATATATTCTAATATATATGTAAACATATTTATTTGCAGACTACATGGTGGCAGTTCTATTCTGAGCCTCACACTATTTTTCTCTTTCTATACCTTTTTAGCAGTGCCAACTTATAGTGAAAGAATTCCGTTAAAACTATCAGTCTATTAGTGTTTCCATTGTGACCCTATGTATTCTAATAAGAAGAACCTAAAAAGTACAGAGTAGATCCAGTGGCTAATCAGTGTTCTGTCTATGACAATACCAAGCGTATAGGGATGCAGTCTAGCATGTATGAAATTGAATCCGATGTTCAGAAATCCACGTTGCTTCTGTTATAAATGATTATCATCAAAGTGGAGCTGAAAATAAATAAAATATATTACACCAAAGATCTTGCTGTGCGGACAAAGAAATACATACATTTTATGGCTCAATCCAAAGACTTGATAAATATTTTTTATTAAATTGCACTTTAAACACAAACAGTGAGACTATCAGCAAGAAAAGAGTTTTGACAAACTGTTTATGGATATATATTGTTTAAATATAGTGAATATGGTATGTCTGCCTAAGTATGTCAAAGAATGCAATATTCCTAGCAGATTTGCTTAGGGTCTTCATTATTTGTTGTTTATAGATCTCTGGTGCCAGCAGCTAAAAACTATTGCTCTGTGGCAGTTTTATGGGTATTTCAGCAGATAGTTGCTGAAACACCAAACTGGAGAGTTGCTGAACGGAAAGTTAAATAACTGAAAACCCACAAAAATAAAAAATGAAGACCATTGCAGATTGTCTTACAATATCACTCTAAATCAAGGGTGCCCAAAAGGTAGATCGGAATCTACTAGTGAGTAGACCTTTTGTTGGTGATCAGCAGATCTCAAGACAATGTCAACAAACAGCTTGCCTACATCACCCTTCTGTTTTATTCTTTTCATCCAGTTATCTATTCTATTAAAGCTACACAAGAAATTGTTGCAAGAATACACAAGAATAGTTTATATTGCAATATAAATTCTATTATATATCATTTTATTATTTAAGAAATATTTTCCTTGGAACAGAATGCTAACAGTGATATAATGGATGTAGATCATAATGGAGATCATAAGTAGACCTTGTATTAGTAAAGTATGGGCACTCTAAATCATACTAAAAGTTCATTTAAAGGCAAAGGGCTCTTTGAAGCTAGTGAGCCAGGCCTTTTACCCAGCATACCTTGCAGAAGAGGTTTAGAAACCATCAGTGACCGGTGAGTATGTCCCAGTTTTGTACATACAGGTGATTGGATAACTTGAAATGTCAGGTAGATGTGAAATCTTAGCTGCAGTGATTGCAAACTTATTTCTTTACAATTAAATGCAATGACACAGCCCTTCTAGGTGTTTTTTCTCGAGTTGTTTCTAATTTTCCATATACTCTGATGACCTTAGCAGAGACTGCTTGGCTCCTGGACAACTCTGTGGCAATTACCATATTATACGCAAAAATGTCTTATTTATTAGCCATAACTGCAACTAGCAAGTAGCAAAGTCACACATAACAGCTCATTTTTACACTGGGCATGAGTCCAATCAGCTTTCTTTTATTCTGTACTCGGTGAAGCCTGCACAGCACAAAATACTCATCTTAAATACAAATAAACTTCAAAATAGTTTAAAATCTAAATAGCTTTGAAGATGCATCGGAATCAATCTTCATTAAAATTTCATATTGCTCCCAAATGGCCATATGGAGTCTGTGTGAAACCGTTAAAAAATGAATACTCTTGATAACAAGTTCTGCCTTATTGTAGGTGATACTATCATTGACTTGCTGGACAAGATAATACATTTACAATAGAATAATATATTTGTATGTGGAGGTGATGCAGTTGATAAAATCTATGGGAAAGGGTAAAGCAACTCAATGTGGAATAAGGGACCAGTTGAGTTATATCAGCCAGTTTAGTTCATAGAGTTTGATACACTGTTATGTCAAACTGTTTCCTTAAAGAGCTGCATGGACACAGATGTTTGTCACTGGCTAGTGCTGCTGCTCATTAAACAGCTTTGCCTCATCTCTGAGTCTTTTGAACATTATAGTTTTGGGGCTGTGGGCCACCAATTGCCCCAATTTTTGGCAAATCAAATTTGACAAGTATCCTTCCACAACCATCTCCTGACAATGTCCAACTATAACTATAAATTACTTTTGGGAAATGTTTGCCTGTAACAATGGTCTTGTATCCCTCTGTACTCTGTAAATAATAATAATAATAATAACAGTCATAATAATATGCTGGCTTTTCCAAGTGATTCTTCTTGCCAGCAAAATCTCAATTCCCATTATTTTGACACAGTGGGTTCCAGGCAACCGTTTAATATACGGCTCTTATAAAGCGTACACCTGCAAAAGAAGCACATAGTAGAGCCAATCAGCTGGGATCATAACAAGAACCCACTTAGCAACTGACACAAATGAGCAGTAGAAGACTAGCATGGAGATGGGCAAATTTCAGCAAACTGACTGCCCCATGCTTAGATATTTGCTCTAACCTTTAAGCATGAAATACCTGCTCCTGTGCATATAACACCGTCTGCTTTAAGCAGCCCTACTTTTATGATGCAAAGGCCCGAGGTTGTACATAGATGTACCGTAGCTTAGCATTCTTATATAGGGCTAGAACTAGGGGTAGGCAGAAGAGGCACGTGCATATAGTACAATGGTAGGGCATCAGACACGTACCTCATATGTATCTCACTGCTAGTCCATAATCTACTCCCCTCACCATCTCTAGTCTGTAAAAAAGCATGTGGTCAACTACTACAGTTGATATAAACAAGCTGCTGTGTAGCCATGGGGATTGAATACAGATAAGTTTTGAAGGATCCCATTGTATACTACAGAGCTTATTTGCTCATTTTTCTGGTTTTAAATAGTGTTGGGTGAATAAATTCGCCTGGCACGAATTCACAGTGAATTTCCACGTTTCACCGCCGGTGAAAACATTTGCGAATCTCCCGTGAAAATTTTTTGGACGTGTCCATTGACTTTAACGCCAGCATCAGCTTGGATGAGGGCATGAATTTCGGATTTTCAAGATTTTTCATGAAAATGTCAGATTTTAACAAATTTTTCATGAAATGTCCAATTTTCACAAATTTTCCGCCGTTTCGCTAATTTTCAGGATAAATTCGCTCATCACTACTTTTAATGGCTGCCTCCATGGCTACACATCAGCTTGTTTAAATAAAGAATAGTAAAGTTTTTGAAGCAAACACACAAGTTATACAATGTGACATTTATGTTCTATGTGTACTGTATATTTTGAGTCAGTCTCTAAGCTCAGTAAGTGACAACAGCACAGAGCATGTGAATCAGTGAATCAGCAGAAAAGAAGATGGGGAGCTACTGGGGCATCTTTGGAGACACAGATCTTTACTGCCTGAGGCTGGTACAGATGCCCAAAACATAATGTACAACATTTCTAGCCTTCTTCTTTAGTTTTACTTTCCTTGAACTTTAAAACACTTTCATTTTTTGATGTTACTGTCCCTTTAAGTACAGGGCAGCACTGCCTCCACAGCTCCCCTTGTGTCGGATTTATCTCTAGGAGCAAAGTACAGTCTGCAAGTTCCCCTGGATGGGGCCTAATTTGGTGTGCTATTTTGTGGGATTTGTAAACTATGTACATTCACCTGTGCACATACATGCCTATCAGAGCTCTGCTTAATATTTAAATGCCTCCACCCTTTTGTGCATATGATTGCATATGTGCATCCTGCTATGTATATACAATGCCTGCTGGGTATGTATGTATGTGATGTGAGTGTGCACAGTATGTATGCAATGTTGTGTATATGACTGCATACCTGTGCACTGCTTTGTATATTAGCACAAACTGCATCTGCTCTGTGTATAAGTAAATGTGTATCACTGTGTGCCTTTGCAGTATATGCCATGCTATGTGCTAATGTTCAGCTTCCAATTAAAGAACAAAGTACACATTAAAAGGAAAAAACATTGTTTATTGAGTCATATTCTTTCAGAACATCATTTCAGATTAAAACAGGATAGTGAATATTTCTGCAAGGCGCTGTAATTTGGACAAAAATAAATTGAGAGCACTCCAGATTGCTCCACTGGGAAAATATTGTCACACAATCCCTTTCACTTCTACACATATTACAGCTTCTCTTTCCAACTTGACTTGAACTTTAACCCTTTGTTTCTAGAGGGAACATAAGCTTTACATCATTGAAAAGCAAGTGGAGATGCTAGCAACCAATAAGTTTGTTTTACAGATGAATGATTTCTCCAAGGGACAGTTTGCAGGATTAATAGATGCACTGGCTGAAACTCACTGATTATAATGAGGCAAATCATTAAAGATACAAACCGAAATGAAGGTCAAGAAATGCACTCTGTTTAATTAGAAACCAGTGAAAATACACATGGAAATGTATTCATTCCTTCCATGATATATATATATATATATATATATATATATATATATA
>CM044446.1:33631258-33662176 GCA_024363595.1 Xenopus borealis
ATATATATATATATATATATATATATATATATATATATATATATATATATGCACAGATGAGGCCACACTCTCAGGAACTTTTGAAGAAAAAAAGAGGATGTTTATTTGGCACAAATCACTCTAACTGATGTTTCAGCCTTTCTCATTATCTCCTCATTATTTATTTATATATAAATATAAGTATATATATATTTAAAGGAAATTGTAAAGCCCAAAATTACTTAGAAATTTTGAATTTTAAAAATTTGAATTTTATTTGAAAATTCACTTCGACCCTTAGTAAAGGTGTCCCTTAGTGTGTTTAACTTTAAGGGGCACATTTACTAAGCGTTGAAGTGAATTTTCGAATTCAATTTGAATTTCTAAAATTTGAATTTCAAAGTAATTTTGAGCTACTACGACTATCGAATAGCCCAAAATTCGATTGAAATTGAAAAAAATAGAAAATTTGAATTTCAAAGTACTGTCTCTTAAAAAAAACTTCAAATTCGACACTTTGCCAACCTTAAAGCTGCTGAATTGCCATTGTAGCCTATGGGGGACCTCCAGGAACCTCTCCTGAAAAGTTCTGGAAGTTCTAAGTTTTTTTTAAAAAATCATTTGAATTGAACTATGCATGCTAACGATTTTTAATCGATCAAAAACTGACCTATTTGATCGAAATAGGTCCATTTTCTATTGAAAATGGCCACCCAAAAATTTGATGGTCAAATTTGGAAGTAAAAAAACCATTAGTAAATCTGCCCCTAGCTGAAGTAAAATCTTTTCAACCAAAAAATTCCCAAGCTCCCAACCAACAAATTAAAGAATTGTCAGACCTCACAATTTTCCTTTTAGCCAATAAGCATTCTATGACTTCACATGCAGGTAGAAAATATGTTGGTAAACATCAGTTTGGTGTCCTTCTGTTTCTCTTGTGTTTTTTAGACAGTCAGAAATCTTTCTATGTGTGTTGCAGAGCCCTTTCTGGTTTCATTTGAGTTCACTCCATAGAAACTTCACTAGGATAGATAAAGAAATCTATATGAGGCAAACTTAAAAGGGAATAATGCCGAAAATGTAAATTGAGTATGAGCTTCAGCATACTGAAACTTTGTCAATACTATTAATAAAATTTTATGCATCATTTCTGAAATAATCAAGTGTACACCATCCCTCTCTCAGCATCTGTTTCTCTTCATTCTCTCTTCATGCAGCAGTTGGGTGTCACATATTCAATGACAATTAGATCCAATATATCTTATGGGGGCTCCCTTTCCTAGCGGATGAATTAAATCTCACTCAACTGATTCCAGTACAAACAAAATAACTACCTTTTGCACAAATTCTGCATGTAGAGAGACAGGACGTCTGGTGATTTTAATAGAGTGAGCTCTAATACATCTTCTAGGCAAAAGCCCCTCTATAAGATATATTGGATCTAACTGTCAATGAATATGAAATGTCAAGACCTTATTTGCCCTTGATGCTGCTGACTGGCATTATTTGGTACAGCCAAGTTTATTAACTACAAGGACTCCATGGTCCTTTTCCATTATGGATTTGTCTGGTGAATTAAGGGTATAATTGGCTTGGTTATTTTTGGATATTGCCAGTTTGTCAAGCTTCAAGGATGCCACATCCTGGATGGAATTAATTGTGCTGCATAGTTTTTAGGCTGGCCTGCCACAATAGATACATAAAAAATAAATGCATAGAAATGTCTGCAAATTAGTGCTATAGATCCGATATTTAAGTAAATAAATACTTAAATAAAAAAATAGTCGTGGAAGTTGTTCTCTTGTGTAACAGAGCATGAAAATGCAATAGTCTGATTACCTGGTAAGATAAAAGGGTCCACTCTACAATATGGACATTTTCCAATGCACCACACTGTAAATAATATCCTTACAATACAGGTATGGGCTATTATCCAGAATGCTTTGGACCTGGGGCTTTCTGGATAATTGATCTTTCCTTAAAGGATCTTCATACCTTAACTCTACTAGAAAATCATGTAAACATTAAATAAACCCAATAGGCAGTTTTTTCCTCAAATAAGGATTAATTATATCTTCGTTTAGATCAAGTACAAGGTACTGTTTTATTATTACAGAGAAAAAGGAAATCATTTTTAATAATTTGTATTATTTGATTATAATGGAGTCTATGGGAGGTGACCATTCATAATTTGGAACTGTCTGGATTTCCGGATTCCGGATAACGGATCCCATACCTGGCACGCAAGCCATGAATTTCCTGTAAATTATATCTTTATAAACAATGACTGGTGATGTTATCAATTATAAACCGTGAGTAGTGGTGTCATTTTGTCACATGACTCACTAAAACCAGTGTATTATAATAAATAAAGTACCCCTTGTTGCAAAATATGAGGATATTAGAAGTTACCTCGGAGTTCCATGACCTGTATAAAAGCACTCAGCCTTCGGCCTTGTGCTTTTATATGGTCATGGAAGTCCTTGGTGACTTATAATATCCTTTTATTTTACAATAGGAGGTACTTTATTCACTATAGAACTAGCATGTAGAACAGCAGGAACAGCGATCTAAAAATACATGTTAATAATAATGTTAATAACAACAGGTAGACAGGAACAACACCCATATCAAACTTGACAAAGCACCTGAGCTGTGGAGCTACACCACAAAGCACTTGGGATTAGTATAGCACCTTATCTCTACATGCCAGTATTGAGCCATAACATGTAACAGGTTTGAACAAAAATACTTCACAAAGCTTCCCAGTATATAATTGGTCTGATAAGTACTGTATGTTTCCCAAATGATATCATCTGCAGCCCAGTTATACACAGTCACCTTGTGCTGCTACTCACATGATCAGTGCTCCACATCCCATCACCCCTAGGACCACATGTAGCACAAACCCAACAAATGCACAGACTATGATTAAACTGCAAGGGTGGAGACAACTGAAAAACAGAATGAGTTAGGGGCATGTTATAATAAACAGAAAAGTGTCAGCACAGCTATTTAACGCGGGGACAGTGTACATAAAGGATAATATAAGTATGTAGGTTTTTAAAATTTAACTTGGAGTTAAATGAGTTTTATAAAAGCACTCACCCTACTACTGTTTCGATCATTACTGATTCTAACTAAAAGCTCCTATGGCAGAAATTATGAGATAATAACAAGCCAAAGAGGGGATAATGTATTTAAAGGAATTCTGAAGTATACAGTTAGGCAGGTTATAGGAACCCAATGCAACTGATGGCCCAATGACATCATAGGATCCAGCTTTTACTTGGGAGGTTGGGTCCTAATGTATCTTGCAATAGGTTCACTGGATCAGTGAATTTAGCTCTGTACAAAAGCCTATATAGCAACACAATAGATGTTGTCTTTGAGAGGGGTTAGGTTGACGAGAACCTGGGGAAAACTTTAGAGTTACACAGACTTGTAAGGTTTTTGTGTGCCATGTATGTAAGTTGGGCAAATCTCCCCCACCCAAACTGCATCATTTTCGTTTGTGCATTTATTGCCTCCTTTCGCCATCACATTTTCCTAAAATGATTAGCAGCTTTCACCTGGTGACCATTTTCCCTTGCACATTGTCACTGACATTTACATCTGCAAACAGCAAATGTGAGCTGTAAAGTTCATGCAATATGGATGAGCAAAATGCACGTTGTTGCAGAGTTTGAAAAATGGTTTTGTGAAAAAACGCCTGTGACATATATATATATACTGCACATACTGTATATATATATATATATATATATATATATATATATGTATGTATGTATCGAATAAAAATATCTTTAATGAAGGACCAGCATAAAAATATTGTTCAAAATAATAACTGTGTGTATCTGAGCTGAAAATACATCCATTACATCAATAATCAATGCAACCCACCAGAAAGCCACAGAGTCATGCATAATTATGGTAATAACATAAAGCAATTACAGAGACCAGCTGGCTATCTTATATAGGTATAAATACTCCATGGTGAGAACACAGAGATGACATCTAGAAACATGCATTATAGAAATCTTGTCAGGAATCAGAGCCCATCAATATTTTGTCCCTGCCGGTGTTATATCTAATTACAAGTAGAATCAGGAAGGGAAGTAACGTGCGTCAGTAGTAACTGAAACTGTACTTATTCTGAAGCCACTGACAGAGCTGTAGGCTAATAGTAAAAAAAGGACTGGTGGAGAATTTACTGATCTGACCAACAACTGTCCGATGTGTGTCCCAAGGGTGCAAAGAATGATTGAAATTTACTGTCACTATACACATTGGGTGAATTTCATGCAGTAAATGCAAGCACGAGTATTTTCTGGCATCAATCCATCCCGGGTGCACAAAGACAGGCAGATCTCATTCATTTCAATTTTTTCACACACCCACACTACAGGTGCCATGTGTGTAACTCATGTGTCATTAACTAACTGTACCAGTCACTGTACTCTAGATGTAAATTTGCATTTGTAAAAATGCTATGTCATTGTACATTGATCTTAACTATTGTAATGCATAATGTAATGTTGACACTAAAAAAACTACTCTTTGACATAATAATGTACATTAAGGGGCAAATTGAAAATGTTTTTGTTTTTTTATGGCCAAAACTGTCAAATTAGACTAGGGAATTGTTAAAATTCAATTTAAGTTTTATACAAATTCGAATTTTTTTAAGATTTATCATACTCTGGCCCTTTCAGAACTTAAATTCAACTATTTGCCACCTAAAACCTGCCGAATTGCTGTTTTAGTCAACGGGAGATGACCTGGGATCATTTTGGAGTTGTTTGCAGCCTTCCTGACATTTCAGTTTTTTGTCGGAGAAACAAAATCAGAGTTTTTGAAACTCAAATCGAACTCAATTCTAATTCGATCCTATTCACCCGAGTTCAACAGATTTTTTTAATAAATATTGATTGGTCAAATTTCGAGTTTATGGGAATTTTTAAAAACGCACATGAATTCGAAATTCGACATTTGCTAAATGTGCCTCTTAGTTGATAGGTCTACTTTTATATGTAATAGTTCCTAAACCTGACCAGGGCTGAATTTCCCCCATGGGGTTCCCCATGGTCCTAGTGCATTTTCCATCAGTTTTCACAGGCAAACACCTCTGCAAGTGCACAAGAATGCGGCAAGGCACTGGGGGGCTGTATGGGATGTGGCTACTGCCCTTAAAATTTTGCTGCCCATAATACTTTGCCACCCTAGGCCCGGATGTTTGTGGCCCAACCACAAATATGGGCCTGAATCTGACTGTTTTGCCAACCTGACTGTCCCTTCTTAACCTGCCAGTTAGAGTTTCTAATGCTTTCGGACGTTTGCTGCACAATATACCTTATAAAGGAACATGGAGGATCAGATATAATGTGAAAGCATTGCACATACTTTTATAGCCAAGTTATACAGTAATTAGCATGCAAAGACAATGTTATGATAGCTGTAGAAAAAAGGTTTAATTTCTGATGCCAGTTTTTCCTTTAGTCCCTATTAAAAGCTCAGTATACAGCACTGTGGGAACAAGGGCCCTCATGCTATTTCTATTGCTCCAACACAACTGTTTGCAAATTATGGGCATAAGAAAAAATAGTCATGCCATTCCCACTTGCCACCCATGTTGACACTCTTTGGACAGACATTAGAAAGATGAATATTTTGCAACTCTATTGCTGTATCACTTGTATCTACTGGCAGCCCCTCATTGGGAAATCAATGTAAAATGAACTGCAGTATTTTTGATAAGGCTCTTTGCCTATTTATATAAAATCTCTCCAGATTTATATGAGTGCTTAAACCCAGAAAACCATGCCTAGAATACCATGTACCATGATACAGAATGCCATTGCATGTGTTAGAGTCCTGCAGTAGGTCGGGTACGCACTGGTACCCACGGTTTACCCAAGAAAAAATTGGGTACCCTGCAAAATGAGAGTAGAATTTTCAGGTGCAGGTATAGATGCGGGTCTGTGGGTCGGGGTTCTGGGTCTCATCTACATTTCTTATCTTATGTTATATTGTCTATATTTTACAATACTTGTTTCTGTCCCCATCCATATTTGATGGTCACTACTGGTTTGCAACAACATCACTTCCTGTTTAATGGTGGTCGATGGGTTGCGGATTGGGTTGAGGATAAGGCAGTTGCCGGTCCGGGTTGGGTAGTGGATCAAAGTGGGTAAATATGCGGGTCCGGGTCTTAGAAATTGGTTCCGTGCAGGACTCTAGCATGTGTAAGAGGGTTAGCTTCCCTTTACATGATCTTTTGGCATGTTAAAGATGGACCTATTCTGGGCAACTTTTTATTGAGTTTTGGTTCTTTAATTGTTATTTACTTATTGTTTTGATTATTTCAGCCTGCTGCTGCAAAATTAGAATAATAGTAATACTGCAAGGTTCTTTTCTGCTGTGCAAGCTTGAGAGGGAAAGTCGCATCAGATCATGAATGCTCCAAGAGACCATGATGAGCTCTCAGAATGGCACATGCCAATTTCACTGTGCTGAACTCTGCAGCATTCACATAAAGAAGATGACAGACACAGGCACAAAGGGCACCTATTTAGGAGTACCTTCATGGATAAACAAGAGTTAGAAAAGGTTGTCTCTAACAGTTCATGGCATCTAGTGATAAACTGTTATTCAACTGTTTTTCACAATTCTGGCAGAGCACAAATGATGCCCATTTTTCCTTCTGTATCCCTGGGGTATCAGCTGAGGCATTTCTATGTTTGCCCCCCGCCCTCCACACTTTAGCTTTGGCAGGTATTTTGGGGAAATGTTACCATGTATGGAAAAAAAGATCCGAATTTTCGCCAGCGCTACGCAAATCCACTAAAGTGCGAATTTACGCTCAGGTCGGCAAATGGTAGCATAGTTGTGCTAGTTTTACTTCACTAGGCAGAGCGCTGTTATGCTAGCGAAGCCTAATTTGCATACGGCGGGAACTTTAACTTATAATAGAAGTACATGTTACAGCCACTACATTCCACTACACAAGCCCAGGAAACCTTTAATAAATAAAATGAAGTTGTCCTATTGCCCTACATGTGCCCCCTGTATAGTTGAGTTGCCATATGTTAGGAAATATAGAGGGAAGGAGGGTAACCCCCCCAAAAAATTGATCTTTTTCAGACTATCACCCTCCTATGCTCAAATACGCCAGCGTTTTTTTGGGACTTAGAAAAAATTTGACTTTTTTTTTTCAACCTCCTATCTATTGTATTGAACTTCGCTGGTCTGACCAGGCGAAGTAATGTCTAGCGTAAGTGCTAACGTTGAGCAAAATGTTCATCTTAGTGAATTTGCAAAGTTACTATCCTTCGTCAGTGCGCAACTTTGCCTGGCGTAAGGGTGCGAAGTTGCACAAGTCTATCTACTTCACTAGCGAAAATTCGCCAGAACCGGTGTTGGTGAATTTGCGAAGTTCCGATTTGACGTCATGCTGGCGAATTAGCGCTAGCGTTAGACGCTTCACGCTTTAGTGAATCTGCCCCAAAGAGTGAACCTCCCCAATCATTGCATCTTGACTGCTCACAGTAAATCAAGCCTAGAAAGATATTGACAAATAAAGAGAGGAGCATTGGTGGAAAGAGCTGCAGACACACAGATGTATGTTTAATCTTCCCAAGGGACAGTTATTTTCAGCCTACAAGAGGTGCATGTTCAGATAGATCAAATGCAGTTGTAATCAGGCAAAAAATTTATTAATTTGTAGGAAAATATAAAACCATTATTTTTTTTTTCTAAATCTTGTTTCTAAACTTGTCTAATGTTGCCACCTAGTGACAATAATTTGGAAATATTTTCCAGGTGTACACAGTCTGCTTTCTGCTACTTAAAACAAACCAATTATTAAATTTCAATTATTAAAATGTGGAGATTGTTGAAGTGGTTAATTCAAGATAAGGGGGGAAGAGAAGCACTTGTTCTTTGCTAAAAAAAAAAAAGAGAGTGACGATAATACTGCTTGCGTACTTCTGTCTCTCAATAAAAAATGAGAGTTTTCAGAAAATGATGTGCCAATATTGGTATCTTCCAAAAAACAGAATACCCTTATATAAGTGTATTTAAGTAAACCTCTTTTCCCAATAAACCTATAAGGCTAAAGGGTTCATGGTGGGTAGACACGGATCTTTTCCACTGCCAGCAGAAACAAAATAGAAATGTAATATATAATAGTTTGTGTCATTGATATGCACCTTCAAACACATCCTAAAAATGTGCTAATCTAATAGATATTTGAATTGTAACATTCTGATGAAAAATATAGAATAGCCATATTTTAATATTTGATCATATTTAGACATTTTTCCTTCTATTCCCCCCTCAAACTTTTTTCACAGATGAAGTGCAACAGGTACATCAATGCGCTATATCCTTTGCACGTAAATTAAACAACGCAAAGTAAAAACACCCAAAAAAGAAATTCTACTCATTGTACATGATTCCTCTGATGGGTTGGGTTCAGGAATATGGAACATTTGCCCATGGATCTTAAGAAGGATTTATGGCTTAGTTATGTTCTTGGTATATACGTGCTGTTGTTTTTTCTACTGGCTAGGTTATCTCTATTTTTCTTGTTACAGAATGATCTGATTGAACTATTTCTATAGTTTCATGGTTAACAGAGAATTGGGAATTGAGAGGATTGAATTCAGAGTTATCTGTCGATCATTTCATATCTGTTCTTTCCACTTTGGGTCATGAGGAATGGCCGTATAAAGACCTGAATGGGCAGTTAAGCTGTTATCTTCTTGTTGGTGCTCCCGTCAGTATTTCATGATTGTTGTCAGTGTGTAGCCAGCATTCTTAGTCTAATGTACACAGTCTTAGAGAAAAGAATATCCCTTGTGATATAATTGTTTTCCATTGTGGTGCAGATTAACCTTCAGACTTGACCCTCTACTGTGAAAGCAGTCAATTATCTCAGCCCACGCCCTGAGGATGCATCAAATTTTAAAGGTACGTGGTTGTATAGCTAACCAAGGAGGATTCAGTATCATTTCAGAGCAGTTAGAGACCAACTATATACAGTGGAGAGAGAGAGAGAGAGAGAGTATGCATAGAATAGAAATTTAACAGTATAAGGCTGATTAGTAATTAATACAGATAATTACTACATGGCAGCACAGAAACCAGTGCAACTAGCATCAGAATTTAATAATCAGCCCTGTAGCATCAGCTTATATGACAGGCCACCTCATTTTCTGATTGATCATTTGAGATGACCCCTAAGCTTAGCTTCTCAACAGCAGCTCAGAGCCCACTGAGCATGTGAGTGTCACAGGCACTTTCCAAGATGGTGACCCCCTGTGACATGTTTGAAGTCCTGGATTATTGCTGCTTTTGACAAGCTGAAACTTTAGGCTGGTGCAATACGTGCAGTATATAAAATATGTCATTTTTAGCCATATCAATTTTTAGGGTTTAGTTCTCCTTTAACCCTTAAATTTGTAGTCCAGCAACATTTGAGTACAGTATGGTGGGAACAGCAATACCCTTAAAAGTAAAAATATACCCCCAAACAATGTAGTGCTTGTGAAGTTACCCCTAGGAGACTCTTCAGCAGATAACTCTTAGACTGCTCTATTGAAAATAGTGGTAGAAATATGTGAACTAAATGTAACTATTAGTGACTTGATAACAGTGGCATGAATAATGCATCCCAACATGTATATAACAAAATAGTGGCCACAACAATTTACAATCCACACGTCAGTCTCTCCGGATGGTGATTAGGAGGTTCAAGCTGTTGGAACCACTCACAGTGATGCAGCAATAGATTTTCTGGGTGCTTCCTCGTGTGCAATTGATGATTATAGTGAACATTGGGTGTAGTTCCAACCAACGGCCACAGGGGGGCAATAAGCAGTTTGACACTGAGCAGTAATCCAGCACATGTATGGGCTGTACAGTATAAATCCACAGGGCACGGGCAAGGGCACACATACATGTTAGGTCAGATGAACCTAATATTGGACTAAGTTCTGTCTTTTATTCCAACACTTACAACTGTTACAGTTAGAGCTGCAATATTTCTGGTCAGCCGAGGCAGCACACAGACCATCACAAAAAGGTAGCTCAAAGTAAAAGATGTAAAAGGTCAATATTTATTAATATTAATATTCCAGCTTGGTAAGATTCTTAAAATAAGTCATTCTGTCATGATTTTTATGGTGTAGTTTTTATTTCTAAATTACAGTCTACACTACAAATAATTCAATATACCATGTAAAATTTAATTCCTAACCTAAGTGTATTTTTTTATTTGTAATATTGGTGTAGGCAGCCATCTCAGATCATTTTGCCTGGTCATGTGCTTTCAGAAAGAGCCAGCACTTTAGGACAGAACTGCTTTCTGGAACGCTGTTGTATCTCCTACTCAATGTGACTGAAGGAGTCACAGTGCTACTCCCTTATAGTGCTGTTTTTAGATCTACCAGGTAGCTGTTATCTGGTTACCTTCCAGTTGCTCTGTTGATGGGCTGCCAGGGGGTGATCTTAATCCAACTTACAGCGTAGAAGTAAAGAGTGACTGATCAGAGCAAAAGTCACATCACTGGGGGCACCTGGGAAACTGACAATATCTAGCCCCATGTCAGACTTGAAAATTAAATATAAAAAAATCAGTTTGCTCTTTTGAAAAATGGATTTCAGGGCAGAAGTTTACTGGAGCAACACTATTAAAGGAAAAATATTTTTTCCCATGACAGTAGCCATTTAATATAATCTGTTGGTTAAGTATTCATTTTGGGGGTATTGTTTTCTTTTAAATTGATGACTATGTTTAGTTTATTACTTCTTCATTAGGGAATATACATTCGCATTTTTTTTTTTTGACCTTAGAATTTGGTGCCAAGCAACTAAACCTACTAATGGATTAATGATGGGCACTGAGAAAGTCTGAGATGTGGCCTTGAGGGACTTAAAGGTCAAACTTATTTCCTTCTCCTGTATTGAAGGATTGACAGCATTTTTAATACAATGAGATCTTTGTAACATTTGCTTAGCAAGATCTAAACAAATAGCAGTTTCTAATGCTGGAGATGGTTTTCAAATAAACAAAGAAAAAAGGTCCTCTGTACTCAACCAATCAATATATTAAAGGGAAACTGTCATGGGAAAACATGTTTTTTTTTTTAAACGCATCAGTTAATAGTGCTGCTCCAGTAGACTTCTGCACTGAAATCCATTTCTCAAAAGAGCAAACAAATTTTTTTATATTCAATTTTGAAATCTGACATGGGGCTAGTCATTTTGTCAATTTCCCAGCTGCTCCTGGTCATGTGACTTGTGCCAGCACTTTAGGAGGGAACTGCTTTCTGGCAGGCTGTTGTTTTTCCTTCTCAATGTAACTGAATAGTACGCAGTGGGACATGGGTTTTACCATTGAGTGCTGTTCTTAGATCTACCAGGCAGCTGTTATCTTGTGTTAGGGAGCTGCTATCTGGTTACCTTCCCATTGTTCTGTTGTTAGGCTGCTGGGTGGGGGAAAGGGAGGGGTGATATCACTCCAACTTGCAGTACAGCATTAAAGAGTGACTGAAGTTTATCAGAGCACAAGTCACATGACTTGGGGTAGCTGGGAAATTGACAAAATTTCTAGCCTCATGTCAGATTTTAAAATGAAATATAAAAAAAATCTGTTTTCTCTTTTGAGAAATGGATTTTAGTGCAGAATTCTTCTGGAGCAGCACTATTAACTGTTGCATTTTGAAAAAAAATGTTTTCCCATGACAGGATCCCTTTAATAACCTTAATTTAAAAATTTTGTACATTAAGCTACTAAAAATGCCTTCCCCTTTAAACAAAACAGGGATTGTTTGTCCATATATTGCAATATACAGTATTTACGTTGGCCAACTACATCAAAGACATCTCTGGTCTGCCAGTTCCTACATTTCATTTCACTTTCATTTGATTCATGATAATATTGCAATATATGGAAAAACAAGCCCTGCTGTTTAAAGGGGAGGGCATTGTTTGTGTCTTAATGGCCAAAATGTCTTAATGGCCTTAATATATTTATGAGTTGAGTGCAGAGGACCTTTTGTCTTTGTCTGTATGAATTTTGTGGTTACTGCTGCTCAATTGTTTAAAAGTAAAGACCGACTTTTTCTTGTTATAGTTTGCTTTGGAAAAAGTTGCAGAAACAATAGGTCACTTGTGACATTTGTTATTAAGAATTAATTCCAGCAGTGGAACAAATTTTATATGTAGTAGAAGAAGTGAATACTGTTAACAACACTAATATTCTCACTGTATCTGTTACTATGTTTATTATATTCATTAAAATGAAGATTTGGGCATTTTCTAGGGCTCCCTGCGGTCAAGTCACCGCTCAAACATTTATATGGAAAGAGGCATAAATATTCATATTTTCTCTAATCTTCACATAGGAGATGCAGTTATTTATTTAACTGCAGGAAAGGGTGGAAATAAAGAGATACACAATACTAATGTGATGCATTTTCTTACTTATGGGATTAATGAATTAATTACTTGATAAAAATCACGATTAAAAATGTTTAATTTAGGCATAAAATATACATTACTATTTAATAGACCCCCAGGCTCTTCGTAATGGTTATTTTCTCCTAATTTTGTATTTCCTTAATGTCCAGTTAGAACACCCGGGAATTGCATTAATATTATAATAATTCTACAGTGCAATCTACTCAGTAAAAAACTCAAAAATGTGCATGGAAATGGACCTAAAGGTTAAACAGGAATATTGAGTATAATTTTCTGGAGCTGATTACAAAGGAAAATCAGTGATTGTTATTGTAGCTTTATGACAGTTTTTTTCCTTTTCAACACTGTTACCCGGAGGCAGTTAAACCTTAGGGGGGCCATTGCATTGCTTGGGTCATGAACATGATGCATTTTGTATGTTTTGTGCTCTGTCTTCTTTGAATAGTCCAAAAATATACGAAAAGGATAATTGTTTCTGATTAAATTTGCTTTGTACATCTGACTTTTTTTGACTGCAGATTTTGTAATTAAAAAAAAGGATTCCTGAAGATTCTCAACAGTTAGATTTTTTTTCAGAATTATTAAAAGTAGTTAGATAGGATAGGAGCTGTAGAGCATTTTGAACGACAGGGTAAGAAATTTCATGACAGGGTAAGAAATTTCACTTAAAGGGCACTATGCAAATGTGCATGCGCAGAGACTGCCATGGCAGCTTTGCCGGCTTTTGGCGCTGGTGGGGGCAATTTAAAAAAAAAAAAAACACCAGTACCCCCAACCGGAATGCGGGCTCTATCCGCCAGCACATTTGGTTGGGGGTAACTGTTTTTTTACGATATGTGCCCTTTAAACCCCCATGGGGAGGTAAGTTTGCTGGTAGATATTGGCTGCAGCCTGGCTCTTCCACCCTATAGGAAGGGAGCAAGGGATGTGAATATGAAAGGTGCTGTTAGAGTTTAAAGCCACAACGAAGTGAACTTGTTAACTTTGTAACTTGTATTGTTTTAATCAGGAAAATCTATTATTTTTATATCTTGAGATAAAAAGATAAAATACGATTAACAGCATCCAAGCCCTTCCATTATGCAGGAAGATTATTTGCATATTGGTAATCTCATTATATAACTCGCAAGGACTAAACATGGAGTAGCTTAAATTTCCCAGTTTGCCCTGCAAAAGGAATTTACTGTATACTGTATACCACCACTATACAAGGTGGTATACTGCCCTTTTAATTCTTAGCTTAAATGTTCTTGTGTCAGTCTCTTATTTAAGCCACAGCTTGGTTAATAAGGTAAATTGGAAACCAGCTGCTGGAATTCCAAACTTAACAGCTTCTAGAAAGGATGCTATACAGTTCAATTCAAAAACTACACAAAAAATTAAGACTAAGTGCGTTTTGTCTTAATATTTCACTATCTGTATCATGCTAAAAGTTTATTTAAAGATGAACCAAATTTTTAATATTATAAAAAAAACTATAGCACTATCTACAGAGTAAAAGTCTGAAAATCTATGCTGACATGAAAATGAGAAATGCTATACCCTATCAAAAAATAGTTAATGGTTGATGGTTACAACCCTTTTCTGGTAAGTGCCTTTTTTATTATACAAACACTAAAACAGCATCGTTTTTTCATGTAATTATGAATTAGTAGAATTCGGCCTCAGAGATGCACAGACCAGAGGAAAATAAGATGGAAAGCAATTACTTTATTTCTTTTTATCCTTGGCTTGTTTATCTCATACACTAGTTCCCCAAAAGAAATGAGAGAAGACAATAAAGCTTACAGTACTTGTACTTCACATAAATTAGCCACTCATTTAAAACACTTCATTTACATTGTTACTACTAGATTACTTTCACTTTCTGTCTTTCATTGCAGACTGTTATCTTTCAGAACTATACTGATGCTTTATGGACTATGCATAGCAAAATGACAAATGGTTGGACGGCACAAATGTAGGATGTTAATGGAAAGCATCATCCAATGGTGATTCTCCTTTGAGATGTAGCTCCTTATCCACTTTTCACTAACATTTAAAAAATTGATATTCTGTCCTCCCAGCTATGAAATGTCATGCCATATATTTAAAAGTTTAAAATGAGTTTTCATTAATTGAATGAGGTGTAGGGAAACTTAAAGTCAAAAGCTACTGTATATGTAAATCTATATATGTACACATATTGCATTAAAGTGGACCCGTCACCCCAAAAAAATATTCAAAATCAAATTTTATCACATTAGTCAAGCAAAATGAAGATTAATTACACTATATAAATTATTTTAATCTTGTTTTCTTCAGTCTGGGAATGCATAATTATAGCAAGCAGGCAGAAGCCATTTTGTGGACACTGTTATTAAGACAAGCCTTGCATCATCTCAGAATCTTGTTTGTGCACCGGAATGGGGGACCCGATGTCTATCCCCATGTCCTGGCTACACAATTAAATGGTTAAGAGAACTGGGGGAATGTGTGGGGAGAGCAGTGACATCTAGGAAGTGCTGAATGGAAAGTGAAAGTAATTATCTGCTCCGCCTCTATGCCTAAGGCATAGAGGAGTGGCAGAAAATATTTGATTGACAGCTGAGATTTTTATATGAGCTTAAAACAGCTATGAATGCATTAATAAAAATTTGAAATTGGATTTCATGTTTAATTTGAAAAGGACTTTTATTATACAGATTTTTGTGTTTGGGTGACGGGTCCACTTTAAAGCAGTAAAATACTCGGCAATCTCATTTTAGGAATACAGAGATACTGTAAATGCATACTTTTCAGCATTGGTTTAAATATTTTTCCATCATCTAATAAAGGCTATACAAAATATAATACATTTTTCACCATTGTCATAATCATGAGATCATTTAGTTCTTTATATATTGTTACAAAAATTGTAATGATAATGATGGAAAATTGTTTGCATTAATGGTGCTTAGTCTAATCATTAAAAAATACCCATGCTTTCAAGTATACCTAGCTCTTTTCTGCACTGATCAGTGCCTGTTAATGTGCCATGATTTCTAACACAGTCTAGAAAAGAATGTTGTATAACTACACAAAGAAGCCAAGCGTATACTGACAAATTAACATGTTGATCTACCCTTTAAATACACTGTAGTGATAAAAAGCTTAAAGGTCTACATTTATCAAAGGGTTGGTTCACCATTAAGGCAACTTTTATTATGTTGTAGAATGGCCAATTCTAAGTAACTTTTCAATTGATTTTCATTATATTTTTTTTTATAGTTTTATAGTTATTTGTCTTTTTTCTTCTGGTTCTTTCAGCTTTCAAATGGGCATCGCCGTCCCCTTCTAAAAAAACGAATGCTCTGTAAGGCTACAAATGTATTGTTATTGCTACTTTTAATTCTTGGCTTTCTCATGTCTTTCTGCAGCACTTTTTTCACTTATGCCTTTATAATTCCTGGATACAGCAAGTGTTACTCAAGAAACACATTCTTTTCACTCCCCCCATACCCATCCAACCTTAACCATATACCCTCATGCTATCCCTCACCTCTAAAATTCCATCTTAGAATTCTCCATAAAGGCCTTCTCTCAGCATCTTCAAAACTAAACTCAACTCATGCAATAGTACAGCATATTATTTTGTTTTGCTGTACTGAATTAATGCTTATACAGCACTTATTTGCAAATCTTTAAGTTGCCCACCTACTTAGATTATTATGCTCTTATGGTACAGGATCTAATGCTCCCATGTTGAATAGATTTTTATATATCTATTTCTGTTTTGTTTTTGGATTGTCCCCCAGCTATTCTACTAAACCAAGGAACTGGGGTGTTTTAATTTTGCGACACCTCTTGTTGTCAGCAAATATGAATGTGCAAAATAGATTGAAATGAAACCTGGAACTTTAGAACCTATGACCCCAAATGATGTTACTAAGAGAGAATAACATTTTATTTATGCACTTTCCCCTGAGATCCACCACTGACTTGGATTCCGTTCTCAAGCTAGCCTTGGTTACTGGTACCCTAGCACTGAGGCAAAACCACCTTGATTGCTCTAAGAGCAGTTCTTTGCTTTTCTTTGCTGTGAAGAGATCTCTCCCACAGGTAACTCATTTTTACTCACATACACTCTCATGTAATATGTTCCCAAGTCTATAAAACGCTGACTCCATGAGAAACCAAGAAGCTATTGTCGAATAAACTTTATCTTTTTAACCAAAGTGGTTTCCAGTAACTGAATTCCCACAGCAGGACCCCTGTTTTAAGTTTCCCAGAAGACAGCATCAAAATTGTGTAAATTTAGGGGGGGAAAAAGATACCCCCTTATGTCTTCTGATGCCATGTGAAAATGGTGTCAGATCCAGGAAACATAAAAGTAATTTATGGAAAACCAGGGTTCTACCGTATACCGTTTGTTTATCCAGGACACAGACAATTAATAACAAATCCCTAGGTGAAATGAGTGTCTACAAAAGTGTAAGTAAGCCTTTGTTGGTACCTCACTTACTTTGGCACTGTCAGGCAGACCTGGATCTCTTTGCATGAATGAAAGTCACCAAAGGGGAATTCCACTAGGAAAATAAACTATTCAGTTTATAACAAATCAATATAAATGTATTTAATAGTAAAGATAAAAACATTATTCTTCGGCACCTATGCACACATTGAAAGGATAGCCACGCCACCCACTTCCGGGTTTGATGACGTCATTGCGCAGTGGTGCGCAATTCTAACATTTAAAGGGCTCTGTGTCAGATTTCTAGTTGCCCAATGTAACGATAGATTCTGAATTCCTGGGGACTTTCTAGTCTGAATTGTGTTTCCCATATATTGACCCTTGCCTGTCCCTGACAATTCTGATTTTGGTACAGTGTTTGACCTCAGCCTGTGGCCTCAACCTTGCCCCTGCTACTCCCTTTGGTAGTGCTTTACCCATGTGGTTTGACCCAGCCTGTTCCTTGACTCCATTAGCCTGCTCCAAAAAGCTCAACAATTAGAGGTATTGATAGATTTTAATGTTACTTTTCAGTTGCTTAAGAACAAACCTTAATAAACAGCATCTAATGAGTCACTTTTCATAGCCAAAATTAAATGCATTGTCTGCTCTTATAAAGGCAGACATTTCCAATGAACTTTGTCAGTGTCTGTTCTATAATGCTAATGAGAGATCATTGTATTTGTCTTCCTTGTAAGAAAATTTGACTTCAATTAGTTTTTCCCCTTTTTTATGTTATCTTTGTTTCAGACACTCTTAAGGATGTTTTAATTGATTTCATGATTTCCGTCCACTTTTCTAACTTTTAAATCGGAACAATTTGCAGGGTTTTTTTGGCAGTGCTGGAATGCCTAATGAAGAGCAGATATAAAATGGAATAGGGTCCCCTCCATATCTTTAATAAAGCAGAGATCGGCTACCTACATTTCCTGTTCATGACTCATAATTATAATAAGTTGGTTAGTAAAGTTGCACGGATTGGAAGAATTAAGGTCTTGGTTCAGATAAAGCTGTGGCCAACCCTGAAATGAGACCAATTGAAAAGTTGCTTAGACTTTGCCATTCTAGAACATACTAGAAGAAAACTAGACACAGATGTAGCCTACCAGACACAGGAATGTATCAATGCATCTACCTGTCTATCATGTGAAAGTTATTTCAAAAACACATTATTTGGTGTCTGTGGGAAACTTTTGTCATGTTTATATCCTCTCACATGCTTAATACTAACAGAAATATTGTAAAAGTACAGTAAACAAATAAAATTGAGCAAGCCGCTGTGTATGGACTTCCAACACTATATTGATTTTGAATGTCATAGAGTTATGCAGTGGATTTTTTGTTTACTTGTTTTTTAAAGGAGCAGCAAATGGTGAAATGGTGAAGTCTCAAAAAATCCCATGTAAAATAGAGAGTGATCACATTTCCTTAAAATTCTTGAACAGATTAGTCCTCATAACATTTTTACCACAACAAACCTCAATTCAATTTTTTCCCTGTGACCTCTATAGCAACTTGCTAGGTTATGGGGGCAAGATATTTTTTGTTTAAGTTTTTCTAAAGTAATGATGATATTTTTTTTTAATCAGCCCCTAAATTGTGATGTAGGGGTTGGAAGAATCATTATTATTGATACAGGCTCAGCCATATTGATGTAAGAAAATGCAGTTGAGATCTTAATCTGTATTCAGCACAGGGGATGATATTCTATTTGCAAAAGCTTTAGTTAGAAGTAAATGATTTGTCACTTGAAATATCCGCATACTTGTGATATCTGTTAAGTAAAACAGAATGCTTACCTTTTTTATTCCCTTAAATAATTCATATTGGGGCACCTTTACTATGTGCTGATTCACCCTATAATAATGAATAGAGAAATGTGAAATTTCCCTCTGGTAAGGTTAAAACATACCTGTTGTGTAAAGCCATGTATGTAACATACACTCCGCTATTTGAATCTTTGCAAGCAAGATATGGTAAAGTGTATTCTAGGGTACATAACTTGCAGCTTTTCTTCTGTCGTACTTTATTGGTTCATTATTGTTGGACCTTGACTCTCCAGTCAGACTCAAGTGCTATCTTGAAATCTATCACATTGCTGTGATCTGCAAGTCATATAATGTTGACTCCAATTTGGCAACAGAGGTGTTTGGGTAGGTGAGAAAATGCCACTGAACTTATCACATTTATTTCAGGGCCAATAACTGTATTATAGATAATAACCCCATTAGCTGGGTAATCCAGGTTCATACATGATGAAACTCTGTGGACACCACCTCAGCATGATATAAATAAAGCTGAATGCAACAGCCAGTACTCCATCTGTTCACCTTAAATTGCTTAGTCACAAAAATCTATGGTGAACAGAATTGCATGGAACAGAGCTGTTTCTGTGTCTTTCTTCATCAGTTAAAGGAGAATTAAACTTATGTAAAGAATAAGGGCAGAAATGTTGTACATGTTTTGTTGGCTTTTGTACCAGTCCAAAGCACCTGCACCCCTTAAACAAGTAAAATTAGTGCCTCTAATAATGCCCCCAGTAGCTTCCCATCTTATTTTCTGCTGCACATTCTGTGCTGCTTTCAGTTGTATTGTATTGTATAACTTTATTGTAAACAGCTGTTAAGGAGCCGCAGCGCTGTACAGTGCATAAAAGTACAATATATATATAAAAGTATACATGGGGGAGACAAATCACATAGTACATATATACAGAATCATAGGAGCTGAAGTGCTATGTGAGACATAGTGGGAAGGAGGTCCCTGTCCCGTAGAGCTTACAGTCTACGTTAATTGAGTTAATTGAGTTTATGGACCAACTCACCATATATATATTATATAAATATATATATATATATATATATAATATAAATGTCACAATACAAGGTTAATTAGTAAATAATTCAGATTATTATTATTAATAATAATAATCAGACTCATAGCATCTATGACAGACAAACCTAATTTACTGTTTGATTAATTGCAACAACCTGTAAGCTCAACAGCTGTTCAGAGCACATTGAACACTTGTGTGTCACTAACACTGCCAACATAATTCAAGATGGTAAGTTATTGTGCCAACTTTGAAGATTACTACTAATGAGAAACTGAATCTTTAGGCTGGTGCAGTAAGTTCTGTATATAAAATATAGCATTTCTAACCATATTAATTTTTAGGGTTTAGTGCTCCTTTGTGCAGTCTATTGTAATTACAGAAACAGCTGTTTTTTGACCAAACTATAGATATTTTTTGCAGAATTTTAAAAGAACTCTTTTGTTAGTTTATGCATGGGTCTTGTGTATTACATCTTAAGAATTGTCTCCTTTGTTTATTCCATTTCTTGCACAGTTTCAAATCTATGAGAAGTACCTAAACTACATTGTTCTTTATATAAATTAACAGTAGTACCTATACATTGTTGAATGCTAAGTTTAATTTCTTAGCACTGTAATTAAAATGCAGAAAGTGAATTTAAATAATAGTCACAATCAATAATTCCTGCACTGCAGGTGGACCCATGAGGCAAGTGGTATACTAACTCTTTGAATACATATGTATTTGTGCTAGAGAAACTACATAAAGGGACTATGAATTCCTCTGCAACCTCAGTGTTTGCCTAGGCAGAAGGCAGTAAACAAGGACATTTGACCTTTTTGTGAAACAGAAAATGTTTTAATTAATGACTGTTTTGGTTTTTGAGTTTAAGGTCATTTTTCTATTCTGTTCCACTTGTTATACCAATCTCCATGTTGCAAATTCTTTATTCTCTGAACTTCAATTTTCACTTCCTTTATTTCCTTACATTCCAAGTTTGCTGTCAATTGTTTTTCCGACCTTGCCTTTTACTTCATTCCACCTTTTCTGTTCCTTATATCTACAGTGCTTATCCCTCCCATCCTCTCTCTACATCTTTCTTCTTCAGATTTACCTTCCCCCATTCTGCTCTTATATTCATTCTAACACCCCCAAAATCCTCAACAAGGATAGTGCCTTAACCTTTTATCCTTTACTCACTTAGTTCCCTTTCTTTAGACTGTTTCCATAATTTTGTGACCATTTGGATATTTTTTCTATTGCACCTTTGGTTGCATGACATGGGGATTCCTAAATTTGACCCTTCATCTTGAGCCATCCCACTGAACCCCATTATTATATACCTTAATGAAACCAGAAAAAAAAGATGGATGTAAAATGGCCACAGCTTTTAACAACATTTTATTAAATAAATAGGATCTTGCCAGCCTCACTCCAAAGCAATATTCTAAAGCCAGCATTACAATAACAAAAGATCACTTCTATGCTCTGCAGCCAGCATGAGAGAAGTTCAACAGCTGTGCAGGCTAGAGTCCTGCGCGGGTCCATTTTTTGGGACCCGTACCCGACCCCTACCTGCAAACCGCAACCCGGACCCGCGACCCGCATTCTTACCCGCTTGGACCCGCGACCCACGACCCGAACCGTACCCTCAACCTGCGATCCGCAACCAGGACCCGCGACCTGCTGACCATCAAGAATCAGGAAGTGCTGTCATTGTAAACCAGAAGTGACATCATCGGAAGTAGCCGCGATCAGAAAAAAAAGGAGTAAAACAGGAAGTGCTGTCATTGTAAACCGGATGTGACATCATCAGTAGTAGAAATGCTCAGAAAAAGGAGTAAAAATCGCTATAGCGAGGATCCGCGACCCGACCCTCAACCCGCCAACCTGCAGAACCACCAGCCCGCTTCTATACCCGCACCCAGAAATTCTACGAGCAACCCGCAGGGTACCGCGGGATTTTGCGGGTAACCTGCGGGTAC
The DNA here is from genome assembly GCA_024363595.1 of Xenopus borealis. Lineage (NCBI taxonomy): Eukaryota > Metazoa > Chordata > Amphibia > Anura > Pipidae > Xenopus > Xenopus borealis. The sequence goes on from CM044446.1 coordinate 33,652,995, forward strand.
CCGACACGCTGCAGGACTCTAGTGCAGGCACCCTGAGTCTGTGTCTCAATGATGGAAGTCCAAGCAGGCTGCCACCTGGCACAAGCAGTAGTAGTATCTGTATCAATGAATCAGCTGTGCAGTCACAGGAGAGAAACCTCCTTTCTCCCACTTCTAAACTTTCTTGTGCAGCACTCTGGCAAGAGGAAGGTAAACAACCCAGCCTGAAGCCAGTGCCAATTATGCTTTAAGAGGGGAAAAATTCTTGGATCATTCCCTGGATCAAGCATCTGACATTCCTTTAACATAAATTAATACAATGCAGGTTCTCACCCTTATACAGTATAAAGATACAGAAACCGCAACATAACAGTGCATTCAGGAAAACGTCAATATCTAGTTATGAATAATGATAATTTGAAAACATAAAGAAGAAAAATCCTGACATTTTTTCAAAATATACAAATTGGGGGAAGGGTGGTTCTTTCCTTGACATCACTTCTCAATCACACCTACATGTGATTCAGCCAGCATTTAAACATAAACCAGTATAATTTGGCTGTTGCTGATTTGAATCCCTTGTCATGCAGCACTTATAGCTCCAGGGCTTTCCTTTCTGTTCTTTTAGCTTGTTCATTTCATATCACATTTTGGTGGTAACATAATAGAATTTACTAAATTTGCCACATCTAATACACTTTGGCAGTCCTATAAATTCCATAAATTAAGTGCTAAAAAGGGACACAATCCACCATTATTTTTTGCACTTTGCACCCTGCCTGAACTTGCCTTGCTCCCTTGCACCATGTTTCTACATTTCAATGATTCAATTTTTGTCAGCTGTAGTGATGGGTGAATCTAACCCATCTAACTGAGAAAATTCGCCAAAATACATTCCACAACAATTTTTTTTGGGAGCGTAATTTTGTTCATCAATAGTCAGCTCCAATCCAACACTAGGTTCATGGTGAAGCTAGATCTCAGGCACAATTGTTTTTTTTTAAGGAATTATCCTTTTCTCACCCCTGTCCAAAGCTAAAGTAAATTTATATCAATAAATCATCATTTACTAGTCCCACATTTGAAAGCAAACATCTGATTGGTTGCCATGAGAGACAAATGCTAAAAATGGCGTTGATCAAAGCAGACTTCAGGACAGCAGAACATCCATGAATGAATAATACTAGGAATTTGAATTTTGCATGACGACTAATACAATAGCTACGGAGAAATCAGCTTGTTGCTATGGCTTCACAATACAGAAATTTTAGATCTGTCAGTGCCTTTATTTCTTGCAGTATTTACTGCTTAAAAGCCAAATTGTATTATCCTGTCAAAGGCCCTTTACTCACCTGAAAAGTTATTAATTAAATGTATTCTTTCCATAATGCACTATTTTATTGTAAATTGCTTTCAGTAGTCATACGTGACCTATCTATTTCTGGACTTTAAATTTATCAGGTAGTGAGAATTTTTTTTCTGGAACTGCTTGGCAGTGAATACTTTAATTTACATTATGGTCATAAAGCTGTCAAGATCAGATGGAAATGGTCTAACACCTATGCAAATTAGTTTCCTCTAATTCAATAATCATTTTTTATTTTTTCTATTTACACTGCTTTAGAACCAATGCCCCAGATAGTCTTTTCTATGCATAATCTACCTCTCCTGGAAACATGTGTTAATTAACATTACAAGAAATTGTTCAATATGGGATGAAAAACACAATAAGAATATTGGAATAAACTGTTACTATGTTACTAAATATCTTTAATGTAAAAACAAACTATCAAACATCTAAATGTTTTTACAATTGGTGCCATATATGCTTGATGAAGAACACAATGTTTACATCATTACTGAGTCCACAAATATTTCTTTTCTCCAATGCAGTGATCCCTCCCCAACCAGTTTCTCTCCCCTTTTTGCCCCTCCTGTCACTAATATCAATACTAGATCTTCCAAATTGATTGAAATACCATTAACTTCTTGAATATTGGCATCTACTGAGACCCCATTAATAAAAATTTGTCCACCTCGGTATATCGTAAAGAGACAGCCACTAACAGCTTGTTGCATGCCCATAGTCAGCATCCCAGGAGTACTATCTTAGGGATTCCTACAGGACAGTACCTCAGAGTGAAAAGATTATGTAGCTCTATAACAGAGTTCAAGATAAAAGCGAAAAAACTGTATTGGCGCTTCAGAGAAAGGGGTTATAGCCATAATTCACTGAAAAAAGCATATAACAGAGCACTGGGAGTAGAGAGAAAATCCCTCCTTGTAACCAAAAAGAAATCGCCTTTACAGTCATCAACTGACAATAAGACCATTAGACTTATTGATGACTATAGCAAAGAACACCAAGCAATTACTCAAATACTTAACAAACATTGGCATATCCTACTACAGGATACTGAAGTTCTGGGCAAAAAATCACTGATCACATTTAGATGTAGCAGGAACTTGCGGGATCAGCTCCCACAGAGTCACTATGTCCAGCCAGTTGGGGACACTTGGCTCATGAATAGACATAAAGGCTGCTATAAGCGTGGGGACTCTGTGGCTTGTCTGTTATACAGAGAACCAACACAGTCATTAAAAAACTGGACAATTCGGAGTATGTCATTAAACAGTTTATTAATTGTAAAACACAAGGGATTTTCTATATGATGCAATGCAGTTGCAGTATGGAATATATTGGAAAAACTATCAGGGAATTCTGACGGAGGATCATGGAACATCTACAAACTTCTACAAAAAGAGGCCGAATTGATTTATCTCATGAGAAGCAAAGCACCCAATGGGCTTAATGAAGGTTTCACCTTCACGAAATTGACCTACCTGACATATGCATATTGGAACTTAGGGGCAAATTCACTAAGCGGCGAACATTTGCTAGCGTTGCCTTCGCTAACGTTCGCCGCACTTCGCCAGGTGAATTTTCGCCAGTGCTATGCAAATTCACTAAAGTGCGAAATTATGCTCAGGTCAGTGAACGGTAGTGTAGTTTCGCTAGTGTTACTTTGCCAGGCAAAGCTGTTATTGCAGGAAATGCATAGAGAAGCATAGGTGGACAGTGGGGGACCTAGCCCCCACTTGATCCCTATGTAGACAGGTAGAATTGGGCATTGGGGTGTGGGGTTGGCAGGAGGAAATTTCGGGTAGAGATTTTATACCTACACTTCCCTTACCCTTCTCTCCTTGCTCTCTTAACCGGATTTTAGGCATTCTGGACCACTATCCAGGTGGTGGATTATCCCCTTTTCAGTCCACCTGTGCCTCTCATTTTTAGTTTTTGTATTTTTAAGGCTACAGCCCTGCACTGCCTATACTCTGCACCTGGGTTTGGTTTAATTTGCTATGTGGGCATGGCCCAGTGTGTGTTTTGCAGTCCTTGACTGTCGTTTTAACTATAATTAATAAAGGTGAAGATTTAGGCGTTATTTATTTATCTACTGAACTTACTTTTGTCCCTAATGGTTTGCCCCAACTGGTTGGCAGGAGGGTGATTGAAGGGGGTGGCTATATGTCTATTCCTTATCTTTTCCATTTCTCAGTTATTCTTTGAGTATTCCCTCCTGTCACTACTTAATTTGAATCTTCAGTTAGGCGTGCGTCTATACATAGAAGCGCATGTCTTGCACCTAGGTACATCAGGCGCTTGTTCTTTCAGTTTCATCAGGAAGGGCATAAGAACTTAAAAATATTCCCCTTTACTACACTCCATCCCTGGAAGGCACCTGTGGGTGGTGTTGGGTGGGGGGTTGTATTGGGTAGCCTGAAAGTGCAGTGGTCAGTCTCTTATAGAAAGTCGCAATTTGGAGCACACCCTCAGCTTATATAGGCAGTTGTTGGAACTTATAATTTAACTGGTGACGCTGGTACATTATTCACGGATACCCATCGATGATGGGGACTTTCCCCAGGAAGGCAAAGTTGTATAAGATATCCGTAGCAGCCTAGCAAAAGGGGATTAGGTCTGTAACCATTTAAGATTTCTGCATTTGTTTAGCAAAGGGGGTTTAATGGTTTGGTACACTGTGTACACGGTGTATGAGCAGTAGCATGACAGTAATTCAAACCCCCTTACCATTGCATGAGCCTAAAGTAGTTTATACTTCATAGCTCTCCTGCCTGATTTCATGTTCTATTTTTGTGTATTTACTTATTTTTTCTGGACACCCTATTTTATTTTAGTTATTAAAAGTTATGTTTTAACTAACTAGGAACTTTTTTGGGCTACATAACAGATGGTGCAGCGCTCATGGGTCATTCCTTTCTCTCCTTGAAGAACACAATGGTTACATCATTACTGAGTCCACAAATATTTCCTTTCTCCAATGCAGTGATCCCCAACCAGTGGCTCACAAGCAACATGTTGCTCTCCGAACCCATTGGATGTCATTCCCAGTGGCCTAATAGCAGGTGCTTATTTTTTAATTAGAGGTACGTTTTGGAGGTACGTTTTGGTTGTATAAAAACCAGAAGTACCAAGCCTCCTGTAGTCTGTCAGTCCACATAGTAACTGCCAATATACAATCACAGCCCACTTTACTCACCCCCAGTTCCTTTTTGCATTCTTGTGTTGCTCTCTAATTTTTTTAACATTCAAATTGGGCTCAGTGATTAGAAAGGTTGAACTCTTGGTCTAATAGTTAAGACAATAAAGATAGGCATATATAAACATACCAGGCAAAACTTTGAAATCACCAAAGGTTATACTGTAGGTAACTGTCTAATGTTAACCTGAGAGCTGAGCCTCCATTGCATAATAGTAATATCAGAGGGATAAGTAGAAACCTCCACTGTTTGCTGGCAAATGCACAGAGATTGAAAATTATGAAAAGTATTATATACATAAAATGTTGATATAATTGGTATGACTGAGACTCAGTGGGCTGAAACATGAGACTGGTCTGTGTAATTAAATGGTCCCACCTATTTTAGGAGGGACAGGGGGATTAAAAATGGCAAATGTACAAAAGAAACTACCAGGTATAATACTGGGGAGTGTGTGGAATCCCTTTGGATAAAGATTTTAACAGAGGTAAAAGTAAATATGCTAATGTCAATTTTTTATTTCAGGTGGTGTAGGAACCTACTAGAAAAGATTGTATTTTGTATCTGGTAATAACTAACACCAAATGTATCCCTATCATTAGTTTGGGAGAGCATCAAAGGAATAGTAATCATAACATGGTCTCCTATGAGAATGTGTTGCACAATACACAGCCCTAAGTGTATTAGAGAGCAAACAATTATGTGTTTTATTATGCTGCATTCACAGTGAAAGCCTGACTCCCCCTCACCGAGATGTCTAAGAACCGCACTTGCAAGTAGACACTTAACAATTCTCGCAACAAGTTAAAATGATATACAGTTATTAAGGGGAACCAAAACTACACAGGATGTTATCCCTTTGCTATATCTTTCTAACTGTGTAGAAAATCAGTAGCTCTGATGAAGTGGTTCCCCATCATACTAAAGTGCTAGAGAAAGATATTTTTAAAAATAGATGATTGCCATTCTGCAGATCAAAAAGGCCAGTCACTAGGGAGATTACACAATATCCAAAGTTAAGACAAGCTTATTGTTTTCTGTGCACAGTTCTTCTACTAAGACTCTCCACAGATAAAAGGATATCAAATCAAAAGCTAGGTTACTCTACAGAACCTCTTTTGTAGAGTATCTGAAAACTCTTCAGGCTGAAAAACTGTCATTATTGTATAAAATTGGAATTGAAGAGCTTGCAATTGCCACGCAGTTTTAAAACTGCTTAGTCGACATTCCCTACTGTATCAATTATATAATGCTTGTGTTGTCCACAGGATTCCAAAATTAATGCAAAACATTCAGCTATGGGTATCCATTCAGACGTGGCTTTTTGGGAGGAAGGGGAAAACAAAACAATATTGATTTCCTGTAAACTTGTTCTATTTAATAAGACTCCCTGGAGTCAAATGTTCCAAGCAATGCCTGTAAAATGTGAGATTTGAGCAGTAAGCCTTGTCCCATTTGGGAAGAAAGGTTTCATAGATTCTTCCAACTGTTATTCAGCTCGGAGCGAATCTTTGTTATTCTGTATCTTGGTTTATGGTCCCTTGAGAGTAACTGGAAAGAGAAATAACATCATAAAGGTGCAAACTCTTAAAAATGTTTAAGGAAACCATGGGGAGGAAGGGAAAAAACTGTTTATCAATGTTTTCGAAAAACTCTAGTGTGATGCGTTTTAACAGCTGTACCAGAAGAAAAGAGATTTGCAATAACCTGTCGGTTTGTAGAGGAAAACAGAACACAGATTCTGCAAATCAAAATATGTATTAACTCTTTGCATATAACTAATTTATAAAACAGAATATACCTTAGTAAAAATTCCCTTTCTCATTATTCTGTGTCTTAAAACTTGCACCTATGTTACCTTAATCAGTGCCATGTAAATATATTTTATATTGTATCCCAGGCACCTGAGCACACTAATTTACACTTTGGCAGCTTGTTGAAGTGTTATAATGTAATGTTGGAGCTTTATAATCATTTTTAAACATTGCAGCACATTGCAGTAAATTGATATTACGTGGGCATGCAGCCACCTTAATCCAGCAAAACCACAAGAACTCCCTGAAAGCATTGACCGAAAACAATAGGTTTTTTGTTGCCAATTTTGCCAACATCTGTTCATCCAATAGCTTGTCGCCAGGGTAAATGTTTTGGTGAATTTAGTTCAGAGAGGTTTGTTAGCTTCTCGGGTCAAGGTATAGCAAAAGGAACAGATTTGCACATCACAGAAAAAAATGGGGAACAATTCAATGTTTCATTCCCAGATTTTTAGCATAACAGACTCAGCTAAAATGAACATGTTTTGAGCACTATTCCAAGTTATATACCAACTGGCACAAAATATTGCACAACCTGTTCTGAAATTGTTCTCTTGATAAAAAGGAGTGACAAGGGTGGGGTAGAAGCATATATTAAACATGATTCTTTGATGCTCCATTTAAAATTTAACACACAATCGGACTCAATTATAAACACTAAGCATATTTGCACCTGGGCAAAAACCTATGGCAACCAATCAAATGTTTGCTATCATTGTTCTACTTGCAGCTGGCTGAAAATGCCAATCACTAATTGGTTTCTATGAGTTGCTGCCCATGTGCAAATTTCCCCAGTGTTTATAAATGAGCATGAATGTCTGGTTATTGACTGCTCATTGGCAGGGACTGATTGTTCCTCCCCAAGCCTCATTTTTATTAATAGGAACAAAAGTCAGATTGTTGCAAAGAGCAAGAAAACATCAACCCCAAAATGCATGTACATGGTATTTTAACAAATTAACTTTCAATATTTGTCTCCTGACTTTCCCCGTAATAGTAAACTCCTAATTTTGAGCAGATTCTTGACCCATTTTTGGGGGGGGGGGGTGGAAGGGCAGTTATAATGGTGTACCCACACAGCTAAGTGTAGCACTTTAGTATACCTTTTAGTAGACCCTTCCTTAAAAGTTGGTGATGCTACATTGAGAGTTTGGTCAGATGTGTAGCAACCAAGCATGGATAATGCTGCTGCATATTGCATGCTAACCTAGAAAGACCATCCTAGTGTTACAGATAACAGTAACCTGATAGTGACTTGAGACAGCATATAACACCCTCCCCAACAAAGTTCCTCTATTGCTATAAAGATGTAGTCCTCATGGGTTCTGCCTGTACATGGGTTAAACTTGAAATAAGTCCTATATGCTTATGTTCATTTGGGCTGCTACTTATGTGACAAGGGTTGAGGAGACTGCCTCATACAGACTTAGATAAACAAAAGGAATTCTGGGAATGAATTCCAAATGTGCTCCAAGAAAATCCCATTTGCATGGGTTTATCCTATTGGCTAAAGCTCACCCACTGGGTTTTCAAGCTAAAGCCAGGATAATAGCTGATCAGATTTCCCAACATGGTGGCTCTACTTAAGCTGATCAGACAACCTGCACTGCACTGAAGAGCCTCAAGAAAGGCGAAACCGGTCTGCAGTTGGGAAATACTGAACTTGCTTGGTTGGAGTGGTTTTTTAGTATAGCTCTCTGTTACCCACAAGCTTAGTTAATTACAGAGACCACAGTTCCGGATACCCTGACTTCTCCACCTTGTGGAGTCCCTCAGATAGAAAAATACTGAGACTGGGACTTCTCCAACTCTATGAATTTTCATTTCCCCTCTTTTAATCATATAAACGTATAGAGCAACTGGAAAGATTTTAACCTCATCAAGTAGAAATTCATTTCAACAATTATTTTAACTGGATGAATTGATAATGAAACATGGCACTGGTCACTTTAGAATAGCATTATTTATTTTGTATTTTTAAATAATGAATTAATGGCGTTAATGAATTGATTTTATTGAAATTGATGAATATTTTTATAAAGTAAATTAATTGCGGTGAATTTATTTATCTTTCGAATTAGAGTATTACATTAACTTATTGCACTGAGCACTTTACACTTATATCACTGATGGGAATAGGAGGCAAATAGGAAACTCGACTATATATTTATAAATCGACTATATATTTAGATCATAACTGTATGGATATTTAATAGGTCCTACTGAGTAGGATGCAACTAGGCAATTAATGTCGAAATTTTCAGTTGTTTAATTCTCTTTCTCACTCATAACATGCAAATTCCATCACAAGAAAAAGTATTCTTTTATGCTGGCCCCACCTGAGCCAGAAATGATGAGTATTATCAACATTAAAAAAGAGCAGAAACAGAAAACTCTTGTTTTATAGACCTTTTTTATAGACTTTTTACATTTCTAACAGAGATTCAACTGACCTCAAGGGCACATTATTTATGTGGCACCATTCTGCTAATCCTTTATAGATGACTGCAATATCAAAAGCAATTGAATGTCAAGCAATGTGTTTTCAGACCTTGTTTCACATATAATTAACTATGACAGGTAACATTTGAAATTTCATCTTGACAGTAGAATTACGATTCTGTGGCATATGCTTAATATTCATGAAAATTTCAAACAATTCATCTTAATTTTTTTTATTAGTATGACTTAGATTCCTGTTTAGTTATATGGCTCACTAAAGTAGTAACAGAAATGATAAAACAGATATTTCCAGATTTACTATTCTAGCATTAGTTTGCCATAAACATTTGTAAAAGTTATATATATATATATATATATATATAT
>CM044446.1:33664120-33696338 GCA_024363595.1 Xenopus borealis
TTCACTATTAGGATTATTTTAACAATATATGACCAGTGAGGGTAAAATACTTTGCACCCCTCTGTGCTCATCTACCCTGGCATCCCCCTCTACGCTGTGCTCCATACTGAGTGCTGGATGACAATCTATAAGAAATGTGTTGTGAGGGTGCACAGAACTCTGTCCTTACCATCTGACTTAAGTTCTGGCAAATGTAGCAGGAAGGGAGGACCTCTGAATGCCTCCCCCATACTCCCCTATGGAACTGAGAGAAGCAGCAATCATTTCTAAGAGCAGTTTAAAGGTGTATGCATTCCAAAATATAGCACTACAAGTATGGGACCTGTTTTCTAGAATACTCGGAACCTGGGGTTTTGTGGATAATGGATTTTTCGGTAATTTGGATCCTCCTGCCTAATAGGCTTTCAGTAAGGATTAGCTATATCTTAATTCGGATCAAGTACAAGGTACTGTTTTATTATTACAGAGAAAAAGGAAATAATTTTTTAAAACCTGGATTATTTGATTGTAATGGAGTCTATAGGAGACAGCCTTTCCATAATTCAGATCTATCTGGATATCGGGTTTCCAGATAACGGATCCTATATCTGTATTTGAAAAAGCTGAAACAGCATGCAAACTTTAAAAAAATTGGCGATTTGTATTCTGTATTTGTATTTGGTATTTGTATTGATTCGGCAAACCCATAACTATTCTCCTGTTTCCATTGTAGAATTATTATGCTTCTGTTGAATACCAGTTCTTTAGCCTTTTATGTCACTTAGATTTTTATTGCATTTAACAATTTTTAGAAAGCTCACATACATATTATGTTGAATATTGTAATCTAAAATATTATTACATGAAAAAAAGAGTGGTTTCTACCACTTAGGCCAAATAGCCCATATGTCCAGGATAGGGTTGCCACCTCTCCAGACAGCCTGGTATTTTGGAAGGGCTGACTGGGTGAAACCTTCCTGTCTGAATTTGGAAAATTTGGAGAATTTGGAATTTGGAAATCGGCACAGGGCACTCAAAATAATAACATGCCGATCAGCAATTGTCTGATCTCCATGTTATTATTTTCTATTTCCACATCATTAGTCCCACCCCTTATGTCACTGACTCCACACTTCCCCACCTATGATGTCTTTTATCCTCCCGCTGCCTCCTAGTCTGGGGGGATATTAGAGTAGCAAGAAGGGTGTTTTATGTCACTTTATAGTTTAAATTATTATGGTGGGCTTTGTTTGTTGATTTACAGTGGTGTGATTATTTTATGGAGATGAAGCAAAAGACCAGGGTTCCAATTTCTTGGTAGCAGAGATGCAAGCACAATATAGTGTGACTAATTTCCTAACATAGGATCTCAACTGCAAAATGTAGTTACCAGCAGCAATCAGGCCATTGATTTTGTTTTCCAACATGCAGTTGGATGTTCAAATTTAATTGCTGATTGGTTTTCCAGGTGGCAACTACACATTTGCAGTTGAGATCCTATGTTCATAAAGCAAACCCTCAGTAATTTTAAAGATGGACTCAACATCCCACAGCAGCATTACTTCACTACACCCACATGAACATTGAATAGTGATTGTAAATGACTCCCCACTGTGCCAGAAGCACTCATTGAACATTACTGCGCAGAACTAGCAGGGTTATGAAAGTATTAACATTATACTGCCCATAAAATAGTTAAGATTGTGGATTCTAAGAAATATGCTTCATATCTACATTAAGTGCTGACATAAAGCAAACTCTAAGTGATTGGTCCTATTGCTATTTTATTCATTTTTAACAGGAAATGGAATATTATCTTGTAAAGCTGCACTTTGAATTTACCAGCTAATGGAACAAAGAGTTCCGTGGAGACAGGGCTTTTGGAGAAGAATTCATCCAATCTTTTAGTTCTTGATTGGAAAACAACAGGCATCCCACACTATTCTCTTGCTCCGTGTAGCTTTAGTGCAAATTCAAGCATTCCTGACAGGGCCACATTTAGCAAAAAAACACATTTTGGTAATTTCATTAATGTTTAGTGGGAAGGAAAAGACTTTATTGGAACAATTTAGATTCACTTCACCAGTTTTCTTCCAAAGGAGAGAGCAAGTGCTTTGTACTTACACTTCAAAGCATATTATGCATGTAAGTAATATTTAGTTTAATTCTTTACCATGCTTTGGCTCCTAAACTCTAGCAAAAACTCAAACCAAACTTTAGCAAACATCAGTAATCAGTTATCATAATATTACAGTGAAGAGGTGTGTCTTCACACAGGGAGTATTGTGTCGGCAAACTAATACTTTACTTTCAGCCCTAGTCTGTTTATATTCTAGAAATACCTGTGATTAGACTATTCTTCATCACTGTTCCTAAGCTAAATACATCATTTATCACCCTGAACCATCTATAGTGTGCCCACAGTATGCCCAAAAAATTTCTCTGGAAGGGCAAGCCAGTATTACAAATATATGGTTATTTGCAAGTCAGTATATGCTGTTATTTTCCCCCATCCACTCCAAAACAATCTCACAGCTCACTCTCTATATTCTTCCAGCCCATCTATCATCATCCCCTATCCACAAAATCTCTGCTTAAACCACAACCCCTTACATCAGGGCTGTCCCTTTGTGTGGCCCCCACATGAACATCTGCCTGCTATGTCTGCTTACCTATTGCAAGCTTTAAAAGGCATCACTACAGAGAATAACTGGCCCCTGCATTGTTTAAACCTCATATTCAGACTGTAATCCTCTGTATTGTTCACACATGTAATCCCCCCTGCATTGTTCACACTTGTAACACTTCTATTGTTCGCACCCCTAAAGCCCTGTACTATTCACTCCCGAGACCCAAACTGAAACTACCCACATTGTTCACCTGTTCACACGCATACAAACTGCTGTAGGGGCACCAGCATTGTGTTACTGTATGTAGTACAGTATCTTAAAGAGATACTGACACCTGAAATTAAACTCTTTTATACATCTAGTATAATATTGGCTTTGAAAGCTACTTCTAACTTTGCCATAAAGTATTTGCATGATGCTTTTACATTACCTGTCTGATCCCCCATGTTCCTGTATGAGGGGGCTTCCATATTTGTGCAGCAGGCATCTGTTATCATTAGAAACTGTAACTAACAGACTGAGATGGGACAGTCAGGTTGGCAAAGTCAGAGTGTCAGGCTTAGGAACTTCAACTAACAATTATATACAAAAAAAAAACCTCTTAGCAAAAAAATGATCAACATGACCTATAGGTAACATTTAATGTACATTCATTCAGTGGCATACTCTGCCTGCCCTATGCTCCCGGTTTGGTCCATACTCTGCCTGTCCTATGTTCCCTGTGTGTACATACTCTGCCTGCCACGTGCTTTCTGTGTATGCCCTACTCCTCTGCCTGCCCTATGCTCCTTCTGTGTACCATACTCTGCCTACCCTATACTACTTGTGTATGCCCTACTCTGCCTGCCCTATGCTCCTTCTGTGTGCCATACTCTGCCTGCCCTATGCTCCCTTTCTATACCACATTCTGCATGTCCTATGCTCCTTTGTGTGTCATACTCTGCCTGCCCTATGCTCCCTTTTCTTTACCGCACTCTGTATGTCCTATGCTCCCTGTGCAAGCCATACACTGCCCGTGACCTCAAGTGTTTTTTATGGGGGCTCTGACCACCAAAATTATTTTTATGGCCCACCAATGGGTTTTTTTTAATTAATGTGTGGGGGCCCTGACCAAAAATGTTTTTTTAAGTAACATGTGGGGTACTCTAGCCACAGGAGGGCAGACCGGTGGGCTTGGGGTGGGTGCAGCCCAGGGGGACCAGGACATTTTTTATGGGGCCCTGTGATTTCTGATGGTAGCCCTGAATGTGGACATGTGGGTGTGGTTTAAAAACAGGGAGTGGTCAACACTGGCTTCCATTATTCACCCTCCACCATTTAGGCCAAAAAAATGTGCCCTCGGTACCACAGAAGTTGAACAGCACTGCCTTACATCATAACCTTCCTCCTTTTTGCCACTAGCTCAGAATATTTTTTTATTAAAGGTAGCAACTCTAGGATTGATCCAGTAAACAGATAGATGAAACTACTCCCTGTGTGAAGACATCTCTTTTTTTTGCACCTGTTATATGGGAGCAGGTTCCTATATCCAATGAGAGGTACTTCGGGGAAGATAGTCCCACCTGGGGGTATAAGAGTACCTGGAAAGGTACTGAAGTGAGCTTTTACATATACCATCTAGAGCCATTGGTGGGGATTATGCTATTCAGTCAGCTAGCTGATGGGTAAGATGTATCAGGCATTTATTTAATATTTAAGGAGGTTTCTATTTTTGACACTAGATGGCAGCCTAAAGTTGGCCCTAATTAGACCTTCCACTAGGTTAGTGGTTTTCAAAATATGACACAAGTCTTCTAGATACACCAAAAAAGCCAATTTGTGTATCCACCAGACCTCCCTTTGTAAAAGAAGACGCTTTCTATGTGTAAACACAACTCTGCAACATAAGTTGGCTGGTGTTAGAAGAGATACATATCCCACAGAGAGGCTGGGATAGAAAGCGTCTGCTTTTACAAAGGGAGGCCTGGTGGATACACAAATTGGATACAGTTGAACCACATGGTATGAATGAAGCGATGTCATTTGGCTGCTTTTTATAATATATAGTCTTTCTTGTGCAGATTTATTATGATAGACTTAAGGATAATAAAGATTTTCTATGTGGACTGAATAATATTTGAAAACTACTGCGGTAGGATACAATAGTTTATACATTACTCAATCGTGACAAAGTATATACAATATATTACAATATGAATTACATGAGGTTTGGTGCACTTTATGAGTTGGCCACAAATAAGATGGCAGTGCTCTATTGGTTTAATGATTTTATAAGTACCTGGTCATCTATGGAGCAGGAACTGCTTGTTGATTTGGTGATGGGTTTAAATACTATGGCATTATATTGTATGCACCTGATGAAGGCAATTGTGCCGAAACATGTTGTGCATGTTCTACTTGCAATAAAAATGAAAGAATAATTTAAAACAACTGATGTACTCTGCGGGTGATCCATGAGCTCTACTTTAAAGATTGGCATCCAGACACGTGGGATTGCTACCTGTTGAGGAGTACTTTAATACTGTTTTGGAGGTTTCCTGGACTATTCTTTGAGTATATGGACCTCCTTTAACCTTTAAGGAGTGTTTTTGAAATATCAATACATTTTGGAGGAAATCATTGAAAGAAATGATTCAATCGTTCAAACGATTTTAATTTGATCAAAATCGGACCTATTCGATTGGAAATGGTCCGTTTTTCGGTCGAAAATTCTAAAAAATTTGATGGTCAAATTTCGAAGTTTTTGTTTCACTTCAAAATTCAACCCTTGATAAATCTGCCTCTTAATATGGACATTTGTTTCCGTCACCACCTCTCTTATAGGAGAGGTAGGAACATAGGGGACCTATTTAAATCTAGGCCACTTGATAAGGCAATTACCATTCAGTAAAATTCACTGGTACTTTTCCCTGCAAAAACTGCAGTCATTGTAGTGGTATTAATACCAGGCAATCTAGTCATGCATCCATTGCATGGCTTGAAACATAAGATTAAAGGTTTTTATGCGTTAATGTGGTTTATTATATTCAATGCCAGTGTGGCATGGTTTATACAGGCCAAACCACTAGACCTAAAAAATCCAGATCAATGAACACAAATCAATGATACACAATTATAAGCCATCAGTTACACAGGTGAATTACATCTTGGAACTGAAAAATGAAAAAGGAAAAGGATAAAAAGAAACAGTACTGGCCAGACACAGGTATGATGGCAGATTCTTAAAAAGTTGGTGGCAAAACAAGAACAGGATATCAAAAGACTATTACTGCAGAGAGAATGCTATTGGCTATGGCTCTTATGATTTAGGCACCCCAAGGGATTAAATAAGAAGTTTTACATGTCTTTCTTCTTTTGAATTAGTGTATGACAGTGGTCCCCAACCAGTAGTTGCTCTCCAACCCCTTGGATGTTGCTCCCAGTGGCCTCAAAGCAGGTGCTTATTTTTTAATTCCAGGCTTGGAGGCAACCATTGGTTGTATAAAAACCAGGTGCACTGCCAAACAGAGTCTCAATGTAGGTTGACAATCCACAAAGGGGCTACCAAATGGCCATTCAGATGACTTATTTAACGCCTCAAGAACATTTTTCATGCTAGTGTTGCTCCCCAACTCCTTTTACCTCTGAGTGTTGCTCAAGGGTTGAAAAGGGTGGGGATCACTGGTGTATGGGCTAACCAAATTGACTTTATCAGTTCTTTACAGATGAAAATACAGCTCTACATTTTAGATCAGGGACAGATAATGATGGCTTTTATGACTCTCCGGTTCGGGTGAGAATGTTCATTATTCGAGATTTAATAATTACTAATTTTCAACTTTATGTTCAACTTTTTTTGTATCAATGCCTGCCTTGAATCTTTTTCTACAATTTAAAGATGTTTACATTGTTTGTGTTTCACCCAATTTACTTTAGGATTGTGCCAGGACTTTTCTTGGACTTGGTTTAATTAATTGACACTAATTCGTATTGATTTTTCTTTATATTTCTCACCGTGGGTTCTGTCCTTATGCTTTACAAAGGGGCATGTCCCAGAATTGTTGCATTTCAGCATTAAATGTGCAAGGTTTACCCTTGCTCAAAGCAGTTCTGTGTGCTGTTGGATTCTTTTTTCCTTTCTACGCTATATGAGTCTGCTGAACCTTTATCATTGAGCACCGGACTTATCTACTCAAAGAGGCAAGGGTGTGCAAGAGCCGGTTCTATAAAGGTAGATCAATAAAGGCACATCCCATACTAGAATGGTCTGAGCTGTGCTGCAGTGCAAATGCAAGTAACCGGTACAGTAAATGAGTGGGAAATGCCAATCCTATAAAACAAAAAATCTACGTTTAGCTTTCTGTTTTTCGGTGAGGATTAAAATTTAGATCCAGAGCTATAGGTGCATTATTTGCAGAAGTGTTTTGATGGTAAATGATCCTTATAGTTCTGCCTATTGGATCTCTCTACATTATAGCAGTTGCATTTTACGGCTTTCTAAAAGAAAGAATAAATCCATGTTTGAGTGTTGTAATAAAGACTTTACAGTGTATTTAATGTAGGAGCATTACATTCAATTTGACAATATGCTCCAGGCGTAATATTAAAAGAACAGTATTAACTCTCTTGATAATAGGAAACAAATGGAAGCAGCAATGCCCATGCTGTCAGACGCATGCATTCTCATTCCAAAGTGCACACAATAAGCAGTTTTTTTGTTGTTGTTGTTGTGTTCATTTCTCTGTAGGGAGACAAACAGAGGCAGAGTGGGTAGCTGTGCAAGAAACGTGAATGCTATGCTATTAAGCATGCCAGTGTTATTCATTTTTATACTAAAATGTTTCAGCCTGTTTTGATATGCCTTAGGGTTAAATGTCTGAATTTGAAAAAGCCAAAATTGATGTTTATTTTGTTCTAAAGTATTTTAGGGACCACCAAAGTAACAGTATATTATTTTGGTAAAATCTAAGCGTTTTGTATACTAAGGGGTAGCAGCCCAACCACCGTAGGTATGGGACCTGCTATCCGGATACCCATTATCCAGAAAGCTCCAGATTATGGAAAAGTCAACTCCCATAGACTCCATTTTATAAAAAGGATCCACATTTTTAAAAATTATTTCCTTTTTTTTCTGTAATAATAAAACAATACCTTGATAAAGATAGACTTTTTCAATATACCAGTTAAGGGTGTGCACAAGAAGTAACGTCACATCTCTATGAGGAAGCCGAGCTAAGGCGAAACGCGTCAGAAGGTGACAAGCTGCGGAAAATATTGCGAGTCCCAGAATGCAGAGTGAGAGTCGCTATATGGGAAGAAAGCCACACCAGGGTCATAAGACTGCACTAGAACAATCTACCTCTATTAGAGGAGAATTTCACACATATTTGTAAAGGCGATTTTAGAAAAGAATCTTCTTGCAAGTGCGATTTATTAAATTAAAATGTTTTTATAAATGATCCCACGCAAACGCACCCTTATTTTTATCGAAGGAAAGATTGAGACCAAATCAGAACGTCTGTGAGTATGACTGATACTAGAAGCAACCTCTAATCTAATGTGTCGGTATCCCTCATCACAATCTTGAACCCTTTTCGAAAACACACTGTACACTGCTATTTGATGGTGTTATATTATATATTTATACTCACTTGCTAACTAACCCAGGGCTGCCATTAGAAATCACAGGGCCCCACACAACAAAATTGTCGGGCCCCCTGGGCTCCGCCCACCCAGGCATCCAGGCCCAGCCCCAATCCCCGCCGTATCCACATCAAAGTTAAAAAGACCACACAGACATCAGCGCTAAAAAAGTAAAGCCCCCGGGCTCCCTTATTTAAAAAAAATTGGTGCAAGCCCCCCCCATAAAAGAATTTTTAAAGCATTGGTGCCAGAGCCCCTCATACAAGTTTAAAAAAATGGGCCCCAAAAATATTTTTTTTTAATAAAACATTGGCGACAGGGCCCCCCTTACAAGTTAAAAAAATTGGGGCCCCAAAAATATTTTTTTTAAAAAACATTGGTGGCAGGGCCCCCGTTAACAAGTTAAAAAAAATTGTGCCTATAGAGTATTAAAAGAAAACATTTGAGGCCAGGGTATTAAAAAAAAAAAAACCCACAGTGGTGTTGGTAGAATTGAACTCATGACTTCAGGACTTCAGCATACTTTCTTAACTTCAGATATTTTCGCCGCTTCAGGACTTCAGTGTCTGCTCCTCGTGACATCAGGTCTTTCCGTGACTTCAGGACTTAAGTGTAGGCTCCTTCGCGTCTCTTCGGCACTTCCGCATCTGCGCTTCCGCATTGGCTCTGTGCTGGTAAGTGGGGCCCGGCTCTTTGGAAAATGCAGCACTGCCGGGCCCCACTTCAGCCCCAGGTCCGGGACACTTGCCCCCCCCAGTCCCCCCTGATGGCGGCCCTGAACTAACCACTTGGGTTTTACAAGTCTGGCACTGATAGTGTAAACTATTTTTCACATAAGGGGCATTATCCCATTAATGAACGCTGTACTATGTTTCTTTGTTTTTGTGTCTTCTCATTTTTTGAGGTACAATCTGCAACTTTTTCTTTGGAAATACTTGAACTGCCTTTGGAGGGGAAGAGGAGAACTCTCGTTGAGATTGAATTGGGGGACAGAACTAAAGAATTTGGTTTGAACCTTAAACTTATATTTAATACCTTGTACTTGATCCAAACTAAGATATAATTAATGCTTATTGGAAGCAAAACCAGCCTATTGGGTTTATTTAATTTTTACATGATTTTATAGTAGATAAGATATAAAGAACCAAATTACAGAAAGATCCATTATCGAGAAAAACCCCAAGATTCCTTCAAATACATAAATAATACAAAAATAAATAGAAGACAGATCTATGTCTATTTTCCCTTTAAATCGGTATGCCTAGCCTCCACTCTGTGCCTGCAAAAGTATACAGACTGTCAAAATACCCATTTAAATAAAAAAAAATCCTAATTTATACCAATTAAATTTAGACTTTCATGTAAAATGTTTTAAAGTGCTATGTGACACAATGCACATATCTCCACAAGATACTAATTGCAACAGATTCTCGAAAAAACAATATCTCAGTAATGATGGTGTATTTGTGAACAGCATGCCTGCAATTAATTTAGATACAGAATCTCATATCTTACTATGAAGTCAGACAGAAGCTAATCTGTTTCACCGTCCTCAAAAAAAAAAAAAAAGAAACCTTGCCGCTTTCATAAACAAAAAACACAGGGGCTCTGAAGCGAGCTTCTAATTAAACAAAGGGGCTGATAGTTTAGTGTCAGTAGCACAATGGAAAAGTACATTTGCCAAGAGCTTACAAGTTCTGTTTTCAAAATATGGCCTTTGATTCCATTCATTCAAAGCAAATGCATCAGTATCTTTCTGGGAACCTTAAAGTAAATCATGGGGATACTAAATCAACATCTCCTGCTGGACAGTGTAAACATATAAAGCAGAGGTTTCTAAACTGGGGCAGGCCAGCTACTAGGGCACCAGGCAGTGGACTGGGGAGACTGAACACCAAGTAGTATATACTTTGGGATGCACTGTTTGGTATATTCCTAAAGGCACATATGGAGGCATATTTATTAAAGTAAACCTTAAAAGTAAGTGAATTTAAAAATTGAAGAGGGTGCTATTCTAAACACTTTTGCAATGTACATTCATTATTTATTTATTTTTGATTCCAAGATATTAAAGGATAAATGTACTGTTAATAGGAATGGATTTTGTTACAACGGCACCACCTGCTGGTCAGTTTCCCACCAGTCTGAACTCATTTTTTTCTAAAGAAGAAAAACATCAGAGCAGTCTCTTTCTCTTTTTCTGACAACTTCCTTTGACTACTTGGTGATTAGACTGGTGGGAAACTGACTAGTGACAATTCGCTGGTGACAATTCTTCTATTTTGTCCTATTGCATTGAAGTCAATGGCAATTTCGAGAATTTATTTGCCAGCTGCGAAATGCGGAAATTCGCCTGAAATTCTCAGCTGTCGAACAAATTTGCCCATTACTACCAGAGACAATGTAGACCTGTAATAGCTTACACCAGTGTTATGAGGCAGCCAGTCTGGTTAGCACAGACAGTTCTGACTCCCCCAAGGTTAGTGGAGAGGGTAAAGATTCCGTGACTTACACAAGAATCTTTGACACTTATGCTACCTTGAGCAGTTTTATGTGCAGCACACAGTGAGTTCACCTTTAGAGTGCTCCCTAGAGACATGTTTCATAGTGCAGAGGGTAACCCAGAAGTGTGTTTAGCATCAGAGCCTATGGAGCAGTAGAATATGGTGCTGAGCATGACAGAGACTTAACTGCAGAGATAGGCACCCCTAGAAGGTGGGCACCACCAAGACTTCTGGCAGCCCTCACATGAGGAAATGTCCAGTACCAATGTTTGTAGGAATGTAGGCTAGAATATGTAGGTTAGAATATGTGTAGAAGTGCTGGGAAAGCGTCAAGTACAGCAATAAAGGCAAACACTTTCATTTTTTAACCTTGTCTGAAAAAATAAAGGCCTCAAAAATGACCTGTTACATCATGTCTAATCTTCTTATCATGATATCGCTGTAATATTGAAAACTATCAAAATGGGCAAAGTTTGCTTCTAGAAAGTAACATGCAATACCCAATTCACTTTAAAGCAGAAGGAAAGGTTAAAAAGAAGTAAGCCTTATCAGAAAGGTCCATCTAAATATACCAGTAAACCCTCAAAGTAGTTCTGCTCTGAGTACTTTGTCAAAAGAAACACAACATTTCTTTCCTTCTATTGTGTATACATGGGCTTCTGTATAAGACTCCCTGCCTTTTTCTTAAACCTTCTTGTCCCAGGCATAACATGATCAGTTTGCTCCTCTCACACACACCCCCCCCGTCTATATTGTAATCTGAGCCCAGAGCTATAAGTGAGCAAGAAGAGACTTAGGCAGGAAGTGATGTCAAGCCAAGCTAATACTGCAGCTGCTATCATAAACAAATAGAGAGCTTCTAGAGCTTTTTACTAGCTTATGGTAAAACATTCTACAGAATAAATATAACATTCTAGCTTGTACTATTGCAGTTAATCTATTGGCAATAAAATGCTTTCCTTTTTTTTTAACCAGTCTAATCAAAATGGCAAAAGCAAAAACCTGATGGCAAAGCATGGATTTGCCCATTTAGCCATTCCCTTAAAACCATAAACCTTGGGCAATATTTTTTCTTATTGTATAAACATAATGTGCCTTTTATGCTTATTTACAAATAAACGCTACAGAGACAAAATGCAACCCCCTTCATGGGAGTTTACCTTTTACCACTGATTTAATACAAAGCCAAAAAGCATTGGCAGTGTATAGAATGCAGTTAATTCTAATAAGTCTTGGTAGCAAATTAACACAGTGGCATTTTATTTTCATTCATCTCCCTGCAAATTGTCTGTGTGTCTAAACACTGTAACTGACAATAGAATTGCTGCCATTTACTTTACTCAGTTTAATGACTCCTAATATAATATATTTCATAGAAAAAATATTTCAGAGGCTGTTAGAAAGCAAGTATGCTAATGGAATGCAATCTTTCTCAGACTGTTAATCCACAGAATCTGAACATATGAAGTAAGGGAAAAATGTTGCAGTGAACAAGATGTGTCTTCGGAGCTATAAAAACCATGTAGCAGAGATTGCTCTCAGTTAAAGTAAAATAGATTATGGTTTGAGGTACCAATTATTTTGCAGCAAGAAAATATAACAGATGTAAACACTTAAAGGTAAAATAAAATTTAGAATAATAAAGTACTGTAAGAAGTAGCCAAAAGAGCTGGTGTTCAGGTATTCATACCTACAAACAACTTTGTACCCCAACAACCCATCTGGTAAAATCCATCCATGATCTACCCAAATGCCTCTCCACTAGAAACCAGTCCCCTTTTGAGAGCTGCAAATATGATTAACCTGTGAAAAGTTAGCATGTTAGATAGGTAGTTCATATACTCTACTGCTGAAAGACACAATAAGGCACATTTAATAAAGCTATGTATATGCATTATCATATTAAAATTAAATTCCAATACAGATGTCCAATACAGTCTTTTCCAATACAGAGGTCAATCAAGTCACACCTCCAACTGCCTCCCTAAGATGATGATGTAGATCCCTAGGACACCATAAACTTTATAATTTACTAGTTTGGGACCCTAACAAATATATCAAAATAAAGATTAGTTAATCAAGGCATTGGCTTTTGGGTATAAACAAAAAATGAATAAACAATAACTAAACAATAACGAAAAGTTGGCTAACCAGGCTACTATATTCAATCTGCAAGCAGGTTACAAAGCACTTGCATTCGGGGTACAGCATACAAGTGTCTACTAGTGATGGACGAATCTTTGACAGAAATATGCGAAATGGCAAAAAAATTGTCTATGGGAGACAAAATGTTTTTGACACACAACAATTCTTTTCACCCATTGGAGTCTATGGTTTTGGGAAACCTGTGAAAAATGTTGCCATCAGTAGAGTCTAGGCAGAAGGTCAGTACAGGTCTGCATAGCTATGAGCAGCTGTTGGCACTCCCTTCCTTGTGCATGTGAATAAGGGGATGGGCAACTTTCCTTCATGAGTTCAAAAAACATTGTGGATGCACCTATTTCTTCATGTGACATGATCCTGCTGAAGAAATCAATGGGGGGGGTCACAGCACTGATGTCACTGAGTGAGATGTAACCCCGTGATACAAGTCCAGGGGCTAAGGAAAGTGGTTGTGCCACTCAGTGGTGTAACTATAGAGAAAGTAGACCTTGTGGTTGCAGGGGGGCAGAATTGTAGAGGGCCCAGTAAGGCCCTAATTAATGAACAATTGTAATATCTTAGTAGAATAGGTCAACTTTTCAAAGTTTTTTGGCCCCAAAATGTAATTTACTGTGGGGACCAGTAATGTCTAGTTACGCCACTGGTGCCACTCCCCCAAATCCTTGCCAGTTTCCAACTGTCTCCATTTTATAATCTACTGATGGTTTAGTGGGGTCTACTGAAGGTTTCAGAGGCACCTATGCTTCAATATTAGCTGGTATGGTGCACCCCCAACTTGGACAAAACAAGTGCAATTTGCCCCACAAACTAAATATTATTATATTAAATACTTATCCCAATTATTTCAATCTACCATTATATACTACAAAAAGGGATTTGTGTTACTATAAACACCCCCTTTATGAGGTAGGACTCTTTTAAATCCACCTGCGTCAACAGATGTATGCCAAAGATGAAGTGCCACCCGTTTCCAGTCACTACATAGAATTGTGACAGGAAGTGGTCACTAAACCTATAGGGCAATAATTCATAGATATGTAGTTTAGAGAAATTAGATACATGGGTTTCTGCCTAATAAAAGAGGAAAATAATGTGTAAAGGATTTAAAGCCACAGTGGCTATTAACTCAATGGGTCCCTATTTACTCATACTACATATTTTTTGTGTAGGGATCCATAGGGTTAAGTTCCCCTAAAGTGTTAAAACATGGTTGGAAATGCCCTTGTGTGGCCAGCTAAAGTTTAAACCTAAATCGGGTAAGGGAGGAGAGTGAGTCCTTTGTCCCTGTGCAGCAGAACCGCACTGGAAATGATACAGGGGGAGCCGTGAGTGGAGAGAAGCCTGTGAGGCTAAACCAAACAAAGTACCAGTACCAGTTCAAGGGCAGGCAGCAAATTAGCAGGAATGAAGAAGCAAGCTGAGGTCAGGATATGTAGTGAAGATTCAAAGTCAAGAACAAGCAATAGGTCATACACAGGAATCAGTTAAATAGGTTAAATAGCTAGGTTTTTCAGGAGAAATCACGATAACCAGGCACAGTTTACAGACAGAAATGGATTTAAATACATGTAGCCTTGGCGCCAATTCTCCAACTTCGGAACGCCTGCGCAAGTACGCCAGCATCATGATGCTCCGCACACGTGCCTGTGTCCAGCCGTTCGTGACGTCAGACCCTGAAGAAGCCACTCTGAAGCACTTTTTCGGAAAGTATTCTTACAGCAGATTCCTGATTTGGACAGAAGGTGTCACTGTGTCTTCAAATAGCTGAACTTCCATTCGCTCAGTAGTGGTCAGTCTACTTTCACTTTCTCTGAGAAAGGAGTGATTTTAGTCCTTCTGTGGTTCTGGTGTCAGCTACCAGCCCAGGCTATGGAGAGAAACCACATGAGTGATTATGCCCTTGATGAACTCTAAGGATACCCTTCTATGTGGGAACTACTGCTGCCATCCAAAGGAGAGTTATAAGGGGAAGTTAGTGCTACCTGGGGAAAGAGCTCTTGGGATTGAGACTGTGTATCCACCAAGAATGGAGTGTGGGACTGTGTGCTGTAGAGACTGTATCAAGAGTTGGGAGACCACATGGGTACCCCAGAGCAGGATTTGTATTGCATTGCACACATGTACTTTACGTTGCATTTTCCATTTATATAAAGTTCTATTTGTTTTACTACAATGGTGTGGTTAATTATTTGTTCCTAGTGGGGCCACCCATAGGTGTATCCCCGGATCCCACAAGGTGGAGGCACTGCCATGGAGAGAAATTCCCAGTACCCTTTCATTTAGCAAAGGGGATTCAGGACCTGGAGACGGTAAGAAATTAATGGTGTATATTCTATGGCACAGGGGGGTGGCCAAGATGGTGTTACTTTTGTTATAGCTGATATGTCACTTCCCCATTGCTGGCACAGTAGAATTCCAGTATTCTAAACATTTTGATTTAGAAACACATTATAAGTTTACCAGAAAACTGTAATTCCATGCCCTAATAATTAGCATCCACCACAACAGCAAATGAGACCATTACACCTTCTGCCCTGGACCTAAAAGTACATTTGTAATCTATAAAGTCTTCTATCCCTTCTGAGCCACAGAACCACATATTTGCATAAATGGAATCCAACTCTAGTGTCAGGCAAGTTCAAGTACATTAAATAACAGGCTTTTTCAGGAGTACGTATATCCAACAGCCTTTTTTAGTGTGTTAGGGGCTTAAGGATGATCGGTTACCTGGATAGCATTGTCGTTAGAATTCTAAATGACAGTTTTAGTCTTAATATCAAGCTTTGTAATGTTTTAAAAGAAAATAAAGCATGCAAAGGGCAAATAGTTTTTAAAGGAATGTACAGAAAACTTAAAATGATATTATATTTGGTTAATAGGAACAGATGAAGGAGTTGTCCTTTGCTCTCCAGTGAATTGGTTGGTTGAAACAAGGAGTGTGTGATTATGATCACATTTCCCACAAAGAAGTAAATGTTTGCTTTAATAAGCCCAAACTTTGGGAGTGGTTGAATGGAGCAAAGATCATTTGACAGTCACAAAGGACCAGAACCAAAAGATATTGATGCCTAGATATTGAAATCAGATGTAGCAAAAGGAGACTAGCTCAATATACAGTAGCTTCAAGGAAGGATCCTGCACTAATATTTATACTGTATATATGCTGTTGTTTTAGTTAATTATACTTTATTATCTTTACTGTGCAATATAACTTAATGCTATGCATGCCATCCATAGACAAAATGTAGGCTAAATTAGATGTAGATTTAAATGAGTTTATGTTGAAGAATAACATACAAAAACAACTGCACATCCTTATGTACATGCCTGTCCAAAACACAGAATGCAGGTGACCTAACTTGCCTAAAATCAACTGCAAGCGCATTTTTACAGCATTTCAATTTAAGGCAATGAGAGGTGGCTGTAGACGTGCCATTTTGATGCTATAACAAATGTTTGCATACAAATAAAACAACATAATAGTGAAATGTTTCACAGTTCCGTGTATTTTTTTCTTTGCTGCAGATTTCTGGATGGAACTTTATACAGAATCACTTGTTAAACCCTTATAAAATACAAAAAAAGGATTTGTTTAGGTAACTTACTCCCGAAATCCCTGTTCACTTTATCATAAATATAGTGTATATATTGCTCTTATACTCTGCTGCCAGAATGTTTAACAACCTAGGACCAGTCTGCAAGTCTCTAGGGCAGAAGCGTCTGTTGAAATGCGGAACTTTACCATAGAACTCAGAGTGCTGGCACACATAAAATACAAAGGGAGCAGAGAAAGCGAAGAAGGATCTTCATTTAAAGTCTCTTGCCAATCCCTGTGGGCATGCTATTATGAGCAGGTAAAACTAATTACACTCCAACAGGAGGGTTTTCTACACACAATTATCAAATTAAGAGAAACTGCTACTTGGTAGAACGTTTAAGCTCTAATTGTAAAAAATGAATGCAGTTACGATCCTCTGGATGATACGAATATATTTACTTTGCAATATGTAGCATTCTGTTTAGAGAGTGTTGTTAAATTGTGTTTCCATCAAACATTTTGTGTATGTTACTGGATAGTGAAACGCATATTCATTTCATGCAAGCAGGAATATTTCGCCATTTTACAAAATCAAAATATAGGAGCAGATTAATAGATCAATGTTGAATGGTGGCAAAGAGTCCTGCGCTGGTCCATTTTTTGGGACCCGTACCCAACCCATACCCGTAACCTGCAATCCGCAAACCGGACCCGCGACCCGCATTCTTACCCGCTTGGACCCGCGACCTGAACCATAACCGCGATCCGCAACCCAGATCCACGACCCGCGACCCGCTCACCATCAAGAATCAGGAAGTGCTGTCATTGTAAACCGGAAGTGACATCATCAGTAGTAGACATGCTCAGAAAAAGGAGTAAAAATCGCTATGGTGAGGATCCACGACCCGACCCTCAACCCGGCAACCTGCAGAACCACCGGCCCGCTTCTATACCCGCACCCAGAAATTCTATGTGCAACCCGCAGGGTACTGCGGGAATTTGTGTGTAACCCGCGGGTACCCGACCCGCTGCAGAACTCTAGGCAACAGCTCTGTGGCTACAACCAAGGATCATGCAGATTGGTAGGCAGAGTAGCCTACCTCAAGTAGCCTCCTTGAGCAGAAAGGCATAGCAAGATTACAACAATGTGACTACTCCCCTTACCACCCATCCACTTTTATTGTATATTTCTCTATCACTTTCCATGCAGAGGTCAGCATAGCTTGATAGATCAGGTACTGTAAGAATCAAAGCAAAGTTTGCACAAGTAATAGCATTTACTGGACTGCTGTTAGAAGGCAAACAACTAATTGGCTGTTTACCAGACCAGGTGTAAACTTTGGACCTGTAATTATATTACCTGCTCCTTGTAGCAGTAAGTCATGTTTGTAATTCTATTTATGATGGTGTTATGTTGATTAATGCTTGACAAATGTGTGTACACCAAAATGTTGCACTTCTACAAAAAAACATTTTTGAAAGGTTTTACCTGCAAGCAATAGCTTTGTGTACCAGTGTGCTTGCTTTCCATGAATATTTGGAGGTTTCTTCACTGGGCACCAAGCAACCTTAGATCCATTAGTAAGTACAGGTGTGTGAGAGCTCTTTCGTTTCTAGTTATGTTGATTAAACCATAGAAATACCATACTTAATAGGTCAGAATTCTTTGTAGTAAGGAAGGCTGCAATTTTTTAAATGGAGGTTCATGCGACCTACTGTTCTTGCTGCTAGGTGTTGCTGACTGCCAGGTGGAGGAGCTGAGGTCTTTTTCCATAAACCAGTAAGACCGCTCCAAACTCACTATGCCATGGCTGCTCCCCGATACGTCTGGATGCTCAGTCCGCAGCGTCCCCACTGCCAGCATACAGTACACAAGCGAAAGGATGGCAGGTTTTTATTGCAGGATACTGCAGACATACATGGCCTTACATGTTTTGGGAACAATATCCCTTATCATAAGCTTACAGAGTGAATCATACTTGTGCACTATATACAATTAGCCAATGGCGACCCCTATTGGCCGTCATCACGTATCACTGTTAAAATCATTATTTATTTATTTACATCAGTATAAAAAGTTACTAATCTGTTAAAAACCATAATAAAAGTGAGTTCTGAACCTTGGGAACTTCATGTGCTTTCTTTTTCGAATATTTACTGCTATGTTTTATGTATCCCTATTTAACAAGGTAATTTTCTTATATCCTATTATACATCACCCCTTTATGTTTTATTCTTGATAATAGGGCCTTGTCTCATTACAAGTGCATAAATATATATGTATAAATAGTTGCCTTGTCACGGGAATAAAATTTCCTGTAATCAAATCTCATTCGGGAGTGGGAATACATATACTGGATCATAGGTGTCTGTGGAATAACCTTTGATATCTGGATGAATCATCATATACCTTTTCCAGTATCCAAATTGTTATGATTTACATCCCACATTTGACATTTATCAATATAGGTATGCAATACCATGTCTCATATTTAAACCCTTCGGTATTCTTGTTTCTAGCTTTAAAATCAAAAATGCCTCTCTTAGGTTTATGTATGAATGAATGTATTAGATCGCCCCCTCTGGACAGTCAAATCTTGAATGCCTTAGTAGAACACAAGGCAAAATGCTTACCCACTGGGGACCCCACGTCTTTTTTGTCAGTTGCCCTAATATGCTCTCTTATCCTTTCTTTTAGGCAGCAAGTAGAAGTTCCCATGTATTGCTTTCCACAGCATTTGCATTCCGATAAATATATTATTTGTGTACTATTGCAACTGTAAAAACCAAAGTTTTTGAAATGATTTTACAGTAACATTGGACTTAAAATTAGGCCCTGCAGAAACGGCCTTGTATGTTTTGCACGGTAATATCCCACATCTATAAGTTCCTTTTACTAAGAGCCAGTTGCCCCTAGACTTTCTTGAACCTTTGGTTACTAAGCGGAGGGCTAGGATCTGCCCTAATGTGGGAGCTTTTTTTGAAACACATCTAACGTCCATCAGTGTCAGTATCTCAGCTAGCCTGACATCGTTATATAGAACTGGAAGATGTCTCCTAATAATGCCAGAGATCTTGCCATATTCCTCATTATGCTCCATGATAAAATGTATTTGATTCCAATCCTTTAGGGCTTATGTCTCTTCCTTTTGATCGGTAGGTGGGCAGGTCCTACATTTCTTGGGCAACCTTCCTACTTTATCATATGATGCCCTTATGATCTCCTTAGAATAGCCCCACCTCCATAGTCTATCACCCAATAGTCTTGATTGTTCTATGAAGGTACCATCCTTACCAAAGTTCCTTTTGTATCTAACAAACTGGCCGTAGGGGATGCTCCGTATAGTGTGCTTTGGCCCTTAATATGATGTTCCCTGTTGTCAGTTTCCTAAAAATATTGGATTCAATGTTTCCCGACTGGCAATTACCTCATAAATTGAGATCCAAGAAATCAATCTCCACGTGACTGTGCTCTAGCGAAAAAATTTAATTGTATACATTCTCATTTAAGTAGGTGTGGAATTCTTTGATCAACTATTGTGGACCTCCCCATATAAACAGGAGGTCAATGAAGTGACCATACCATAGTATGTGCTCACAAAAGGGATGTGTTTCAAAAAAAGCACCCACATTAAGATCCTCAATATAAGGCTAGAACCTCTAGGTATTCACTGCAGAAAATAGAAAGTTGTAGGTACTTGTAAGTATTCTTTTGCATGATATTTAAATGTGTGCTGTATAACTGGAGTCAAAACTCTGCTATGTGCAGTATGTTACCTCTCACTGGAAGCAGCTCCCCTCATAACAATACAAGGATGTAGATAAGTCCTGGGTTCATATATTGTAATGATCATAGGGAAATACATTGAAAATACACCCTGTGATTTTATTACCTGCTCTATTTACATGGATATCAAAAGTTAACAGCATGGTAAGCATATGTGTCTCCTTAAATCATGGATTCTCATCCAGGACCCAGTGTAGGTGGTATGTGATTTATTTCTGAATACAAAAAACTAAATCAGGCACGTAACTGATTCTAAACTAATTCTGATTCTGTAATACATTTATTATATATCTAATGCATCTCCATTAATGTTTTAATGGCTGATTTATACAGTTGAAACATTGCTCTAGTGTTTATATTGTTAGCTATTGTTAGTAGTTAGTAAAATGGACTGGTGATAGTTGAAATAAGACCTTTAATCTGAAAGGTTAAGAAACCTTCACCGTGATACCCTGTGCAGCTCTTTAGTAGAAGTTAATGTGTTGGATTTATAATGCATGTGTATTTAATCCACTATATAATACATTTACCTTTTCATAATGGGGCTGTATATGTATAGTATAACATGCTATATTCTAAGCATTAAAGCAATCTTAAATTCTGAATACAAATGAGGCCACAGAGATTAACATAGAAAATTCAAGTACTTTCTATTCTAAGTGTAAACTTTCAGAATTCAGAAAGCTGGAGACATTTACATGACAGCCCCTTAAATCTTTCAGCCACTGAAATCTGTCTTTCATTCCAATTTTCAGAAGTAATGAGATGCAAAACTTCTGAGCACAAGCAAACTACAGCAACTCAAATATAAATAATGTCTGGTAAAATCTGTGTAGCTGTGTTCTGTTAATAAATACATATCTGTTGCTGCCCTTCCATTCCTAGGGACACGTTAACTAAGGGTTGAAGTGAAAATTTTAATTAAATTTTAAATTTTAAAAATTTGAATTTTGGGCTACTTTGCCTATCGAATAGCCCAAAATTAGATTCTAATTGAAAATTTCCAATGTTCGAAGTACTGTCTCCTTCGAATTTGACTATTCACCACCTTAAAGCTGCCAAATTACCATTGTAGCCTGTGTGGTCCTCCTGGAAGCTTTCCTGAAAAGTTTTCCAAGTCCTGGAAAATTAACGTTTTTTTTAAGAAAATCGTTTAAATCAAACAATGCATTGGAACGATTCCAACAATTTTTATTCGATCAAAATTTGACCTATTCAATCAAAATAGTTCAATTTTCAATCGAATATAGCCTTAAAAAAATTTGTGTTCCAGTAAAAACTCTAACACCCTGCCTTCAAAATAATATGAGCATTTTTTATTAAGGCAAATATGTTGTTCACTGTTGCTTTAAAGGGATTCTGTCATGATTTTTAGGATATAGTTTTTATTTCTATGTTTCTATGTTATACTGTTTACACTGCAAATAATTTACTCTACAATATAAAATGTTATTCCTATTATTATTATTGGGTTTGCAGGCACCCTTCTCAGGTCATTGTGCCTAGTAACGTGCTTTCATAAGAGCCAGAACTTTAGGATGGAACTGTTTTCTGGCAGGCTGTTGTTTCTCCTGCTCAATGTAACTGTAACTGAATTTGTTGCAGTGGGACCTGGATTTCACCATTGAGTGTTGTCTATCTACCAGGGAGCTGTTGTCTTGTGTTAGGGAGCTGCTATTTCATTACCTTCCCATTGTTCTGTTGATGGGCTGCTGGGGGTGGAGGGAGGGGTGCTATCACTCCAACTTGCAGTACAGTAGTAAAGTCACATGACTGGGGCAGCTGGAAAATTGACAAAATGTCAGATTTCAAAATTAAATATAAAAAAAAACTGTTAGCTCTTCTGAGAATCAGATTTCATGACAGCAATCCTTTAGGATGATCATACATCCCCAGATGTCTGCCTGGCCAACTGGGTATGTATGAAAAGTGTAAGGTATAGTAAGGAATGGAGGGATAGTCCTTTGGGTCTGATGGTGTGGCTTGAAGAAACAAGAACACACTTAACAGGATAGGGTTGGGGCAGGTGAAGGACTGGTGACAAGAAGGACTTGAAACAGGACGGCAATGGGTGCAGGAATAGAACAAGAACACGGCTAAGAATAGAATAAGAGCAGGAATAGGTAACATGTCAGAAACAACCTGGCAGGACTAGGGAACACCAGAATCAGTCAGTATCCCAGCTAGCTCACCTCCATCCCCATTCTTCTGCCTAGCTTCTTAATTGGCTCTTGGTACCACTAACTTATACAGTAAGCCACAAAACAGGCCTGAAATACCAACTGTGGGTTATTGAGGTCATCTCGTTTCTGTTCCTGGATCACAATATTTTGTTTCTTCATGACATTCCTCTGATATGATCACAGAACCCAGATGGAAGCCCTGTTATTCATAAATAGCAAAGCCCCTTCACTTCTAATATGTTACACTGACATCAAATGATATGAGCACTAATTACTTATTGGATCACTTCCAAGACAGTTTTTAAGAACTAAGACAGAAGGCCTTGTAAATCTCTAAAGATCCAGCACTCTCAGAGAGAGGCCAACCTATCCAATTTTCCATGTATACCAATTATCCCCTTTCACATTTAAATATATTGCCATGCAAGAGAGAAGAGGTAATGTTATGTAAATACATGAGTTTATAACAATAATTTTGAAGCTCAGTACCTGCCCCCCCCCCATTTTCATAATCCATTCTGCAAACAACAACTAAGTTTGCATCACCTAACACTCTAATCACCCTGGGGAGTCTGTCATGTTGATGAAAATGTTAGAAACGCACTATAAAGTCCATTTATTTTCTAGCAGTAATTACACAGGTCATATAACAGAAAAGGCAGTAAATCTTAGTCATGTTTGATGGGTTATTATCCGTTGGTGTTTGCAAATTACAAAAAATCTTTTCTTTTGACCATGACAGTGATGAATCAGGTCAGCTCTTGAATGTTAAAATCTGAAAAACAACAAAATAGAATTACTATTTTTCATCGAATATTGCCAGCTCATGAAATACATCTGGGATGAGAACAAATTTGGCAGTGCTTAACCTGAATCTATTTTCCAGCCAAAGCTTTAATGTGCTGATTTAGTGAAATCCATCTTTAATCACTTGCTTAAATGTGTATTAGATACTTCATACAAATGTTAATTGATTTACTTGACATTTTTGACTAAAGCTCAGTTCATAAAAAAAAATGCAAAAGGGACACATTTAAAAAATCATTCCTTAGTCCTAGAACAATGTGTTATTTGTATAGATTTTCATATTGTTCATACAGAGAATGCAGTAAGCAGTAGCACTGAAAAAGACCTGCCATTGCTGAATATATTTTCTGAATTTGTCTGCAAGAATAACATTTGCAATATCTATGCTTGCCTTTACACACAGCCAACTGAGTCCCGACTCTAAGGATATATCTGTTGTTGAGGTTTATCATTGCAATGTATCAGAGCAGAATATTCAGTGAATGATTTACCCTTGAAACATCCATGCTTGCTGGATTTGAACCCTATTGTAAATATGCCCCAGTGTGCTGAGGATAGAGCTCAATGGGTGGCCTTCATGAATGTAACAGGTGGATGGGTCAGGGTCTTCCCAATCCTTCCCTTGGGTTACTATTCCCTGATTTCAGTACCTGAGCAAGGGTTCCAACTCCCAGAAACTCCCGGTAGGCACAATATAAATAGACTCTTTAATCTCAAGTGGGGTCCCCGCTTACAGCATGGAGGAAGGTCTTGCCACTTGCATAGACACACCAGATTCACTCTTTGTCAAATAACTTTGGGCACCAGTGGTTCTTTGAAAACAGCAGAACATTTATTGAACTGGTGGCACACTTCTCCAGGACATAAATAGGCAGCAAGTCATTTACACTCACAGTCATATTACTCACAGATACATCTCTGCATCTGATGCTGGTCAGCTTTGTGAATTGAGCCGCCTTACCTGCCTCTGGTGCACAATCCCCATTGAAGGAGAACTCACAGCTGGTTGGACACTCCAAGGATCTCTCTATCACCGAGCTTAACCACTTGAGTCCCTATCCTGGCAGTTTGTCACTGCAGGGTGCTAACCCTTCACTAAACTCCTCGTTGGAGCCTTAGCTGCTCACTAACGTTTCTGATCTCATCTGTCACTCCTATAGCGACCTATTACAGTTTCTGACCTGGCACTTACTTGTTCCTATACTGAGGCCTATCTCCACCTAAGGCCTTGGGAGCACACCCCAATGGGTGCACTGGAAAAGAGACCCAAACACATGGCACATCCCTTTTTATAACCTATGGGAACTGCTCCCCCTCCCCTATGGGAAAAAGGACCCAGCCTAGCTGGCTAACACATTCACTGGGGCATAGAAAACCTTTAAGCTTTTTACATAGTAACAACTACTGGCCAGTCACTGAACTGCCAGCACAATACTTTCACATAGGAAAAATGAAACCAAAGAACATAAAGGTTAGCAAAAGCTTTACCCTTCTACATGAATATACAGAATTACAGAATATTGTCTGCAAGGAGATGTGACATACATTGTCTAGCTGTTGTGACCCCACCTTTAATACCAACTCATCAGTGCTATACATCATGTGAATGGGGTACTTGCAAGGGAATCGCAAAGGGGACATTCACTTTCTGGTTTTCCACAAAAACTGTTGCGCTCACCACTAAATATAATAAGAATACAACATATAATAGATTCAGGGTCACATTGCACCAGTCAAAGCCATATGAATCAAGCTTTATAGTAGTTACAGATTGATCACCACTAAATGCATTACTACCGTAAAGTGGTTTATCTATTTACATATATATTGCTAGTTCCATTAAAGCAGGGATCCCCAACCTTTTGAACCCGTGAGCAACATTCTGAAGAAAAAGTAGTTGGGGAGCAACACAAGCATGAGAAATGTTCTTGGGTTGCCAAATAAGTGCTGGTATTTGGCCATTTGGTAGCCCCTTGTACATTTTCAACCTACATTGAGACTCTTTTTGGCAGTGCAACCTGGAATTCAAAAATAAGCACCTGCTTTTAGGCCACTGGGAGCAACATCCAAGGGGTTGGAGAGCAACATGTTGCTCACGAGCTACTGGTTGGGGATCACTGCATTAAAATATTCACAGTTTTAAACTCAAAATCTCAGCTATCAATCAAATATTGCCTGCCTGCCTATCCTCTATGCCTTAGGAATAGAGACGGGGCTAACAATTACTTTCACTTTCCATTCAGCACTTACTAGATGTCACTGCTCTCCACACATATCCCCCCACTCTTTTCACCATTTGATTGTATAACTTGTGCATGGGGATGGACATCAGGTCCCCCATTCTGGTACACAAAAAAGATTTTGAGACGATACAAGTCTTGCATTAATAACAGTGTCCACAAAATAGCTCCTACCTGCTTTCTATAATTATGAATTCCCAGCCCAAAGGAAACAAGATTCAAATATTTTATATATATATATATATATATATATATATATATATATATATAGTGTAATTAAAGTAAATTTTGCTTGACTAATGTGATAAAATAGGATTTGGAATAATTTTTTTTGAGTGGCGGATCAGCTTTAAGGGCACTTGGTGTATTAAAAACAACTGCGACCCTATCATTGGTATTGCTTTTGGCTTGCTAGGAATTGTGATTCCATGTTATTTGGAGGTACAGTATATAATATGACAAAAAACTTCGATAGTAATCAGTTCCATTATTTAAATGCTGGCGCTAATTAAATATGTTAATAATACAATAATAATTATTATAACTGTGCAGTAATATAATGATTTTGCACAATAGTTTTGCCACCTCTACTGTGATAAATGCCCCTGAAGGTGTTTTGGAGCCTTTCAGATAACCAAGGATTGTTATCCCAGTGGTCATTATTACATTGGGGTTGAAAGTTTAAAAAAAATTTTGTTCTAATTTTATATTATAATACTAAGGGCCTTCAGAGTCATAATGTACTTTAAGTCAACTGGTTGGTTTCTGCTGTGAAATTGTTGTGATGCCTAATTAGTTATGGAAGAAGTGAACTGTCATGTGACTTCAGTATTGCAGACATTTCCACAACCTAACTCATGTTTTTGATGATTTTTAAAACATCAAGGACGTTTTACTTTGTCAAACAGAGGTTCTTTATAATAGTGTTTTCTTTCCCCAATAGACGAGAGAACTCTTTCCCCGACAGACTCATTCATCAATTGGTAAAAAGTGCCTACTTACAAGACCCCCTCCCTGGGTTGCATGTAACAATGGTTTTTTGCTGTCTCTTCTACTTTCTAC
The DNA here is from genome assembly GCA_024363595.1 of Xenopus borealis. Lineage (NCBI taxonomy): Eukaryota > Metazoa > Chordata > Amphibia > Anura > Pipidae > Xenopus > Xenopus borealis. The sequence goes on from CM044446.1 coordinate 33,690,636, forward strand.
TTGTTTCTCCACAACAGATTTTTTCTCTCTACTTCCCTCGAGGTGCTGAGTGTAATCCTTGTAGTTGTCGCTATCGATAGGCCTGACGCCGATTTCATTGGCGAAACGCGTCAGGCCTATCGATAGCGACAACTACAAGGATTACACTCAGCAGAAGTAGAGAGAAAAAATCTGTTGTGGATATATCTACTATCCTGTACATCCATCCATATGGAACTGCAGGGAAAAGACCTTGTTTGAATGTGATTGAAGCTATCATACAAATGTGAGTGTCATTTTATCTAATAAGTGTTTTAATAAACAGAAGTACGCTATTAGCTTTTTATGTTTCTTTCCCGGGAGCTGAACACGAGGGAGAAAGTAGAAGAGACAGCGAAAAAACATTGTTACATGCAACCCAGGGAGGGGGTCTTGTAAGTAGGCACTTTTTACCAATTGGTGAATGAGTCTGTCGGGGAAAGAGTTCTCTCGTCTATTGGGGAAAGAAAACACATTTTCCACAGTATAATCATATAATCTGCACGTGGTGTAAAACTGCTTTACTGAGAAATACTGCACCATATACGGTCCCTGGCTTCTCTGTTTGCCATAGGCGCTGATCCATCTATGCGATTGGAATCTTCAACCCAAAACAAAGGAGATTGGGAAAAGGATCGGCAAGAGAAGAAAAATTTCTAAAGGACAAACTAACATTGATAACCTTTTTTTTTTTTTTTTCTCTCTTTACTTGTGGTATTCTTTATAACAGTACTGGAAATAATGGGATTTGGCAAGGCTTGGTCTGGTCAAGGAATCTGAATGTTATTTTGAGGAGAAGCATATTGAAGTTCTTTATAAAAAGACTGAATCGAGAGGAAAGTTGTAGCAGCTGTAGTATTTGTCTACAAATAGAAATGGTTTCAGCAGTCAAAGCTGGAAAAATTTGTCCTTGTCTATGGACTACAGCCCATAATTGTTTAAAGTGATAATTACACATTAACAATTACCTATGGGTCATGTTTTTCACCGATAGGCCTGCTTTTGTTAGTAATGGTTTCTTGAAGTTCCTAAACCTGACTGTCCCTTCTCAACCTATCAGTTAGAGTTTCCAGTGCTGATAGACTTCTGCTGCACAAATATGGCAGCCCTTTCATACAGAAACATGGGGGTTCAGATATGTAATTTAAAAGCATTGGGCACATACTTGTATGACAAAATTACAAATAGCATTTAATTACAGTGGTATAATAGTTTTAAAAGAAGGTTTTATTAATTTCTGGTGTCAATATCTCTTTAAAGGGCAAGTCAACTCCAAAATAAAAAGTTGCCTAATAAAAAAAACCATTATTCTAAGCAACGTTGCAACATACATTCATTACAATTTTTCTATGGTTTTTTAGTTATTCGTATTGCTATTGAAAGCAGTGTTTGTCTGTCCTTTTTTTATTTGCTGTCCTGATGTCTAAAGCTGGCCATACACCATAAGATCCCCTTGTTTGACTTTCGGCTAGATATCAATCGAGGAAGCCCGTCAGATGGCCCCATAGACAGGCCAATAAGCTGCCGACTCGGTCTGTCTGCAGCTTTTATCGCCCCGTGTATGGCCACCGTTAAGCAAATGCTGCTTTCAATGTCAATTGTTTTTACAAATAACATTAAAAGCACTGAAAATTTGTAATGAATGTATACTGGAAAGTTGCTTGGAATTATGTTTTTCTTTTCTTAGGCACATTTTTATTTTGGTTGACTTGCCCTTTAAATTCATGTCCTTAATCAATAATTTGGCAAGTGATTTGTATAGTAGGTTATATGTATGAGCTAACTCCCTGCATATAGTAAGAGCACTCTACTTACAACATTGCCTACAATTCATTACTTTTATTTCACTGTAAATTGCCTCATCATATTTAATGTATGTATTCAATAAAAATGTTGCCATGGCAATGAAAAGTGCCATCTGCAGCTTTATAATAGAGGAATATAATCATATTCATTACACCCTGCAGTCCAGTATTATGTATACTATAGAGTATTCCTAAAATAAAGCTGGCTGTGGATTTCTGTGCTGTAAAACATTATTTATAGATTACATTCCACTTTGATTGTTTATTCTCTTCATTTAATTAATTATATGCGTTTGTGATCAATACACTACTAATATTATTTTGCTCTGACGATCCCAACACTATCTTTTCACAAGTTCTTTAACTTTAATTTTTCGAGAGGAAAAAAAGAAACTGTCACAATGGCACAATGTGGACTTTCTATTTTGTTTAATATGTCATGTAGCCTGTTTTACCAAAAAAATGGTCTGTATCTATTGCAAAGATAAAAACATCAGTTATGATTCCATTTAACTGTAATTTTGGGATTGATCAAAAAAGCGTAGCAACCACCTAATAATGGGCCAGGTTAGGAATCTCCTAGAACAGGGTTGAGGGCCAGTGGGTCAGTTGCAGACCTTTCAAGAGATTTCAATTGCCTCCAAACTTATGAAATAGAGCATAATTGTCCTAGGCGGTTCTGGGAGAAGGCTCGGCACTACAGGGGCAGTAAATAAAAATTGCATTTTTGCGAATGTTTTACTCTGCCCACAATGTAAAGTAAACTGAGCAAAAGAAATCTAAAAATAGAATGCAAAAGGAAGCGCACACATAGAGTAGTATTGTTTCAATTCAGATAAGTAATTAAGCCCATAGAGCCACAAAGTGTTTTAAAACGGTGCCTGGAGAGCTATATTGCAGATGATCCACCACTGTGAAATTCTGCAAAATTCCCCCTTTCGGGTATATACTCACAAAATCTCTTAGATTTTGATGCATATAGTAATGTACCATCTAAGAAATTTTGTGAGTATATACCCGAAAGGGGGAATTTTGCAGAATATCACAGTGGTAGATCTTCTGCAATATAGCTCTCCAGGCACCATTTTTAAACACTTTGTGGCTCTATGGGCAGATTTACTAAATTCACATGATTCGAAATTCGATCGAATTTTCAAAAAGATTCAAATTCAAATACCTTTTTTTAGGTACATCCGCCCCATAAATCCCCAAAACCTGTAAATCGGGTCTGGGACTTGGGAAAGTCTTCTATGGTCTGATGTAACATCTAGTATTATAGTTACATAGTTAAAGTGGGTTGAAAAAAGACAAAGTCCATCAAGTTCAACCTCTCCAAATGAAAACCCAGCATCCATACACACACACACACACACACACACCCCTCCATACCTTCACATAAATTATATATGCCCATATACCAACTATAGAGTTTAGTATCAAAATAGCCTTTGGTATTATGTATGTCCAAGAAATCAAACAAGTCCCCCTTTAAAACATCAACAGAATCAGCCGTCACAACATCACCCGGCAGTGCATTCCACAACCTCACTGTCCTCACTGTGAAGAACCACCTACGCTGCTTAAAATGAAAGTCCTTTTCTTCTAGTCTGAATGGGTGGCCTCTGGTGCGGTGATCCTCTTTATGGGTAAAAAGGTCCCCTGATATTTGTCTATAATGTCCTCTAATATATTTGTAAAGTGTAATCATGTCACCTCGCAAGCGCCTTTTTCCCCCAGAGAAAACAACCCCAACCTGGACAGTCTACCCTTGTAATTTAAATCTTCCATCCCTCTAACCAGCTTTGTTGCATGTTGCGGAATTTCCCTCTAGTGGTGGAACGTCACTCTTCACTTCACTCTTTGATGAATCTACCCCATAAACTCTTCCACTAATCCAATCACAATGGTACATTGTGACTCTTCAAAGAGGTGACATCTGACTATGTCTGCTACATTCAATACTGTTCTCACATCTGTATCCACTCATGCAACTCTCACAAGTAACACCTGAGTCTAGAAGTTGCATGATACATTGGTAATTCTATCACAGTAACTACACAGAATCAACACCTCTGTAAATTCAGATGTCAACTGTTTGAAGAGTTACAATGTGCCATTGTGATTGGATTAGTGGAAGGGTTTATATGCCGAGAACTTCCCATACCAGTCAGTTGAACTGAAGAAGCTGCTTGGATGATTATTGAAACGTCTTCAATGATTACTCAGCAAGTCCAGTTGTTTTAGAATTACTTATATTAGATAAATTACTGGCATTTTTTCCATTTCAACCTGCCACCCGCAGTAACAGTCCAGTCCATAAGTTGCATCCAAATGTTACGTTTGCTATTGATACTTATTAATGTCCCATCTGAAGCAGTCAGAGCGTGGAACACTGTTGTGGTGTGCATGAGAAGAATTGGATGTGGCCACAATAGAAAAGGTCATGGTTGGCATGTGAGCAAGACACAACCAGATCTAAAGCTAGCCATACTGGTGTCTCTGCACAAAGATTCTTTTGTGGGCCAGACAAAGCCTACTCATTCTCAACTAATACATGGAGTAGTGTTTTGTGTGGCTTTAGAAAATCTGTTTTAATGTACCAATAGATGGGGTTATGTTTGTCTATATCTTAATCATAAAAGAGTTGCAAAGAAAAGCAAGTTTAAATATGAACATGGGAACTGGGAATGTGTTGGTGGTGTTAATCATCTGCTATGGAGAAGGACAGCACAAAAATGGACAATTTAATGCTGGGCATGTTTATTAGTATATTTATAACTATATAAAGATGTGCTGCAATAAAGAGGAACTGTGTCAGTTAAAATACTTTTCTGTGTAACATCAGTTGATGTGAAGATAAGCAGTTTATACTTACATGTCACATCTATCCCCATTTCAAATAGAGGGGTTTCTAATCCAATATATTTTATCTTATTTGGTCTTACACAAAGCCCATTTTAATGGAATGCACCTGTAGCTCAAAATACAATTGTACTTAATGAATAATAATTCATTTCTACGAAGCAATATGAATTCTATACTACTTACACTAATTATAGTCCAGAAACATTTGGATGGATAAATACAGCAGTAGAAGTTATACAGACCTGTTAAGTGGCATACCATACAGGTTGCTCAATCATAGTTTACTGAGATCTTGCTGAACTACAAATTCTAGCATACTCCAACATATTTCAATAAATTAAAGTAAGCTGGGAATTGGATAATACACTATATTCAGGTCTCAAACAAATATACAGTAATCCTCCAATAGGGATTAAATCTAATTAAATCTAAAACAAAATAGTATAATCACCTTCTCATGTCTGGTAACAGTTATCTTTGCTTGTTACTGACGTACTCAGTAAGCAGGATTCTCATTTGGGCAACCTAATTTAGAGAGCTAGAGACTGCAGTGGGGCAGTGTTACAGATAAATGCCAACACCTACATTTTCTTAATGCATCTTACTTACATGGTCTTGTCTACCTCAAGAAATTCATGTGTAACATTCACAGGGGGAAGCTGCTTTAACTGGAGTTAGTCTCACACTTGAAAGTGGGTATGGTGGAAGACCAGGAGGATAGCCATAAACAATGGGAGATGACATTGTGAATAACTGGTTTAATGGCAACAGAGGATAAAAGGAACAGGGTCAAGACAAAATCATACCAGGAAACCAGGAACAAGGAAAATACATTCAATGACTCAGCCCTGAGCAAAGCGTGGTTTATAAAGGGCAGAAGATTGGGAATAGGGAAATGAGGTGGGTGGAGAACAGGAGACATGCAGATTAGGGAACAACAAGATCAGGACCAGCCCCAAAGCCTCCAGTGGCTCACTTGGCAAGTGCAGGAATCCCAGAACAGCGCAATGAGAGT
>CM044446.1:33699247-33716364 GCA_024363595.1 Xenopus borealis
TGCAGACGACTAATCTCCCTGAAATGCCCTTGTGTCACATCTCTTTCCAAAGTTTCCTTGTGAGACAAAATCAGACAACCAAAGTGATACATATGCCATCCCACCCGTGGGATTTCTGGGAGATTCAGCTATGCTGAAAATAATGTACCACTGGAATTCGGTTGCTCTATGAGACCGGCATTACTATGTACACTAAAGGTATAGAACTCAAACATGACTCACCAAAAGCAGCTGCACACCTGATAGTTCAAAATGTAATTTTTGGGTACCTGCCAGTACCCGAGTCAATGATCATCAATGCTATTTTATTTGCCATTGTCATCCTATGGGAGCCCAGAGGGCATAAATCATAGGCGATGCAGCAGCACCATGGTAGGTGTTGGCCAAGGAGACAATGGAATAGATGAACAATGAATATAAATTGTGTTGAGTTAAGGGGTAGTTCGCCTTCAGAAAACATATTGCTTTTAAATAGTATACCAACAGTAATACCACTACTGCTATGAATTTAGTTTTTCTGAAATTTAAATTAGTTCATAGGAGGCTTTTTAGGAGACCCAATGAGGTCCTTGCCATGCAGGATCTGTCAGAATTAACCATTGATATTTTACAAAGTCCTAATCACAAAATGATTAATGACACCTAACCCCATCTTTATTCAATATAATAGGTGAAAGTTAAAGCATGGATGATCTCAGGTAATATTATGGCAGTGGGGGAGTGGGCTGAATGTACCTCTGTGTTAGTGAAGAGTTAAAGACTGTACATTTTTAACATTGGATCATTGCCAAGGGCCCAGCAGCTGTCTCTACCCTTGACTGAGCAAGCTAGAGTAGTGGAAATGGCATGCAGAGTACTGAGGTGCACACAACAGGGAGAGCAAGACAAAATTATATCTAATAAGAATTCCTTCCGGCTGTATCAACAGGTCCGAAAAAGGCAGTAATTAAGCAATGACTGTGAAAATGTGTCATTCTTACAATTTTTTTTAAAGATAAAATTAGATAGTTTTGCGTCAACCGTCTGAAAAATGATCCATTACAAAATTTTATAAACCCTCTTTTATAATGACAGGAGTGTTCAGTGTTCAGTGTTCACTTATGAAAGGGAAGCAATTAGTATAACTGCCTCTTAAAATATGTTTTTTTTCATCAACAAAATGTTAGATGATATAACTACGTTTCCACAAGCTTGGAACGTCAACTAATGAATCACAGTGGAAACATATGCGATCTATTATATAGTTTTAGTTAAAGCATCTGAATTGAGCTGGTAAATGTAGGTCTGCTGTCGACAGCGACGCCCTTTAACAAGTTCATCTGCCGAGTCAAATTTGCTGAAACTCTATATCCATCCGCAATAACTCTTGCTTTCGCAAATACTACAACAATATCCTCAAGCAATAACAGCATTGTTTCTAGAACTGTACAAAATACTTTATATTATATCTGACAGAATCATTCAGCAGTGGTTGTTCAATAGTCGTGAAGCAGCAAAGTGAAGATGGTTAGCCTATTGTATTTTCTGCCACTGGAAGGTAGAACTGGTCATTTCAAATTTCCAATTTTTGCATATGGTGATACCCCCTCTGGACTACAGTTACCCAGGACAGGAACAGCTAGTTGCTTTTCTTGAACTGATTTAGAGCCAGGCTGGGGACTGCCCTTCTGAGATAACTCCAGGATCACTGGAACAGGTAGACTTCCTTGTAATTATCAGTGATGCTTGTATTCTGATATAGTCGGACTGGCCTATAGCTGTCATAGCTTGACTGACCAATTTAAGGAGAACTAAAGCTTAACAAAAGAAGTAGGGCAGACAAGTTGTGCATTAGGTATTGGGTTTCTGTGCCAGTAAAAGGCAACAAAAGCCCTTAAGCAGTAAAGATCTGTGCCCCAGTAGCCATGTTAATTTAGAGATCTCATGCGAGATTTATTATACTCCAAGGCTGCAAAAAGTCTGAATCCTAAAATACTCCATCTTCAACCTGTCACAGTCCAATGGCACAGGTCCTATTTGAAGATAGTATTATCTCCGCTGGGTTTAGTACAATAATCCGAACATTTTGGACTTTTCAGCCAATTTCACGGCGTCAGGGGAAAAATCCCAGTCACAGTTTTCATGCGACAATCCAAAAAAGTTATGTTTTTTACAGATATGATTTTTTTTAAACATTTTTAAGGGTAATTTGTGGATTCAAGTTTGGTTGGATTTGTTTTGATTAATTGCTCAGAAACATTCAGATTTTAGTTAAATAACCCCCTAGTTTTCTCTAAACTGTATATTTTTTTTATTTTCCTTTGTTGTAGCTCATGGGAAATAATGCAAGATAAAGGAGCAATGATATTTCTTTTGGAAGGCTCCTGTCGCTTTTGTAAAGGCATTAGTGACACTTAAATTTTGCCTTGTCTTGTTCCTGCTTGAATGATTGCTGCTTATGGAATGGAAAAGAATGTGCATGGTGGGATGCATTACAGTGCTCTTGATGAAACAAATTAGGATGCTCATGCTTCCCTGTAATACTTTACAATGGAACACTGTAGAATGTGCATATCAGAGGATTTAATAAAAAGTTGTGTCTAGGATTAAAAAACTGAGAACAGTGATGTGTGTCCTTTTCATCTAAAATCAGCAGAAATTTCATGTTTTCATGAAGACTTTTCTACACAAATGACGAAATCACATAGGTTGCAGAACACTTAGGGGGTTATTTACCCTGGTAGTAATTTTAAAGGGGAAACACAATTTTTTCATAGAAAAAAATTCTTTGAGATGTATAATTAACCCCCAGAGGCTGCAAAATCTGAATAAAAAATACTCCATGTGAAACTTGCAGAGGTCAAATGCAGATGTTAGTTTTACAGTTGGATATCATGATTTGCCCTGGGTTTCATACAATAATCTGAAAAATGTGTGGATCTGGAAAAATTGTACAATTTGGATTTTTTCACAATTTTATTGTGTTTTCCCAGTTAATTAATTTATAAATAAGGTAAAACGTGGATGGGAGTCTGGTCAAAGTGTTTTTAATAAAACACTTAATTGCCCACCTATGATATCTGATTATTTACATCGGACCCTACAGCCCATCCTTTCTAAGTTTCACTGTTGGCTAAACCCATCACTATGGACCATCCTACCATTAAAGAAAATTGCAAGCAAGTTGCTATTAGTTGACAAATGGTGGAAGGAAAGAAAAGGAATGAAAGTCTTCTGTACATCTAGAGGTCATGCAGAAATAAAGTAAACAGATGAAAATACTCCCTGCTAACATACCCAGATCTGCCAGTCGTTAGAACTCCCAATAAAGACAGCTGCATGACCTGGCCCTGTGATGTGTTCTAGGAAAGTGTGAAAGAGATTGTGTGAGTCAGTTACACAGGCCACAGCTAGATGCCCTCCAGCTTCCGTCCAATCCAATCCAATTGACACCTGAAAGAGAAACGGGGTTTGTAGTTCAGCAGCAGAAGTAGAGAAAGTGCTTTGGAACTGGAGCTTGCCCATTTATCTTCCCTCAGTCTAAAAGGCAAGTTCCTTTGTATTAAACAAGGTAAGCAATTCCCAGTACCATGAAGTATCATGTGATTGACTAGAAGCTATAGATCAGAGGCAGCTCAACAGCTCGTGTGTACAGATTGTGAGTAAAGGATATCACACATGGACTATATTTTAATGCTTACAAACACATGCTGTGTGTGTGTGTGTAAAAATGCCTATGTTGCTTTTTTTAATGCACCTAAGTGTGTTTTTTGTCAGTTGCAAACACAATAGTCTATTTTGTTATCTTCTGAATACACATAAAGAGCAAGCAAATGTCTCATGGGGAATCTAAAAAATGCAATTAGACACAAATGCAATAAAATGCAGGAACGCTCATGAATAAAATGAGGCATGGACCGAATAAGTTAATGTTTTAGGTGTGCTCAAATGCATATCAAGCAAATGTCCATGCATAAATGCATTTATACTTTGTTTTCCTGAGACTAGGGTAGATACCCAGCCAGGGACTTACTACCAGGGGGTGCCAGGACCCCCCTTGGGGTCCTCCACGTGCACTGATGCAAAGGCGCAATTCTCCTGTCACTTCCACTAAACCCTAATCCAACCCTTGCTCCCATTTCAGGCATCTTATCCATTTTTCACTGGTCTCTGCCCCGATTCTTCAAATCACCCAACCAGGGCCGGCCGTACCAAGTGCGGGGCCCAATTGGAACCATTTTGGTGGGGCCCCCTAGAAGGAACTTTGTTGTCTGTCACAGGGTCACAGAGCTGGATGGGCAAATAATGCCTGTTTTCCCCTCTGTCCAAGTGACGGCTGCCAGCTGGGGATGGGGGTAGGCTGGGCAACTTGGAAATTAAGGGAATAGGAATCAGAGCTCGCACTGGAGTGGGGTCCCCATAAGTGCCGGGCCCAATTGGGCCAAATTGGTCCAATGTGCTTAAAACCAGCCCTGCACCCAACGCTCATCCATCAGTCACACATGGGATAATGTAGGCAACAAGTAAAATAGATTTCACCATTAAAAGAGAAAAATCCTACACATCCTTAGCATCTGACAGACAAATTGGGGTCAGCAGCACTGCTCTGCACTACAGTACGTCAGTCTGTCTCACCCATTAGATGGTACAATTGCTGGTTTCTGTTACACATATTGAGGGGGGGAAACTTTGCAAAGCAACATTTATACTGTAACATTACTCAGTAGCAAAAGTTGAAAAAAAGACACAATTTTTTCAGTTCAGCCCCCTCAGTTGAAAGCAATATAAAACGGATTGTTGCCTTCGGCTACACGGAATAAAGCCAAACAAATGTAGAAAGAATAAGCAGGACTTTAGTCCTATTGGGTTTATAGTGCAGCCATTGTGTTAGCAGATAAGCTTTACTTCCCAGAGATATCAGAGATATCATTGTCATACAGTACAGAGTAAGAAATCTGGTGTCTGATACATTATTTGTAGCCCTTGGGTGAAATCACAAGAACAGACTTATTCATATTTGTGTTTTTAAAAGGGAAGTGATATTCCAAGACGTATGAGTGCTGTAGTTCAGCAACAGCTGGGCAATCACAGATCCATGCATAGGGAGGGAGCGGATATACCACCATACCTGACAATCTGCAAGCTGCCTCTTGCTCTGTTGGAATCTTGTGCTGTTTACTGATCTCAGTTGTCTCAATGTCTGCACCTACTGGGAACTGTTTCCATTTGACCCCGTTAGATGGAGGTTCTTATATTTCTATATAATGTTTCCCAGCTGTTACTATAGCCTCCCCGGCTGACACAAGGTAAGTGACCAGGCTAAATCAAAGTACGATACTGCTCAACACACCACCAGAGGCAGCATGAATTATTCTATACACCTTTTCCATTACTAGAGAGACCCAGTCGCTTAACTACCCCTTTGTAAACAAAATTAGCAGCTGCAGACACAGGGGAGCCTGAGGGTATTGGGAGGCCCCCTTCCTTCTTCTTGCAGCCATGCGTCCTTCCCTTCTTTTGTGGAAAAGGGAGGGAGGGGTTGCAGAAATGTAACTTGAAGGGGCTGTAAAATCTTTTTTTCAGGAAGGAATGACTGGGGTTATGTAGCATTGCCTTCTACTACAAGTATTGGATCCATTATCCGGAAACACGTTATCCAGAAAGCTCCGAATTACAGAAGGGCTGTCTCCCATTTTATCCAAGTAATCCAAATGTTTCAAAATGATTTCCTTTTTTGCTGTAATAATAAAGCAGTACAATGTACTTGATCCAAACTAAGATCTGGTTAATCCATATTGGAAGCAAAACCAGCCCATTGGGTTTATTTAATGTTTACAGTATTTTCTTAAAGGGATACTGTCCTGGGAACAGTCACATCAGTTCATAGAGCTGCTCCAGTAGACTTCTGCACTGAAATCAATTTCTCAAAAGAGAAAACAGATTTTTTTATATTCAGTTTTGAAATCTGACATGGGACTAGACGTTTTGTCAATTTCCCAGCTGCCCCATGTCATGTGACTTGTGCCAGCACTTTAGGAGGTAACTGCTTTCTGGCAGGCTGTGGTATTATAGGACTACAGCTCTCAGAATGTTTTAACCCTTCATAATATGTTAATATGTTGGTATTTGTAGTACAACATAACTCCCAACTGTCCCGTTTTCAGCAGGACAGTCCCCCTTTTGACAGCTCAACCCACAGTCCTGTGTTTGTACTGGAAAGTCCCAATTTTTTCTGTTCTGAAAGATACAAAGTTTCTAACTTAATTGGAGAGCCCAGAATAGCAACCAGGTGCAGATAAGATTCTTTTGTAAACATTTTGAGATAAGCAAATAAGTAATTGTAACAATTTAGATAACAGGTCTCTTGGGAGAAGTTAGTCTCAAAGCTTAAAGAGCTATTCACCTTCATTAGCAAAACTGTAATAAATGAAAAAAAAAACACAGAAATATGTTCAAACTTTCATAACCTGCTAAATTTTGTAAAATGAATATGGTCGTTAGGGGGCATGGCCACAAAAACTGGTGTGGTCAAAAAACTGTCCCTCTTTTTATTTCCACAATGTTAGGACGTATGGTACAAGCATTTGTGTTTGTGCTCCAAGAACAGAATTATACCTTATTGTGAATGCATCTGCTCCACTGTGCTTTTTGGGGAAGATTTCTCTTACCCAACACTTCGTCATTTACACTTTATTGTAAAGCACTTGGATATACAATAATTGCGTCACACAATATCAATATGCCTTCAATGCATGTTTTTCTATTAAAAAGACTTATGAGATCACTGCAATGTATTTCAAGGGGCTAGATTAATGTGGTTATGGCATAATCAGCTATGATTTCATTTTGCTCCAGGCTACAATATATTAAAATTAGAGCACAATGCAGCATGACAGTTATTAAAACTTCTAAATATATTGAAAGATCAGTTTCCTGGATTCTAAATATAAAAAACAAGAGAAGTGTCACATCTTGTGTTATAAACTCCTCCATATTATATTTTTACATTGCTCATCTACACTTTTGTGCAAGTTATGTTTCCTTTAATCAGCTGTCCTTTCTAATTAGAATATGCTGCAACTAGTTTTAGTTTGCTCAAAACCTCATAAAATATGGTAACACAAAGAGAAAATGATATGAGTTTCAACTTTGTATTTTCATCTGATATCAGTCAGAGGCCTGTGTTTTTTTATTATTACCTGTTTCTGGAAGTTCCTTCTGTACTTGGAGCAGAGACCTAATTAGAACAGATATTAAGGAGAGATATTCTCTGCTTTCTGCCATTACACCCACCTATCAGGAAGCATCATTATGCTATCGTCCTAATAACTAATGCATAATAAAACAACCAGACAATTTATTGCATAGACCTACTGTAGAGATTCCTTGTGAAACACTGACATCTAGTGGTGTAGTGTTTAATGGCCAGATTAGAAATCTAAAAAAATTCAAACACTTCTAAGCCATTCATTTAATAGCAGAAACAAATGCACATGAAACAGAATAAGGCTAATATTGGAACTATTTTTATTATTATTATTATTATTATTCAACTAAAAGTGTACTCTAACATTAATTAGAAGGTTTTATTCTGAATCCTTTTTGTAAACTATAGATTCAAATAAATGTAGAAACATAGAAAGAATGATTGAAGTCCTTCAGAAAGAGAAGGTGACATTTTCTGTTTGTACCTCAAAACCCTCCTCCCACATAAGGGTTGATGGTGCAAAGTAACCAAACTGCAAGCAGATGAAGGGGATTGGTGTTCAGTGTATGCAGGTAAGTTTCTACCAGCATTATTACTAGAGGCAGAGAGCAGCTTGTGCCATATATCTTAGAGGGGCACGTGTGCTGTGGTCTGACCCCAAGGTGTAAAATTCTGCACCTCTTAGTAATGCAGCACCTGTATCACTGGGTAGATAAATGACCCCCCATGTGTGCCACTCAAACTACTACTACTGAGACTATATCTAAAAATATGTTACTAAAATGTTTAGCAGAATTGCATTTAGTTGTAGAGTAAATTAATTGTTTTTCGGTTTTTGCTGTGCATGAAAGCTGCTGTGCATGAAATGGCAGTGTGTTGGGAGTTTCCTTAACTGAGAAGGATCAAGGGGTTTTTGTGGATAACATGTTGTCTAATTCCAGGCAGTGTAATTTTGTGGCTACTTAAGCAATATAGTTCTGTCTTGCATAAAAAGGGCATTAACTCAAGGGATGAAAACATAATTTATACCTCTTTATAGATCCCTAGTAAGATCTCATCTGAAGTATGCAGTGCAGTTTTGGACTCCAGTCCTTAGGAGGGATGTAAATGAGCTGGAGAGAGTGCAGGGATGTGCAACTAAACTGCTTAAGCAGATGGAAGACTGAGGGTAGAATGTCAATGTTATGAGGGTAGACTGTCAAGGTTGTGGTCGTTTTCTCTGGAAAAAAGGTGCTTGCGAGGGGACATGATTATACTTTATAAGTACATTAGATATTATAGAGAAATAACACAGGACCTTTTTACCCATATAGAGGATCACCGCACCAGAGGCCACCCCTTCAGACTAGAAGAAAAGGACTTTCATTTGAAGCAGCGTAGGTGGTTCTTCACAGTGAGGACAGTGAGGACAGTGAGGTTGTGGAATGCACTGCCGGGTGATGTTGTGATGGCTGATTCTGGTGATGCTTTTAAGAGGGGCTTGGGTGATTTCTTGGACAAACATAATAACAAAGGCTATTGTGATACTAAAACCCTATAGTTAGAATAGATATGGGTATAAATAATATATGTGAAGGTATAGAGGGGTGTATATATAGATGCTGGGTTTTCATTTGGAGGTGTTGAACTTAATGGACTTTGTCTTTGGTGGTGTTACTTGAAGCCAAAGATTCTGTCTTCTGCACAACTGCTCCTGCTAAAATCATGAGAGACTGAGGCAGGGTGGCACTACCCTTGTAGCCCCCAACCTCCCTCTCTGGAACCAGTTGCGTCAAAAGAAGGTTTGCAAGCATGCAGGAGTGGAGGGGGGCCTAATGGGGAGGCCAGGGTTCAGAGTAGGCTTTGAGGGGGCTTTGCCCCTGACACAGCAGCCTCGGGCCCCCCAGTCCGTACCTGGACCAGGCGATGGAGCCCAAAATCTGGTGACTCAGAAAATAAGGGGGGTTGACTCCGCTTTAGTAACTTCTCTCTCTGATCTGTGCAAGTTGAACCACATATCAAAGATCTAAACAGTGCATCAGCTGGAGCCAAGCCGGTGACATCATCAGTGAAAAAAAATCCCACGTTCAATCAAACAGAACAGTAGTTTCTCCAGAAAACTCTTCCTTGAAATATTTACCTATGCTTGAGTGGGGTGCAGGAAACAGACTGCCAAGGACTGTTAATCACTCGCAAAGCTACAAGTTAAGAGATAAGCAGAGGTTTACCACTTCAATGGTTTTCAGGGAAACATTTCAGAGAAATTGTTACATTTTCCCAAAGATCACCTAACTTCAAAAATGTGTATGCTTTATTTAATTTATGTATAAAGCACCAGCAAGTTACTCAGGGCTTTGCATTGATGTATATCAAAAAGAGGTTGTTATAATAATTTTACAAACAAGAGTTACAGAATAAGAAAGGATCAGAGGGGACTGCTCCTAAGAGTTTATAATCTCCTGAAGATCTGAAATGGACCATTCTATTGCCCATTCACAATCAATCCTTAAAGGAGCCTCCTTAAATTAACTTTTAGTATGGTCTAGAAATTCATATACTAAGGGATTTCAGATTTCTATTTTTTCCATGAATAATTTTTCTCTAAAATTTTAACAATTCTCTAATCAGTTTATCACAACAAAATCTATGAGCAAAGTAAAAACTGTCCAAGTCCCTTAGAAATCAATGGGAGCTGCACAGATACTGTAGGTCCATTTTTTAAGCATTTTAGTAAGTTTTAGAATGTTTTCAGATTTTCTTCACTAGTAATTGTCAGAAAGCTCAATTTTTTAGAGGTTTTAGCATTCTTTTGTATCTTTTAACACACCTTGCAGCATTTAAGTTTTTTTCATTTTCACAGCTTTTGTGGCATTCATCATTTTAGAGAAACAGAGTTTAATTGTGGTTTCAAAAACCTGTAAAAAGCTCTCCAGTTTGGAATTTTCACAGCTGTCTGGTCACTAGGGTCCCATTTACCCTAGCAACCAGGCAGTGGTTTAAGTGAGAAACTGGAAGTTGAATTGAAGATGACCTGAGTAAAAAGAAAAAGGACAATAACAATACAATTACAGCCTTGCAGAGCTATTGTTTTTTTTTGGTTCCCAGGTCAGTAATCATATCATTTCTGGAAAAGGCAGAAAAAAATTAACATAATTCAAGAAATATGAAATCAACTGAAAAGCTGCTAAGAAAGGGACAAATACGAAGGAGGTTATTTCATAGAGTCTGAATACCAATTGCAAAAACTCAAAATATTTAATTTTTTTTACTATAATAGCCAAATGTTTTGTTGAAAAATTATTATACCCCAAGGATGGAAAAAACCCGAATCTGAAAATCCAGCATCTCAGACCTACTGAAGTTGTATATAAGTCAATGGAAAGGTCGCTATCCTATTTGGAATTTTCTGTGGTCTGCGCTGGAATTAGCCCAAAAATGCAACTATTTTGGACTTTTCCTTCAAAAATCTAGAAATTTGTTCTGGCAAAAAACTTGCTCAATTTTTTCCTGTTTGTTCCAAATCGGATTGAATGAAAGGTTTACAACAACTTAACATTCTGATGTACTGCCAGTTAAAAAAATAAGACCAACTAAAAAGTAGGACATTCTAACACATACTTAGGGGCAAATTTACTATTATCCCTGGAAATTAGCTCGACCAAATTCGCAATTCGAATTCATTTTGCTCGATATTCGATTTCCCGATGAATTCGTATGATTGGATACCGATCGTTTGATTTCACGAAAAAAACGTGAAATTTCATTCAAGTCTCTGAAAAATTCGTACGATTCGAGCGATCGAACGCTCCAATCGTAAGAATGGTAATCGAGCAGGACTTAGCCTCAGAAGCCTATGGGGAGCTTCCCATAGGCTTCTATCACAATTTGGTAGGTTCAATATGGCGAAGTAGGCAGTCGAATAACTTTAACTTTAAAATTTTGATTCCTTCGATCTATTCGATATTCGATGATCGAAGAGGCCAAATTTGCATATCTGATTTCACGAAAAATGATGATTTCGATCGAACTTCGGTCATTTCATGTGAATTTCGTAAATCGGACCCTTAATGTATTGAAAGTAATATAGTCTGTATATAACTTTCTCATCAAAGCAAAATTGAGGCCACCATCTGAATAAACTGTGGTGTTTATACAAATGGCCTGGGCCTCGGCTACCAAACATTACATAAACCATATTCAGCAGTGTATGCTGAGAAACAGCAGCTTATTATTGACACATAATAAAATATGTTTATCCATTGTGAGACTTGACCATTTCCACAATATCCTATTAAGTCTGATCTGAAATCTCCAGAATATAGGACACAGACTATCCCGCAATGCATTCAGTCCACAGCACAACATCTAGTTAACTAGATTTATTAGGTACTATTAATGGGACCTTTAAAAAAGCTGCCTGCAACTCAGTCACTGTATCACAATTATAGGGACTATGTCAGGTTACTGAATTCTCTCACCTGAATTTTGATGACTCTCACATCAGTGATTAGGGAGGCAAAATAAAAAGACCTTTGTGATCATGGCAATCCCTCACAATTAACTTCCTAGACCCCCGGATTCCTAAGGAAGCTATAGCTGTGCCATTTAATAGATGTTTCTCAATGTGTCAGCAATAGCATCACTCCTGGGCAGCTAAACATAACAACATACGATTTATTGGTTTAACTTGAAGCTACAAATTTAGTTTAATATAACAAGTTTAGGACTTTGCTCAGACTTGTGTAGGTTGATTTTATGAAAGTCACGAAAGCTGTGAAAGTAAATACACGAAGTGGACCTTCAACAAGGGTTTCAATAATCTTTTCTCTTTATTGGAAGTTTGCCTACATTGAACAATACATACATTAAGGGGCAAATTTACTATTATTCCCCATAATTAGCTCAACCAAATTCGTAATTTGATAAGCATTCGACCATCGAATGCTTATCGAATTGTTTTAGGCTGTCATTTTGCTCGATATCTGATTTCTCGATGAATTCGTACGATCGGATACCGATCGTTCGATTTCACGAAAAAATCATGGAGGGAATGTTTGACAGCGGGGAGCTAGCAGGGGTTGGGGCCCTAGAGGTGGCCTGAGACCCCCTGGAGGAACATCCTTGTTGGGCCTCACACACACAATCCCAAAGTTCAATATTATCATTATTACCAATATAGCATTTGTTTAAGGCTACCATAATAAATGCAGTAAGGTACAATAGGTGGAAGTAATATACTTAGAGAGGAGGAATGAGGGCAGTTTTAATGTACCTATACATGGGGAGATTGGGGTATTGTGAGAATATTTCATACACGTGAGAAATTAACAACCCTGTGCAGTTTCATATCTTCAACTTCTGTTTTTAAGTTTTGAAAAATTCACTTTTGGTTTTCACATGGGCCCGCTGTTTTAATACATTTTGTGTTAAGGACCATTTCTGGGGCAAGCCCCATTTGCTCTGTCAGATTCTCTATAAAGTGTGCCTGAACTGGTAATCTGCACCTGTTTTTACCTGGATGACACTTGGTCATATTTATGCCCATGCACTACATAATTAGATCATTTAGTGTAATGTTTTTACAATATTTTCACAATGTAAGAGCCTTATTATTAACTGAAAACAATTTAATCAGCACATCTTTCATGATGTTGGACAAGGGCACATATGTGGGACACTTTTCACCACCTGATGAATATAATGAGGCTGAGAGAAGCGGATGCACTTCCTGTTTCTACATTACAATCATATCTACAAGGGGCAGATTAATCAAGGGTCGAAGTGAAAATTCGAACTTAAAAAATTTGAATTTCGAGTTAATTTTGTGTACTTCGACTAGGGAATAGTCCAAATTCGATTCGAATTTGCAGAAAATCTGAAAATTTTAATTTTCAAATTCACCATCTAAAACCTGACAAATTGCTGTTTTAGCCTATGAGGGACCTCCTAGAACCTATATGGAGTCAATTGGAGGACTTATAAAATTCAATTGCACTCAAAATTTGATCGATCTATTTGAATTCAATCCAATACGGACCCATTCAATAGAAAACTGACCTAGTTGATTGAACAAAATTTCAAATTAATTTCAGTTGGTCTTTTTGAATTCGAAGTTTTTGCACTTCGAAATTCGAATCTCCCTTAGGGTAGAGACACACAGTGCTATTTGGGGGAGATTAGTCCCCGAACTGCCTCCCCGCCGGCTAGGATCTAAATTGCCAGCTGGATGGCACCAGGAACACTTCATTTCTCCAAAGTCACCCAAAAGTTTCCTAGTGAGGCAATTTCGTCCGACGGAAAATGAAGTGATTCGAGTGCCATCCCACTAGGGATTTAGATCGTCCGAAGTTTGCTCGTGAGGCAACTTCAGGCGACTTTTGAAAACGAAGAACTGTGAGTGCCATACCACTAGAGATTTAACATTATAGCCAGAGGGAAGGCAGAGAAAGGCTGTTCTGGGAGATTGTCACCCCAAAGAAGAGGAGATTTGTTGCTGGGGCGACCACTCTCCCTGAATTTGCCTGTGTGCACTAGCCCTAAGGGGCAGATTTACTAATGGTCAAATTTCGAACAGAAAAAAATAAAAAAAATTTTAAGGGCATTTTTTTATCGAAAATGGACCAAATAGGTCATTTTCCGATCGAATAAAAATTGTTTGAATTGTTCGAATGCATTGTTTAATTCGAAAGATTCAAAAAAATTTTGGGCAAAATCCTTCGAATTTCCAAAACTTTGAAAAAATCATTGTAAAGGTTCCTGGAGGTCCCCCCATAGGATAAAATGGCAATTTGGAAGCTTTAAGGTGACAAAGTGTCAAATTTGAATTTTTTTAAAGATCCAGTACTTCGAAATTCAAATTTTCGAAACTAATTTTGGGCTATTCGATAGTCGTAGTAGCCAAATATTACTTTGAAAATCAAATTTTTTTAAATTCAAATGCATTTGGAATTTTCACTTCAACCCTTATTAAATGTGCCCCTAAGTGTCTATTTCCACCAGTGTGCAGCTACACAGAGTCAAGCACATCAAGTATTAGCTTTTGTGGTTTTTGAGCCAATCTCTGTGTAGCTGCACACAGGTGGAAACTATACTTTGAAAAGTAGAAAATACAGGAAGCTCATCTGCTTTGTGCCACCTCATTACTATTCATCAGTCGGGGAGAAGAGTTTCATACACTAGGGTGCCCTTGCTTTTACTAAAGCGTAGAATAACAGAGATTCCTCTAGATGAGCTCTATCCCCCATATGTAATAAAGAGCACAGAGTTTGCCCAGGGCCAGTAACCCATAGAAACCAATATGATGTTTGTTTTTAAAAAAGGTAACCAGTAAATGCCACTTGCTGACTGAAAACTTTGCTCCTTGAATTACATTAAAATTAACTAAATATTTAAACGTATAGCTTCCCAATAAAATTTCTCTAACAAGAGTACTAAAGCAGCATTTATGTCTGAGTTTTGTGACACATATACTTCAGGGCCAATTTTTTTAAACCTCAAATCTTCCTGGTCGAATTTTTTAAGTGAAAAAAGTAAAAATTTTAGAGGAAAAAATCCCAAAAAGTTTTTGAGCTTTATTATGCACCTAAGCTGCTAAAATCAGAATCCAAAAACCTGTCAAAATCATGTAGATGTCAATGGCAGGTAGTCCCTTTAACAATTGGAGCATGTTTTTTACCTTCGTGGTTCGTGATAGTTTTAGCTATTTGACACTGGTTTTGGTTCAATAATAATTTGAGTTGTCTAGGTGACCATTCGATAAAGTCGAGTTTTCCAGGTGCCAATTTGACAAAGTTGCACGACTCGAATTGACTCACCATTAAGCAACTTTTTTCCTGCAAAAGTCGAGTTTTAGTTAATACCCCCTTTAAAGGAAAACTATACCCCCCAAACAACGTAGGTCTCTTTAAAAAGACATTGCATAAAACAACTCATATGTAAAACCCTGCTTCATGTAAATAAACCATTTTCATAATAATGTACTTTTTTAGTAGAATGTGCCACTGGGTAATCATAAATAGAAAATTGCCATTTTAGAAAATAAGGACAGCCTCCTGTGATCCTAGGATTCAACGGTGCACACAAACATACCAAACAAACTATAAAGTTAGGTCACATGAGCCAATGAACAGACAGAGTTGTGTCTTTTGCTTCCACACTTCTTCCTGTTACAGTTAGAGTTAAATTATTTATGGTCAGGTGATCTCTGAGGCAGCACTCAGACCATCACCAAATGGTGGTTCAAGGCAAGAGATGTAAATTGGCAATATTTACTTAAATATATATACCAGGCAGGTAAGATTCTTTAATATGTCACTTAATTTGATATAAACTAACTGTTGCTCAAGTATTCATTTTGGGGGTATAGTTTTCCTTTAACAACTTCAAATATGCACCATAGTCAGAATCCAGCATGTATTCAGCTTGCAGATGAGTCCTTTCCAGTTTATAGCATTGGATGACAGAGTTCTAACAATTTCACATAATAGGGTGGAGAAGATAAGACATTGTCAGTGGCCTTTTGTCTGCTTTTATCCATGCCTATGTGTGCAAACAAAAAAGGGAAAGACAAATATTCATAGCAGTTTTACATAGAAGCTGCTCAGTTACATTCATACAATGGAATCCTGTGATTTGTCTTTTTGTGACCTATCTTTGGTGTTATTAATTATAAGTTTTACTTGCAGCTATACACTGCTTTGTTAACAGTATAAAAAGCAATACCTACACAAATCCCTAACTGGTTTTGTAAGCATAGAGATAAATTAAAATCTTCACTGTAGTTGTATTGGTAGCTTTGTATTATAGAGCAATGATTCATTGGTTCTCTAGTTTTACTAGGGGTTGAGAAGTGTTAATTCTGTCCCTACATAATATGGGTTTATACAGTTAATAAACTTTTATTATGTCATCTATTGTGCTACCCATTAGAGCCTGTAGCCAGTCTGATGAACACACATTCCACTTCTCTCATTTTATTCTGTGTCTTTAATGGCCCTGGAACAAGCAAGGCACTGAACTGAATTGACACTAACACTGGTGGTACCGCATTCAGAAATTGTAGTGCCTCGGGAGTTGAAATAGAAGCATAAGACCAAGAATGTCCACAGGCAAGAAAAACCAGCCTCCTACTAAATGACTGCCACATCATATAGAAAATCTTAGTTCATTCAACAAAATAAACAGGGTTTAAAAAGCATAATTAAAATATAGCAGTTTAACAGAACATCCTGTGAAACAGGCCCTTGACCAACCTCACCTCACCAAACATTCACCTGCTAAGGCCTCCGCATACTGAGCCTCCATACCAGCTAGTCATTAACTATCTTCTGACCTCTCTGCTGCAGTGGAATAACAGCCTTACTGAAGGAACACAATACAGCTCTCTGAGAGCAACATGAAATATTTGAGTCTTATGTGCTCCTGCCTGTAATTTCTATGAAAGTGCATAGTTTGGTTCCTTTCTGTGCCACGTGAGGCAAGTACACACATAAGGGGTTGTTCATGACAAAAGGTGCAGATGCATTTGCCTGCACAAAGTTGCACAAAAATTCAGTTGATTACAGGTACTTGCGTGAAACCATTCTCAGCCACAAAACTATAGGCCTGTTAGTTTGATGTCAGTGGTGGGAAAGCTTTTCTAAGGGGTATTAAGAGATAAGATACTGGACTTCATAGGAAATCATAATAATATGAGTTTGTGCCAGCATGGTTTTATGAGTAAAAGATTTTCATTCATCCAGGTCATGGTATATCCAATATAAGTAATTCAAAAAGCAACTGTAGTGCTGATTCTGTGTAGTTACTATGATAGAATTACCAATGTGTCATAAAACTCAGGTCTTGACATGAATCACCTCTTTCCCATCTTTTTCAAACCAGCAGTCTTCTTTAACCAAGATTTGGAATGTCCAACTTGGATAAAGAAGATCACTGGTTTGAAAGAGGCATGAAA
>CM044446.1:33716999-33734248 GCA_024363595.1 Xenopus borealis
GAGGCAAATTGGAGAGGCTTCAGATGGGGTTTTCTGCCTTCCTCTGGATCAACTAGCAGTTAGGCAGATAAAAAAAAAGTTAAATGGTTGAACTTGATAGATGTGTTTTTTTTCAACCTAACTTACTATGTTACTGTGTTACTACTGTGTAGTTACTACAGTATAATGGCTTTTCCTTTCACTAAATCATTATTTACAATCCTTTGTGGGTGGTGAAAAGCTTACACTTTGTTTTGTCCCTTTTTTTTAAGCTCCCATTTCCTTACTTCTTACTTTTCTTGTGGGTTGAAAAGAGATGAATGAATGAACCAGAAAGAAAAACAACTCCTGCAATACAATCTGGCAAACACGTGGGTATCTTTACCTCAGGCTACAAAGGTTGGGAATTCTATCTACGACAAAGAAAAGGTATGATTTTACCCCACCCATACATTCACAATCAAGCATTAGAGATTTTACTTACAATCCAAACACAGACAAGGAATCTGACTACTCTGTTCATCCGTGCTGCTCACCGAGGAACATCTG
The DNA here is from genome assembly GCA_024363595.1 of Xenopus borealis. NCBI lineage: Eukaryota > Metazoa > Chordata > Amphibia > Anura > Pipidae > Xenopus > Xenopus borealis. Next base: position 33,717,528 of record CM044446.1, read on the forward strand.
CGTGTTTCCGAAGACATGGAGCTTACACAGGTATGCAGACTATATAATAATGCTACTAGTTATATAGAGTACAGTACTTAACACCGATTATCCGCCATAAGAACTTAATAACTGGTGTTCAGTGCCTGAGGCACAAGTACTGTATACGATGCATTGCCCAAGGTCACATGGACTTGATATGGAACAAGGGTCACTTCCTTTTTCTTTAGGCAACAAGGTATAGTTATTCAATTAAAGGCTACTTATAAATAGCAGCCATTATTTTTCTGCCATTACTTATCTAGCCTTTCTGAATGGGGTCAGCATGAAGAGAATTCTGCCAAACAGACAAAAATGGTGCAGTTCTCAAAAAACATGTAGTGTAAGATTTACATATCATGCACAAACGTACACAAACCATTTTTTACATCCAAAAATGTTTTTCTTTTTTCAAAACAAAGACAGTTTTAGAGATATGCTAAAACAATGCCTGCCCTGAGCCCCCGGAATCACATGGGACTTTGGTTTGTACATGTAAATAAGAGTTTAAAGGATTTTAAACTTTTAGTATAGAGTTTAGTATAGTAGATTTAGACTTTTACATATTGTGATATTCAACCTGCATGCCTCTTCAAAGGAAGGTTCCTCCATGCAAGATTTATATTAAATTTATATTAAATTTGTATTTGTTGTAAATCCTCATTCACATGCTATTTACTCATATGCAAGCTGGCGAAAAAAATACAATTATTAAAAGGACAAGTCATATTCAAATGATCTTTCTTGGTTAGTTTAACTGTATAGCTGTTGTGGCGATTCCCACAGTAACTGAGTCCCTTCTGTAACTCCCTCTCCCCTGGCCCGGGCCCTCCTTCTCATGTTCCTCTCGATAATAGGCTTTGGGCAGTAAACTACCCCAGTTTGAAAGGTACTCATGTCCCTGTGCTGAAAGTATTTGAAACAATGTGGAAGCACATGTATTATGAACCATATGTGTTATGAACCAGGCTTAGAGGAAGAGAAAGTGAGCTGTGCCAGAGATACCCAGAAGATATTAGGACTGAATAATGGCAAAGTTTGTGGAAGTGGTACAGTATATCTATTACTAATACTAAATAAACTTTTTCTTGGCTTTACTTTTTCTTTAAATTATACTTTAGGTAAATATGATGATTCTCTTTCTGCAATATGTAATAAGAGGTGATAATGCGAATTTTTTATATTCTGTAAGCAAGGTAATTTAATCAATGGTGCCCACTTTGCCCAAATATGAAAACAGCTGCTGAGTAAATGCTACTTGCTAATTGCTTGCTATGGATGACTTGTCCTGGGAAGACTTTGCATCTTTTATTGCATTACCTAAGTTTGGCTAAAGCAATTCACTAGGGATGCACCAAATCTACTAATTTGGATTTGACCGAACCCACCAATCATTCGCTAAAGATTCGTCCGAATACCGAACCGAATCCAAATCCTAATGTGCATATGCAAATTAGGTGTGGAAAGGGGAAACCTTTTTTACTTCCTTGTTTTGTGACACAAAGTCACGCAACTTCCCTCCCTGTCCCTAATTTGCATATTAAATTTAGTATTCGGATTCAGTGCAGCTGGGCAGAAGGATTTGAATCTGAATTCGAATCACACTGAAAAAGAATCCTGGCCGAATCCCAATGCCAATGATTCGGTTCATCCCTACCTCTCAGGCAAATGTACTTCCCTTGCAAGAACCTTTTCTCTAAATATCCAAATCGTGCAATTGTATCTGAGTTTTTTCCTGAATCGCTTGATTTTTTTAGGATCTTTGCATGAAAAGTCCTTAATTTTCAGATTTGGGCTAATTTCAGCGCAGAGCACAGAAACTTCCAAATAATATAGGGGCCTCTCCCATTGACTTTTATACAACCTTGGCAGGTCTGAAACGCCAGATTTTTCGGATTCATCCTCAGGGTATAATAAATCTCAAAAAATTTGAGTTTTTTTTTCCCACTACAAATTCAGCTTTTATACTAAAAAAAAAACTTTGCCATTTGGATTTAATAAATAACCCCCTAAATGTTCCATTCCTCTTACTGGTTAAGTTGCATGTCTCTGCACTCTCTCCAGCTAATGAATATCCTTCTTCAGGACTGGTGCCCAAAACTGCACTGCATACTCAAGGTGAGGCCTTATCAAGGGCTTATAACGTGACAAAATGATCTTTTCATACATTGAGCTAATGCTTTTTTCTCATTTGTCAATTTTCCGCCCACTGCAAAGTGGCAACATTCTGCATGGAACAACACAATTTAATATCATCAGCAAAAATAGAGAGCAGCTTTTCAATACTAACCTAAAGCTCATTAATATAATAATTAAAATACAAAGGGCCAAGAAGAGACCCATGGGGTACTCCACTAACAACACTGGTCAAATTAGAAAATGTCTAATTTACCACTACGCCTTCTAATCTATATACTGGTCTTCAACCAGTTTACTATCCAATAGCCATGAAAAGATTAATTAACTTAATCAATTAGTTTGAAATGTGATGCAGTTGCAATATGGAACAAATGAGTGTAGATTTCTAAAGGGTCTTATGGCTAGAAATGCTGTAACTAAAGATATCACAGTCCTTTAGTGTCATTTTACGAATGTAGTATTATGGCTAATGTCATGGAAGATACAATAGATGGCAGTCAATTCTAGAACACTTGAGCCCTCATGAAAAGGAAGACATTATGGACAATAGAGTCCACACAGAAAGGCTTTAGAGCTTAATATTTTGAGCGACACTATGTTAGCAGCTCATAAAGACAAACTTTCAGCTGTACCTGTTATCCAATCTTACGTCAAAATATCACTAGACTTTATCTTTCCTCACTGGCCCTTCCAACATTCATTGCTGTGAGTCTATGTGCGTTTATTGCAGTTCTGTATATCCCTGTTTTGTTTTTGCAGTACTGGACAGTTTTTATAAAAGAATTAACTAGAATTAACAGCAGACAGTTATCACTAGTATAACAAAAAAGTTCAATCATTTTCAAAAATTATTTTAAAAAATAGTTTTCATTGCTGTAAAGTGACATCAGCTGATACATTGTGCTTGCACTGGTTGTTGCTTTAATCATACGCATTCTGTTCTTTTTCAGATATGCCCGACCATTATGTGTATTTTTTACACAATTCTGGAGTTCACCACCTCAACGTCAGAATTTTCATTTTATATTTTAGAGGAGCGAGAGGAAGGCACCTACATTGGCTCTTTAAAATATAAGAGTTTGGCATCACCTCCACTCCAGTACAGCCTTCTCCCACCATCAATGTATTTCCATTTGGACAAGCAGACAGGAGATTTGTATACCACTGCATACAAACTGGACAGAGAATATTTATGTCCACAGGATATTTTAAATCAGTGTTTTGTGGAAATTGATGTATTGGTTTCTTCTCAAGAACAGTCGGAAATTGCAAAGATCAAAATCTTTATTTTGGATATTAATGACCATGCACCTTTTTTCTCAGACAGGATCATTACACTTGCCGTTCAGGAGGATGCAGCAGTAGGAACCATCTTTCCTATTGACCACTCAGCTAGTGATGCAGATGCTGGACAGAACAGAGTTTTGCTCTATCATTTGAACAGTACTGATGATGTTTTTACATTGGGGAACAATTCACAGTCAGTTTCATTAACCCTACAGCAGCCTTTAAATCATGAATCTAAGCATGAATACCATATGGATTTAATTGCTGTAGATAAGGGACTTCCTCCGTTATCTGCCAGTGCCTTGATTAATGTGCAAATAATGGATGTGAATGACAATTGTCCTGTTTTCCTTGCAAGTAATATTTATATCAATCTTCCAAGAAACACTTCTATCAACAGTACAGTTGCCCAGCTGGAAGCAGTTGATGATGACACTGGCGAGAACAGCATCATTCAATATACATACAGCAACAGAGTCCCAACAGTATCCAAAAAACTCTTTTCTTTAGAAAGCACAACTGGAATCATAAAATTAGCTGCATCTATACCTGAAGACACCCCTAATAATTACAAGCTCACAGTATTAGCCATTGGTCCTGGATGTGCTCCTGCAGTAGCTACGGTTACATTAGTAATACAAGAATTTAAAAGAAAAGAGCCAAGGATGGAATTCCGCTTAATAGCATCCCTAGAGGAGGAAGGAGTTTCTGTCAAAGAAGATGTCCCTATAAATACAATCATTGCCATCCTGGAAATTAAAGACCCAGATAACAGCATCCTCAGGCCTGTCTACATAAATGGAACCGCACCTTTCTCTTTAAAAGTCTCCGAAAATTCACCAGACACCTATTTGCTATTAACAAGTGGAATGTTAGACTTTGAGCTGGAACAAAAATATACAATTCAGGTTCTTGGAAATGCTACATTTGACAATTTAATTGCCTACCGAGCATCGCTTAATGTTAAGCTTGAAGATGTAAATGACAATGCTCCACAATTCCCACAGAGTGTGCTGGAAGCATCCGTAGAAGAAAATAACAGCCCAGGAGCTGTTATAATGACACTTTCTGCATTTGATAAAGACAGTGGATCTAATGGAAATATTTCATATAGCTTTGGTGGAGAGTTGCCAGTGGAATTTTCTATTCATGTCTCTTATGGAATTCTTGTAGCAACGGTTTCTTTTGACCGAGAAAAAGAAACATCTTACACTTTCACTGTAGTGGCTTCAGATCATGGCTCACCTGCAAAGAATAGTTCATGCACAGTAATCGTCAATGTTGTAGATGAAAATGACAATGCGCCTATGTTCTTCCCTAGTGAGCTTACATTCTTTGTTCCTGAAAATCTTCCCAGACATGGTAAAGTAGGAATCCTAAATGTAACAGATGCTGATTTTGGACTAAATGGAGAGATATCATTGTCTGTGTTGAACACCACCATGCTGTTTTCAATAGCCCAGAATATCATAATTCTTGAGGGCTACTTAGACTATGAGAGTGTGAATAAGCATGAGCTATGGATTGAAGCTAATGACAAGGGTAACTCACCCTTGAGTTCCACTGCAAAAGTGAACATTATGGTGTTAGATACCAATGATAATGCACCACTGATTTTGCTGCCAGATTCAAACTTTTCATATGTGCTAGTGCCCCTGGATACTCCAAAGGGATCTCATGTAACTAAGGTTCATGCTGTTGATTATGATGCTGGCATGAATGGAGCAGTACGTTATAGTGGCATTGTGGATATGGGTCCTCTTGGTGACCTCTTTACAATTGATAATGTTACGGGTAACATCACACTAAAAGAAAGCGTTACAGGACACCACTGTGGTCTTTACCAGTTTCTGGTGGTGGCAAGTGACCAAGGATATCCTGAAGCCCTTTCCACTATTGTTAGGATTAACATCCTCCTCAATCATAGCATAAGCAACAGGAGTTATCTAGAATCAGTTATTATGGCCAAGACAGAAGTCCCAACTGAAAACCAAGTGATTCTGTTAAGCCCGTGCACACAGTACCACAAGATGGCCCCCTTTTCTTGGTCTTTAAATGTAATGCTTTTCCTTGGTTTAGTAATTCTCTGTATTCTTTTCTGTGTTATAGGGACTTTAATGCTTTTCTGTAGAAGGAAAGTTAATGACAAAAGAAGGAAAAAGGCAGATGTTCAAATTCCATTAAAACTAAATGCTGATTACTGGGATAGTATAAAATAATCCGGGCATTTCCTAACTCAACATAAATGGCAGTTGCAGTCCAACAGGCAAATACAACAGGGCTTTTCCTGTCATGGTTGCAGGTGTGGAACATACTTGTGTGTATGTCTTGCTCTGTGCTTTGCCAGATATTACAGACTGGTATTATATATCATGATCAAACAGTGGACCTTGGTCATTATACAAAATGACAGTTGCAGGAATATTGTAAAAAAACTGCAATCTTGACACAGACTTCTTACTGGAGAATTTGCATAATGCCATTACCATTTCAAACTGTGGATCATTTGGAGAATACATTGATGGAGATTTTGGACAAAATGGCCTTCTGTTACAGTCTACCTTGTTGGAGATTTTTATTTACAGACATTCATGGAACTTATGTCAACACCTTCTTTTAATAAGGGATACACCAAATCCACTATTTGGGATCCGGCCAAATCCAAGAATACTTTGTGAAAGATTCAGCCACATTCGTAGCTTTTGCAGCTTATATTTTTCTACACACCAAACAGCTTTTGTGACCAAAGAAAATGGGAAGCACTTAATTATTAAACCAACAACTGTAAAGCCAATAATAACACATGTGGCACGGTGACCTCCACTGTTTTCTGCTGGATGTCAAAATACCCTCTGAACAGCCGTACATATAACAAGGCAATGATTATAAGATCATTAATAAATCTTTTTTTAAATGTTCAGGAGTTAATACGTGAATTCCCCCAACCTAACATTATTCCACTGCTCCACAACTGAACTTTATGTAGCAGTCTCTTGCACTAGAATTGGTTTGCTACACAAGACATACACACTTGCATGTCACAGCCTGACACATTCATTGTGCGTCTGCTATCAGGCTGTTCTAAAGTACAACTTCCAAAATAAAGCTGAAGCTTTAGATATGTGTGTTTGAATCTAACCGATTGTTTGTATTGATCAGTGATAATACATGTTGACTGCAGACAATGAGTTTTGTGTCTATAAACACTAATATACTGTACTTACCACCTCAGTCCTTTAAAGCAGATCTAAATGCTCTGTAAAGTTGCTTTATTTCCTCCTCAATCAAAATAGGAGGTACCTATAGTTAAAATGTCAACTGGGGGAGGGTTTGGTTGTCCTTTAATTATGGGAATAGGAGAAATTATATATATATATATATTTTTTTGCTGCAGGGCAAGTACACTGTCTTTCATGATTTAACATAACAGTAAATCCTCTAAATAGTAAGTAATTTTGACTTGACATTAGAACAGGAGACAAGGCATTACATGTCAGTTAACCTGTGATTACATTCAAAGTATTTCAAAGACACAAATGCTACCAGTCCATGAATAAAAATAATACACATTTATGTTACAGCATGCAGGGGTATATGTAGGATAATTAAACTCATTATGTAACTCAAGAATATGACTCAGCCAAAACCTCTTCCATAACAATATGTATCAAACATATAATACGTATTAAAAGGGCCACCATTAGAAATCACAGGGCCCTGTACAACAACATTTTCTCAGCACTCAAGCCTCACCCCAGATCCCGCATCACTTCACACCTCCATACAAAAGTTATTAAAAGCCATTGATGGTCAGGGCCCCCTTATAAGTTAAAAAAAACCTGTGGCACCAGGGCCCCCATAAAAGTTTTTTTTTTTTTTAAACTTGTGGTCAGGGCCCCCCTACAAGTTAGCCCCCTATAGATTAAAAAAAAAAAACATTGGCACCAGGGCCGCACTTACAAGTTGGAAAAAATTTGTGGCCCCAAAGAATATCTTAAAAAAAACCATTGGCGACAGGGCCTCCCGTACAAGTTAAAAAATACAGATAATATATTTTTAAAAACATTGGTGGCAGGGGCTTATAGAGTGTTAAAATAATTCATTGGTGGCCAGGGGATTAAATAATTTTTTAAAAAACACACATTGGTGTTCATTAGAATTGAACTCGTGGCATCGGGACTTCCACCTTTCCTGAATTTGGGTCTTTTCGGCACTTCAGGACTTCAATTTTTTTAAGAAAAAAATAGAAATTAAGCATTACCTTTAAATTCAATATACAAGTAGCAAATTGTATAGTATAGAAAACATACTTGTGAGGGGAATGTAATATGGGTTGTTAACTGAAATATTGTTTGCAATGCTAATAAATATTCATATTCATATAACAAACAATTTTGCCTTTGTGCAAATGTAAGGAACATTTTCTGGACCCTTTCCCCCCTCATGGGAATAATGTAACGTACAAACAAAATGGTATACTATTTACCTGCATTTTTGGTGACAATGAGCAAGCAGAGGGTGAAGTAAAGCCCAAAGTTGGTCTCAGATAAGATTGTTTGCTGACCTCATCAAGCAAATATCAGTGACTCTGTGAGGGCATAAAATGGTAAGTGAAAGGGGTGGATGTGGAAAATAACCATGCATTCCAGTGAAGAGAACAGCCAAAGCCACATGCTGCGGTCTAAGATTATGCAAACATCTAGAACTCTTTAAACACAATAAAGTCCCCCTTTTTAACCAATTCAAATTATTTGACCATTACACACAAACCATAGTGTAAAGGTATCTGTTTTGTAACCCATACTGGAGGCATTTTTGCTCTTTTGACAAAATCTTCCATGTCTTTTTAACCCAATGTCATCTAAGAAAGAGATATGACTTATTGCCTACATGACCAAATCTATTTGCTTGATGAGGTCACCAAACAATCTTATCTGAGCCCAATTTTGACCACATACTGGAGCAAATCAGGCTGATCATTGGCCATGAGGCCAAAATTGGATCATCCACTGGACCCCTTCAGATGAGGCCAGCATCAATGTGTTGAAGCGCTTCTTATCTGATGGGATTTTCAAATCTGCCCAGCTGATATATGAACAATATCTAGCCAGATATCGCTAAGGCAGGCCCATCTGTGAGTCCCAAATATTGTTGATTTCAGATTTACATCGTTTGAGCAAGAGCAGAAAGGGAGGGGTTTATTTTACAGTGTTTTGATCTGTCCTCCTACCACATTTTCCTTACATACAAAAACATCTTTCATTTGAAGTGTTCTGAACTGTCTAGGCAGAACATGTTTTCCAGCATAATTATTAATCTTTGGGCTCTTGTTGAACATCGCTTCTTTAAGGAGTTTTTTTTCAGTAACTGATTATTGTTTACAGCCTCAAAGCAAGTATTATGCCTTAGGTAAATTGACAATTGAACATTAACACCCTGAAATAAATATTTGTGTATTGCCTTGATGTTGGGAAAAATATATAGAAAAGACATAATACTTGCTACATTATATTTTGACATCCCACATCGAATTTTATTACTGATTATGAAAAATTGCATTTGAGTTCCTAAACTCATGTTCATTGCTCTAGCCTGCTAACAAATGGGATATTAAAAAGCTGATACAAATTAAACTTGACGCCTAAAACCTGGTGAACTTTTTCTTTTTCTTTTTTTTATAGTCAAGACCTCATTTTGGCATTTGGTGTCAAGAGGAATTACATTTTTATAATCCTTGCCTGGATCATAATCACCTTAATGACATAGTGTTAAACTGGCCATACATACAGGGGCCTATTTATAAAGTCTCAAATTTTTCTGGTTGAGAAAACAACTAGAATTTTCCATATTTATTATGTTCTAAAGCTGCTAAAAATCAGAGACTGAAAATAGTCTAAAACCGAAATCATGTAGAAGTCAATGGCAGATGCTTTTGAATTCTGGATATCTGGATATCTCAGGCTATACTTTGGGGTTGACTTATGTTGAACAGAAAAGCAAATATTAACTTAATGATGAAATACTTCCTACAGGAGGAATTCCATTTGCTCAGAGTTTCATTTATATCTGCAGTCTTATTGTTTATCTGATAATCGGTGCTTATATTCTATTATTCCCTTTAATATATATTTCATTTGATTTATGTTGTGCCTATTGTAGCTTTTGAAATACTTTAAATATAGTCTATCCTACAATTATTTTTCTTCCATACTTCTGTTTTCAGACAAATGTTTGTATAGCAAAAGTGTCACCGAAATACAAATGAGTCTACCTTTTTTTCCAATTTGTTTTAAACTACGTTAAACCAAGTGTTTATACAATTCAGTAATCATAAGACACATAACCATAAAGAACATTGTAGAACCTCCCCAGCACTTTACAAGCATGATAGATCATACATAATGTATTTAAAAAAATACTTTACTAAGGGGCAGATTCACTATTGGGCGAATTTTGAATGATAAAAAAATTCGAAATTCGACCAGGGAATAGTGGGGAGGTAAAATCCTATGAATTCGACTATCGAATTCGAAGGATTTTACTGCAATTCAAATGATCGAACGATCGAATATAGAAAATTCGATCGTTCGTTCGAATATTCTAATCGAATTCAAATCGAATATTCAAACGATTTTTTTGTGATCGATCAAATTTTTTATATTCCATCCTAGGGAATGATCCCAATTTGGGTAGGTTTAATCTGGCGAAGTAGGTGGTCGAATTAAAATTTAAAGGGGAAGCATTCGACCATCAAATTTTCGAATGTTCGAATAAAACTTAATTTGATGGTCGAATTTGCCTGATTTGCATATTGAAATTCAAACTAGAATCTTTTTGAAAATTCGATCGAATATTCGGATCACTCATGCAAATTTATGTGAATGTAGTAAATCTGCCCCTAAGTCTCTAAAGAATTTTTTTAACCCATTCTTCAGTATTTGATAGTAGTGCATTTGAAGTTCATTTCATTATTTATTACTTCTATGCTATTTAAAATCCAGAGATTTCCTCTTCCCTTCCAGTGTTTGATATTTAGCAAATAGGCCTACCCCTGAAAAAGACACCACATTTGATGAAAACTATTCAGTTAAACTCAGAATAGCCATAATTATAGGAGGATTAGAGTAAAGGGTTGTTTAAAGAATAAATAAACCTTTTTAAAAAAATGTAAAATCACTCATAGTGCTTTTGTAATAAGCACTTTTGTAATTTACATTATTGTTTTCAGTTTCAGAGCTGTTAAAGTTTTAATTACTTGCGAATATAATGAATTTTGTAACAACAGTGCTACCTGATGATCAGTTTCTGTACAGTCAAAGAGATATATATCTTCAGAAGGAAAACAGAGAAATGTTCAGATGTTGCTCTGCTCAGGAAGAAGACGGGGAAGAGCTTTTGAGGCTTCTGATCTCTCTTCTGATCGCTTTCCTGATAAAAGTATGTTTTTCTATTTTCCTTCTGAAGGGAAACCTCTGTGTAGTTTATAGTAATTGACCAGCAGGTGTCCCTGTTGTTACAAATTGTATTTTATTGATAGTTAATTAGAACCTTAAAAGTTCCGTAAGTGCATGGCAAAGAACCCAGACCAATATTACATGAAGTTTTTTAAACGTTTACTTATCATTTAAATATGTGTAACAGCTGATGTAATATACTGATACACTGATAAAGAGGTTGAGTTTGACAGATTTTTCTGCATATTCATCTGATTGTGAATCCTCTAGCTAATGAACTAAGTTGAGGACAGTTAGCAGTAAGACATCGTATCAGACAAATACATCTGTGTAAAATGATAACTGATATAGCATATTCTTTATAATAAGGTTTGTGATTTAGGTCAAACAGGCACAACCTTTCTCTGGCCTGCACTTTATGCATCTTAATTGCCTTTCACTTTTTATATATTTTATTTATATTATTTTACAATTATATGCATTGATTTTTCAATCATATATTGAATTCCAATCCGCAACTTCTAAAAAATAAACATTTAATAATAGTTACTGTATTCTTCCACTAGGTGGTGCATGCAGTGAGAACTGATACAACTACTCCCCTTGTTTTTAGTTGAACTGATAAAAGCAGTGGATCTGTCTCAGTCTGCAGTTGGAAGAGACTGTGGTAGCAACAGCAAATAAAAGTGATGAAAAGCTGTTGCTTTTGCTCTGCTGGGAGATTTAAATCTACATTTCATATTTCAGAGGACAAGTTATTGTATATTACTGTATATTGAAAGTGAGAAGATTGCTAACTTATTTGTATGCAGCTGCCATGTATTTGCGGTGACCTAAACTATTGTGCAAGCTTTCAAGGAATTCCTGTTCTTCAGTTGAAAAGCTGCCTTTATCTGCAAGTGTTGGTGTTGAATAGCCAGAACGTTTTAACACAGTTTGGCATTGCAATTAAATGGTGAAAGTCCAAAGGCCAAACAAGTAATTATAAATGGATATACATTTAAAAAAAAAAAAAAGGTTTATTTTGCATGATAATAAGTCATTAAGATGATGATGATTAGTACAGGTGAGCAAACTTGACTTCCTGGACGTTCAACAATAAAGTATATATACAGATATGGTATCAGTTATCCCGAAACCTGTTATCCAAAAAGTTCAAATTTTGAGGAAGCTCGTATTTTCAATTTTAATCAAATAATTCAGATTTTTTTTAAAAATTCCTTTTTCTCTGCAATAATAAAACAGTACCTTGTATTTAATCCAAACTAACATAATTAATCCTTATTGGAAGAAAAACGATCCTATTAGGTAAATTATATTACAAAGTGATTTTTTTTTAGGGGACTTAAGGTATGAAAATCCAAATTAGCGAAATCCCCCTCATTCAGGTACTGAGCATTCAGGATAAAAGGTCCCATATTTGTATATATTTAATGCTGTGTGTATATCTTTAATGGTTATACTAATTTTGTACTATGGTAGTTACAGTGACTATACATAAGGGAATCACCAAACCTTCCAATTCAGACAAATTCCCAAATCCTACCTAATAGATTCAGTTGAATGATGAACCAAATCCAAACCGTAATTGCCACCGAAAATAACCCAACATGCAGGCGAAAATAGGTCATGCTCACATGAACTGCGCACACAAGCTGCTTATTTTTTTGTTTTACATAGGGTTCGGATTCTGTGTTGCCTGACTCTGAATCCTGCTAAAAAAAAAGTTTGGATTGGCCCAAATCCTGAACTGAATCTGGGATTTGGCGTATCCCTAATATTGATTTATATATTTTATATATATGTTTATTATGCTAAATATAAGGAACATGACCTGATCTGTTTGTCAGAACCCTAACTCTAAGAGGGCAGATTTGCTATTGGTCGAATTTCGAATTGAAAAAAAATTCGAAATTCGACCATGTGAATAGTTAGGGAATAAAAATCCTTCAAATTCGAAATCGAAGGATTTTTACCGCAATTCGATTGGTCGAACGATCGAATATAAAAATTCCATCAATCGACAAAATCATTCGATTTTTTAATTCAATGAAACCTTTTGAATCCCAATTCGGTAGGTTGAAACTGGCGAACTAGGCAGTCGAATAAAAATTTAAAGGGGAAGTAATTTTTATTCGAATTATTCGATTCGATCGAATTCACAAAATTCACTGGTCGAATTGGTCTTCAAAAACATTCGAAAATTCGAATTTGAAACTTCACACAAATTTAGTAAATCTGCCCCTAATTGTTTTACTATTTCAATTAAAGCATAGTATTTCCTGAGAATCAATATAATACAACTAATTGTACTTGGTACATAAATGTAGTGTACATCATTAAAACAATTGAAACAGAATTATTTTTTTATTCCACATATGAATTCATAGTTTTCTACTTAAGCTGTTACTACCATTCCACACAAACTTTGTTCTTTTTAATACAATTAAGAGCCTGTTACTCTCACCCACTTTCCTAACAAAACTTTAGTGTTTTTTTCTTTTTAGAGATTTTTTTTACATGAAATCAATAGATAAAACTGCAGTTCATAATTCTGTTTTGTTTGAGTAAATAAGTGACAAAACATGAAAAAGAGGGATTAGAGTGCATTCTTGAGTGCAAAATTAACTTTGCAATCAAATCCTGTCAGACGTGATTCAAGCAGAAACTATTCCTTTGTACTGTGGTTTCTTTGCCGTAGCTGCATTGTACTGTACTAGAATAAAAAATACATATACATACAACTGATCTGCCACCTTCAGTATGGTTTTTATCATTTCTTTCTGTTTACATCTATTCATATTTACTGACCATAAAGAACCAATTTAAACTGCCGATAAGTAACTATAGCACAAAAAAGAGCCAGCAAACTTTTAAAACCTAATTCTATTAGTAATGGCATCATTGTCACAGTACAATGAAAGTGAATTATTATTAAAACTTGCCTCTTTCAGAAACAGAAAACATGAGTGTGAATCCAGTAATGTATTCACCTATATACAGTAAACTCCTAGGGGCAAATTTACTATTATTCCCGGAAATTTGCTCGACCAAATTCTCAATTCGATAAGTATTTGACCATCGAATGATTATCGAATTGTTTTAGGCTATCATTTTGCTCGCAATACGATTTCTCAATGAATTGGTACGATCAGATACCGATTTTTCGATTTCACGAAAAAATCGTGAAATTTCCTTCGAGAGTCCGAAAAATTTGAACAATTCAAATGATCGAACGCTCTGAACGTACGAATGGTATTCAAGCAGGACTTAGCTTCCCATAGGCTTCTATTACAATTCGGTAGGTTGAGTCTGGCGAAGTAGGCAGTTGAATTCCTTCGATCATCGAATTATCGAATATCCGATCATTCGATTTATTCGATACTCGATGATTGAAGAGGCCAAATTTGCATATACGATTTCACGAAAAATCCTAAGATCGGTATTCGATCGAACTTCGATCATTTCACATGAATTTCGTAAATCGGCCCCTTAATCTAGAAGATTTAAATGTTCAGTGCATGGATTCTTGTGTTTTCTCCTATACATATCAGTTGTACATGTATCAGGCATTTTGAGAGCTGCAGAATTCTTGAAATTAAAATATCATTTCTGGTAAGTATATTTAAGGCAGATAGAAACAATTAAAAAAATCTCATCGTTAGAGAAGAGATCAAGGCAAACCCCCCTCCCCCCCCCGCAGTCCTGAGAAAACCCAGCATGTGGCACAACGGGTGAAATATTTAATAGCACAAGTTCAATGATAAAAGCACTGCAAATAACTTTAGGGCCTTGCTACATGTATTATTAAAGGCTATGCCTGAGGACTTCATGAACAGAATCCTTTTAACAGAAAAAGAAAAATGTTAATAAAAAGGATTTAGACTGAACCTTTAATAGACTATGAATGATAACTACTAACAGGGGGTATGTAACGGTCAAGAATAACTGGCTGGAGTTCATGTACTGGATAATGCCAGTAAACGGTGCCAAAGACAATTTGCTGATAAATCAAGGAGAAGAAATCGCACATGACTAAGTTGAAGAAGGGGCCTAAAACTGACCAAGCTCTGGGCAGGTAGCAGTGTTCAATAGGCAGGCTGAGGTCTAGGCAGGCGGAACAAAGTAAAGTGTAATTAACAGGCTGAGGTTAGGACAGGCAGCAGGCAAGGTCAGACTACTGGCAACTAGCATCAGAATTTAATCATCAGCCTTGTAGCATCAGCTTATATTACTGGCCAACCTAATTTGTTGCTTGATAATTAGTGACAACCCCTAAGCTTAGCTTCTCAACAGCTGCTCTGAGCTCACTGAGTGTCAGAGACACTTTCCAAGATGGTGACCCCCTGTGACAAGTTTGAAGTGCTGGATAGTGATGGCAGCAAATTTGCTGTGAATTCCCGTGATTCGCTTCATGCGAATAAACTTGCGAAACTTCAGAAAAATTTCACCTCGGCAAAAATTTGCCAGCGTCTTGTTTTGAACGCGGGTGTCCATTTTCGGATGCCGGAGCCCAAAATGAGAAATTTCTGCGAAACGCCCCAGATCCATCACTAGTCCTGGATCATTGCTACTATTGAGAAGCTGAAACTTTAGGCTGGTACAATAAGTTCAGTATATAAAATATGGCATTTTTAGCAATATTACTAATTAGGTTTTAGTTCTCCTTTAAACAATACGTATACCTTTAAATAAGTCAATGCAAATTTGATGAAAGTGCATATTTACAGAGCTGAAGATTCTGTTCAGTCTGACATAGTTTCTCGATAGCAAAATAATTGATCTGAAATAATCTGCTAATTGCATGCTGTATAATTCTCACAATTTCACAGTCTAGGTAAGACCTAGACCACAAGGGAGTGCCTTGTCCTCTAACAATCAGAAACTGCAGATGGTGCTGTACACACTATTCCATTAATGTTTCAAGGAGGGCACAACCCACCCTTCATCAGGATGATGAACACACACAGAGTCCGTGTTATAACTAGGAGGTAGGTTCGTCCCCAAAAAAATATATTTTCCATCCCCCCGTCCCTGTTGGGCGATATTGCTGGTCGCCCACACCAAAAATGACTAGATTACCCACAAAGCACAAACAGTTGTGGATCTCCTGTCCCATCTCCATCCCCAATTTTGCAGTATTTTGTTCTGAGCAGTCAGATCCTCTGTTAGGGTTAGAAGCCAATGAGTCGAAGGCAGGCTATTAAATACAGCAACTTACTGAATAAACAGGAGATTAATCTGTTTGTCTGGCATTAACCTTAAGAAAGTTGCCAGAATTCCTCATTCTGCAAGGAAAGGGTTACAGCCAGTGCAGGGACGTAACTACAGAGGATGCAGACTCTGTGGCTGCAGGGGGGGCTGGAAGTATAGAGGTCCCCATGAAGCACCCACACATTGAGCAATTGCAACATATACTGGTAAAACAGGAAAATCTCTGAATATGTTGGGAGCCCTAAAAATAATTGGCTATGGGGCCCAGTAAGAACTAGTTAGCCACTGAGCCAGTGGCAAAGCACCGAGTTACTGGGCACCTGAATAGAATTGTATTAGGGCCATATAACTGCAGATGGATGACCTTAATCACAAACAGCTATTGAAATTTCACACCTTGTAGGAGTCCACCTAGGCCCCCCAGCAGTTGCAGGATCGGCTTCCCCAATTTGTACTGTTTTTTTAAGGTTGGATTTAGATATAGTTGGGATTTCCCTGGTAGTTTTTAGCAGAAAGGGAGATTGTGAGGCTTGAAGCCTATGTAAGGCGGTTGGGGGAGGAAACATAACAGACGGGTATCTTTGGAGTTTCCCCCTGCAAGGTCCAGTG
>CM044446.1:33750600-33786457 GCA_024363595.1 Xenopus borealis
CTTCCTCTGGATCAACTAGCAGTTAGGCAGGTTAAAATAGAATTAAAGGTTGAACTTGATGTGTCTTATTTCAACCATAACTAGACAGGATCTTAGTTTAAAAAAGGTGTCTACATTCCAAAATGTATAAAAGTGGAAGAAGTAAGGGATGCTCCTTAGGACATACCCATCATTAGCCAACACCACAATAAAGCATAGTAGCATATAAAGTGAGCTTTACATTTTCTTAGCTTGACAGTTTCTAGACTTTTTAAACATTGTTTTTTTTCAATAGCATTTTTTTTTTACAAATAACTGTAAAGCACTAACATTTCTTAATAAATACAGATTGGAAAGTTGCTTGGAATTAGGTTTTCTTTTAGTAGGCAAATTTTTATTTTGGGGTTGATTTGCCCTTTAATGTTTACTATCCCAGCAATAATGGATGGATGTCCTGAAGTACCTGGTGCCATCCTGTGCACTACAATTGACATTGGCTCCATTGTCTAGAAGGATTTGTAAAATATCAGTCCAGCCTCGAGCGCAAGCTTCATGCAGTGCGGTGTAGCCAGCATTATCTCGATGGTTTATATCTCCCAGATCTCGCTGCAAGCAGTATAACACAACATCCTATAAAATAAAAAAGCAGCTATTTAACCAGCAATATCTTAACAAAGGAAGGGTAGTTTCTCAACAAAAGGTGGCTTAATAAATTATTAAAATCTCTCAGCAGGATTTTTTGTTTCAACAGGATAGCCAAATAGTCCTGTTCTGTTCCTTTACATTGGTCACCACCCCCTTCGCCCCCCACCCATGCATTAAGGACATTAGAAAAATGTTCAGTCTGGACATACAAGATAACATGCCTATCAGCCCAAAATCCCTCCTAATGCATTAATACAATGCCAGATGGCAGGGCAGTAAAAGAAGTTTAAAGGAGAAGGAAAGGCTAAAATTAAGAAAGCTTTAATCAGAAAAGACTATATAGATACACCAATAAACCCTCAAAGTAATGCTGTCCTGAGTCCTCTGTCAAAAGAAGCACAGTATTTATTTCCATCTATTTTGTATACATGGGCTTCTGTTTTCAACTTAAACCTCCAGGTCTAGGGCTAGGGCATGCTCAGTTTGCTTCTCTATCCCTCTCTTTTTCCCCTGCATTCTCTTCTGAACCCTGAGCCCAGAGCTATGAGTGAGTAGGGAGAGATTCAAGCAGGAAATTATGTCACACAAAGTTAATATGGCAGCTGCTATCTTAAATTAAACAAACAGAGATAGCTTCTAGAGCTGTTCTAAAGCTATCACTGGAATAAAATGTTCTTACTTTGTAGCCAAGACGGGCTGCCCTCTGCAGTAGGGTTTCCCCAGCATTTTTGTTCACAATTAATCTTCGAGCCTCAGGAGGGATGTGCTGGGTGCTAGGTGAGTCTGAGGAGCCAAGTGTGCTGGTTCGACGAGATCGGCAAGGTGTATCTGGATCTTTGCTCTTCTTCGAAGATGGGGATTTCAATGGAGAACTCTTTGGGGACTGGCTATTCCGCCTAGTCTTTCCCTGGAAGATTGAAAAGCAACAGTGTGGAGGGTGACAATAATATCTATTAATATATGCAGTTTTCTCCAATTAAGGTGGCCATACAAGGTAAAATATTGTACTCTGAGGTGGGTGATTTTAGACTTAACTGATCCTTTCACCCTCAGACCAACGTTCGGATTATAACTGCAGCCTAGATATCAGTCAGCAGGCTAGAGAAAGCAGTTTGCACTACTCACTTATGTCAGGTTCCTAGTGAAAACGTCATATTGTTTGCTAGAAATATGAGTATATATATATATATATATATATATATAAATAAATAGCCACAATGGCACTCACCCTTAAACGTTTTGACGCCGGGTGCTAACCAAAAAAGTCAATACAAGTCCAGAGCCGTGAGTGCTTTCTCTGGACTTGTGTGTGTATATATATATATATATATATATATATATATATATATATATACACACACACACACACACGCACACACCACTTCACAGTTCTATATATATATATATGTTAAAGGCCCTGAAGGGGGCCGAAACGGCACAAATGTTTATGCAAATTTTTTTGATTTACTTGAACAAACGAGTGCTGTTCTATGTGAAAAGTGTATGTATATATATATATATATAAATTTCTGCTTTAATTATGCTAGCTATACCATAACCTGGATGAATGAACATCTTTATAGTTTTACTTTATCTTACTGAACAATATTTGCTGCATCTGCATATCCCCTTGGTAAGTAAAATCTGACTTATCTAATTGTCTGGCCTCCTGGTCAACAACTGCGTCACATAAAGGTTCCAGGCAGACCAGTCAGGTGAAGACTAAATTCACTGCCCTGGGAAATGAGTGGACATTGTCCCATACACATAACAATAAGCTGCGGACTTGGTAGGCAACCAGTGTCATCAGTGTAGCCAGTTTACCGAATCAGGTTGTAGTTTTAGCGCAGCATAAGCAGCTATCCAGTTATCCAGGCTAGCACAGCACTATTCTTTTGTATCGCCTCTCTCAGCTTACATATCTCATAAAGAAGTCAGAAAGCAGTAATGATGTTACTGAGATGTAGTGAGCTAAATAGGACAGCGATGGACCTCTTCATAACCTGAAAAACACATTTGGTTTTCCCAAAGTCTGAACAGAAGTATTTGGTTTTCCCAAAGTCTGAACAGAAGTATTTGGTTTTCCCAAAGTCTGAGCAGAAGGCTAATATACAACTGTGACTGCATAGATATTTCTTTTTATGAAGCTCAGTTCTGCAGGAAAATTCAATTAGCACAATGGCCATTTAAGTGATGATAAACACAAAAAGTAACATTATAGATCCTTCTTTTTATTGAGTTATCAGTGATGGGAAAGAGGCTTACTATAAAGCTGATGTGGGATTAATCACACTAACCATGCAGATGATGCAGCTAATGTTCTGTAATGGTTCTGTCTCTGATCTCTGTCTATGCGGTTGTGGGAAGCCTAAGCCTCTTTACGCTATAAGGTTTTGCAAGTAGCATGGCAATTTCACATTTTAACAAAATGTGTTGGCAAAGAAACTGACCAACGATCCATCAGGATGCTGCAGCTATTAAAGTGGAGGCCTGAATTCTCAACCTTTAGGAAACTAGAAGTGACACTTCCAATTGTAAATTTCATCTCATTAATGGCCCCAGACCTGAATGTACCTTTGGATACTTGATAAGAGACTCAAGGGACAGTGACTGCTCGCCAGTGTGCATTGATTACAAGGAGACTAATGATTTTAGCAGAAAGAGAAGAACTAGTGTATAATATATGTGTGGCAAGTAACTAGTTATTAGATTCACAAGATGCATTTTTATAGCTTGTGAAAAACTGTGTAATAATCAAATGACTTTGTCTAGATTCTAATGGTATAAATTTGGGAATACATTTCTGTGTTGTGTTTCTGTGTGGAGTTTCTATGGCTCACTCTGCAGGTGGGCTATAAAATAGGCAACAGAGAAATGCTTGGGAGGATTTTCTGAGTGCGTTAGAGGTGTTCCAGAAAAGCAATCATCCTCTGCACTGCAACATGTAAAGCAGCCCCTTAGCCAATGAAAAACTGTTTGTCACAGAGAACAGCTTTTTAAAGGGATACTGTCGTGGGAAAACATGTTTTTAATTGAATTTTTGAAATCTGACATGGGGCTAGACATTTTGTCAGTTTCCCAGGTGCCCCCAGTCATGTGAATTGTGCTCTGATAAACTTCAATTACTCTTTTACTACTGTACTGCAAGTTGGAGTGATATCACTCTCCTCCAGCAGCCCATCAGCAGAACAACGGGAAGGTAACCAGAAAACAGCTACTGGGTACAGGAATTACATTTTATATGGTAGAGTGAATTATTTGCAGTGTAAGTATTTTAGGAATAAAACCTATGCCATAAAATCATGACTTAAGTTAAGTTATCTTTATGCCATAGTAAAAACAAGGGGTACCCATACAAAAAACTACATCACAAGAACAATTATTCCATCAAGCCACTTCCTCGGAAGCAGAAATGGCTTGATGACAAGACATGTGTAAAGATCTTTTCATATAGTTTTTTGTATGAATATTCTGTGTTATTATTACTGCAAATAAAAGATACTTTGCAACCTAAGAAGCTGTTCTCTAGTGCTCCTTGACATACACACACTTTTCTTCCAGTGAGTCACATTTCTTTTTGGTGTAATGTATTTATCACTGTCACTGAGTCTGAAGTCTAATCACTAAAAATATTATAACCACTTTTGAAAATATGCACAATATCTAAAAAAAAAACCTTTGCAGTTTAAATTTGAAAATACCTATAGTCTGTACCCAGTGTGGCTTGTGTCATATAATGCAGTGATGCACTTATATCACAAGATATCATACATCTAAATGATAAAACATGTACCTCATCTATACCACCCCCAAGATGCTTGGTTTTGCATTTGCGTTTTCCAGACGGTTTCTCTGTGTTCTGGGGAGTTGGAGATTCTTCAGGGCTATCCTTGTGAGAACAATTTCTTCCATTACTTTGTTTCGGGGATTCTCGGGAAGACGTAGACAGCTTGTTTCTTAATGTTTTGCTTGGTCTGTCAGAAGGAGAGTGATTCCTTTTATGCAAATCTGAAACAAAAGATAGAAGATATAACACTGACTACTCATTATTTATTTCAGTTTTAACATATTAAGGCTAAACTACACAAGAGATTTTATTCAGATGTTGTGGGATCATGCAACAGCACTCTATTTTGTAGGCTCCTACAAAATCCAATTCCCATAGCTGTAATGTAAAATCAGATTAGATGGTGTGTTTTGTTCATACCCCTACATCTGACATTCAATGTATTTCAATGAGAAGAAAAGGTCTGTTAGACATCATCAAATTTTATCTCCAAATCTTCCACGTAGTTTACACATCAGATTTTTCTATCATTCCCATGTAATTTTGACCAATTAGACTACACTGAAAGAACTTGTAAGAGATTCACAAAATAATTTTCAGAAATAAACATGTCACCTTACAAACCTCATCCATATAACCTGATTATATTTCAATTATATTTTTATCCCAGTGGACAATAAATTATCTGCATGGCATGCCCATTGCACTGCAAACAGTAGCTTCTACAGCAACTGAAGTGTAAATTGCCCCTATGGTCTAGTTATGTGCAGGCCAACTGGATAACCACAGGATGGGCCGACCTCTGCACACCACTTGCGACCTTACACTGTTGGCTTCTGACTTCAGGGTTTTATAGATGTGGCTTTGCCCCACCCCTTTTGTGACAGCATCAGTGGGGCGGCACAGGTTTATAAATGGAGGGGGTGGGGAGCTGGATGTGGGTGGGCATGGTTTAGGATCATGTGCGGGTTGAGTTTTTCTAAATCTGCACATCACTGCTTTGGTTACTGCCTACTATGTACCTGCCTAAAAGAAAATTTGGCAACGCAACATTTCAACATAAAGCCTATAACTTCAGTTCTAGGAATATAAGATAAGATAAAAGAATGCATAAAAACCAAGGACGTCCACTTTGGCACCTGGGGAAACTATGGACTTATGTGAATCAAAACTGACAAAGTATACAAAGCACACCTGCTCTGACTTTTCGCCTCCTGTAGCAGTGCGACACTTCTTCTTCCTCCTTTTCGGTTAGGTACTCCCCATTCTGATACTTCCGATTTTTCTGGCGCCTTCTCTTTCTCCTCTGAAATGGACCATCTTCATCAGCCTCGTCATCCTCGTCTAACAATGGCCATGATTTTTCTGCATCTGACAATCTGTTGGACACATCCCAGGAGCCTTGTAAAACAGGAGTAATGGGTTCCAGCTGAGGTTCCTCTTTGGGAGCAGTAAATTTGCTGTGTCTGCATGCTTTATGGATCCTTCTGAACTTTCGACTCTTGCAAGGCACATCATGCTCCTCTTCCTGTACACCTGCATAGGTGTCTGCAAAGGAGCTGGCAACATCTGATGAACCACTGTTCCCTGAGATAAGAATACAAAAATGACACCTTGGTTCATCTAGCCAATGTATCAATAAAGCTATCAAAATCGTGACTGTCCTGTGAAAAACGGGACACTTGGGAGGTATGCATTAGACTATAGTGCTTTACCTGTCTGGCTGCGGGTTCTGCTTTTTAAGACCACAGGAATAAAGTCTCTGAAACTGTTCTTGAACTTCTTCTCTGTTATGCCTGGTAAGAAAGAAAACACTTACAAAAATACCAAGGATGCCATTTTTAACATAAACACACAGTTTTTAATTTTACATTTGTTCATAGTTAAATCCAGCCAGACACTGTAGCTGTATCCACATTCAGTAAGCAAATATGTCTCCCATGTCATTTTCTGTTGCATATCTAAAAGATATATACGCATAGTGATCCCCACTGGCAATAACACAAAAATGCCAAGGCAAAATTAGACTATTTTTTTTTTTAATAGGTTTACTTAATGTTGAGAAGAGCAGCGCAGACAGAAGCACAACATTCTGTCAGATTCCTAGTCCCTGCATGTTATTTTACCAAAACACCAATACAAATTATACGTGTAGGTCCTATATGTTATCTCCATAGGTTAATGAAATATTTAGGCATTACTTTAGTTAAAGCACAGGTTTTTCAGAGCATTTACTGTTGCTCTCATCTAAATAGATTATGCTGTAAGCGGATTCTTCAAGTTTCTAAGTTGTCCTTGTTTGAAAGGATCTGATAAAACAATCCACAGAGAATTAAGACAATACTTTGAAACATGTGCAGCTTCTTCTAGAAATGGGGGCAAATTCAAGCTGCACTCTTCAGTTCCTGTTCTGAAAGTGAACTTCCTGTTTGTAACCTCCAGTAGTAAAAGTGCAGGGAGCAGATCGGTGGGGCTGTACAAAGAAAAGCGAGTTTAAAAAAAAAAAAATTTTCTGCTCTTTAAACTTCTACTTTGTATTAGGAAAAACCAGCAATCTATCAAGATCAGGAAACTGTCATTTAGATATAACAAAATACAACTGGCACATAGAATGTCCCATCTGCACATTATAGTTCATTTATAATGGGTCTTCAAAAATAAAAAGAAACAGTAGATAATCTTGCAAGCAATACGTGAGGAAAAAAAAAACACATTGACGCAAAATGCACATACATATGGTGGATTAAAGAGAATCTTCTAAAGCAGGATGTGTGGACACAGGAAGCTCTGTTAACTGCCGGCCACTGACTTCAGTTTGTTATGTAATATCCTGCTGTCTGAGAATAGTTCCGACACCCAGGATTCCTTTCTAATGAGGCAGGAATGAGTGGCTTTATAGAAGGGGTGTCATGTTTACTTGCAGCACGTCAGGGAAGGGGGAGGTTCTACAGAGCTGCAGTAACAGCCTGGCTGTGTGTAACCTATAAAAAGCAATATATCTCTTGATATGAATGTATTATTTGCCGGTTTTCTTTTTTTTTTTTTTTGTAGAAATCAGCACCCAGTTAGGGCCCAACGATCGGATCAGAACGGCGAATCAACAAACAAACGCGACTGCGATCAGACAGGATTTTTAGTCCTGTCCGAATTACATTTGGTCGACTTTCGGACAGATATTTCGATTGGGTAAGCCCGTCGGAGGGTCCCACACGGGCCGATAAGTTGCCACCGTATTCTGTCGGCAGCTTTTATCAGCCCATGTATGGCCACCCTAAGGGCTAGAGTAGACGGGGAGATTCGGGGGCATTTTGTCGCCTGGCGACTTGCAGCCCCCGAACCTCCCCGAATAGACAGGTCCTGGGGCGCACCGGCGTTACTTGAAAACGCCTGCGCCTATTCACACGCAGCGGCGCGATTTGTGGAATTGCTCCAAATTGACTCGCGAGTCAATTTGAAGCGATTCCACAAATCGCGCCGCTGCGTGTGAATAGGCGCAGGCGTTTTCAAGTAACGCCGGTGCGCCCCAGGACCTGTCTATTCGGGGAGGTTCGGGGGCTACAAGTCGCGGCTACAAGTCGCCAGGCGACAAAATGCCCCCGAATCTCCCCGTCTGCTCTAGCCCTTAGAGACAGCTCTGCCTTCTTCCCTGTTTCATGTACAGCACAGGTCACTGGCTGGTACAGGATTAAAGGGATACTCTCGTGGGAAAAAAAAATTTTTTCAAAAAGCATCAGTTTATAGTGCTGCTACAGCAGAATTCTTCACTGAAATCTGTTTCTCAAAAAAGCAAACATTTTTTTTTATATATTTAATTAAATCTGACTTGGGGCTAGACATACTGTCAGTTTCCCAGCAGCCCACAGTCAAGTAACTTGTGCTCTAATAAACTTCAGTCACTTTTTACTGCTGTACTGCAAGTTGGCATGATATCACCCCCTCCCTTTCCCCCAGCAACCCATTAGCAGAAAAATGGAAAGGTAACGAGACAACAGCTCCCTAACACAAGATAAAATCTCCATGGTAGCTCTAAGAACAGCACTCAATAGTAAAATCCAGGTCCCACTGTGATACATTAAGAGAAAAAACAGCCTGCCAGAAAGCAGTTCCATCCTAAGTGCTGGCTCTTTTTGAAAAAACCAGGCTGCCTACACAGCAATATTACAACTAAAATAAATACAGGAAAAAAGCTGGTTCATGAATGAAATGTTATATTGTATAGTGAATTATTTGCAGTGTAAACATTGTAATGTAGAAATTAAAACTATATCATAAAAATCATGACAGAATCCATTTAAGTTTCCCAGGTCACTAGTATGAGGAACTGAGGAAATGCTGCTGCGCTGTTCTTGGAGAGTGACACTAACTCATTATATGTGAAAAAAGCTACTTCTGGAAATGTCTACTTTCTTTTTGGGCCTAATCTTCTTCAACATTCAATAACCATTTGCTAGTTGCTAAGAGGAGTAACTGTAGCAATCAAGTAGCACATATAAAATGACAAACTGGAAAATTACAGACCAAAAAGGTTGTATTGAAAGCCAGACATATAAAATAATATTCTGTCTATGGCTCATTGTCTGGTATGTAACATGTATTCAAGGAAACTTGCCCACCAGTTGCCATGTTTTTTTAAAGGGCACCTGCCACACTAAAATGGTTTTCCCCACCAGAGGTGTGGGCTAACAGAGCTTGCACCCAGGTTGGGGGAAACAACCATTTGGGAGTGAGTTCCTAGTGTGAGTGGCCTGGTTGTAGCACAAAGAATTGTACCACAACAGTTGTTTGTTTTGCAAATACATATAATGTTATGCTAATGCCCACAATAAGCATGCTGTGAGAAGTGCTTTGAGTAGCGTGTTCCAGACAATGGTCATAATTTACATTAGCCCAGCTAAGATTAATTTCTTCTGCCTGTATGTTTTTTGGAGTGTAAGAGGAAAGCAGAATACATTGCAAAACTTCACACAGACAGGGAGCTTACTACCCTTCATATAGATAGTTCCAAAATCTGACTCAGGACCCCAAGAGTCAGCACACGCAGCACGGCGATTTCCGGAATCACCCGAAGTTACTTCGTGAGGAAACTTCGGCCGATTCCGGAAATGGCCGCGCTGCGTGTGGATTAGCGCTGGCGCTTTTTCATTTTAACAGGTGGCAGACAGGGAGAAGGCAGTTTGGGGAGATTGTTGCCTGCGATTAATCGCCAGGCGACAGAATCTCCCCGTCTGGCCCAGCCCTAACCATGAGTGAAAGAAACGTTTTTGTGTTTTTATTCATATTCTCTGAACAATGGTTAAGAAATCATAAATTTTGCCAGGGTATGTATACTTATGAGCACAACTGTATTTGGATAAAATTGAGTCTATGAGACAGCCATTCCATAATTCAGATATGGATAACGGATCCCAGACCAGTAGCATGTACCACTTTCACGTCTACTGCAATTTGCTCGACACACCAGTATGGGCACAACTTATCGCCTGACATTTGTGAAGCAGCACAAGTTGTAGGCAAAAAATTCAAAGAAGGCATGGCGCCACTAAAGCAGCAGCAACAATGGCTAAAGGAATCGAGATTACCTCTAGGTATAGTATGGAGGTAGCTTAAGGTTTCCCAGCATTCATGCATGCAACACAAAATTCAGATACTGCTAATGGGGTGCATTGCTGCAGGTATGTCACCTTTGCACTTCTGTAAATAGTATTGTTTGCTCAATTTTGTACTTCAGAAATTGATTTAACATAGTGTTTCCACTGTATTGGTACAGTGTGATTCATTGAATGCTCATTACCTATATCAAGCTCTGGATCAAAGGGCTCACTCTTTATGTATTTCCTTTTGCGCCTCTTTGGCCTTATACCCGTCTTCTCTTTCTCAGAACCTGTTTTCTTGCTGTCTTTTTTCTCAGTCACTGCTTGTGTTGCTGTAGATTTCATTTTCCACTGCAAAACCAAAAAAAGACAAGGGCACATCAAAGCTACTAAAAGGGATTAATGAAAAATCAGTCTTCTAAAGACCTGGACACAAGTGTGCTGCCACTGTATTTATAGTTTGAAATAGACACCTATTAGCCAATCAGCCAATTCTATTATTCAATATCACTTCTATTTTTTTATTTATCTGTATGCTGCAACTATTCTCATATAGTGAAAGTATCATAGAACAGTATACAATGTGATTCTAATCAGACTAAAGGTGGCCATACACGTAGAGATCCGCTCGTTCGGCGATGTTGCCAAACAAGCGGATCTCTCCCCGATATGCCCACCTTGAGGTGGGCAATATCGGGCTGATCCAATCGTGGGCCCTAGGGCCCAACGATCGGATCAGAATGGCACAGATACGGGCGTTCAGATCGCGGGGCCGCATCAACGAACAGATGCGGCCGCGTTCCGACTGGATTTTTAATCCTGCCCGATTGACAACTGGACGACTTTTGGCCAGATATCGATCGGGGAAGCCCGTCGGGGGGCCCCCTACACGGGCCGATAAGCTGCCGACACAGTCTGTCGGCAACTTTTATCGGCCCGTGTATGGCCACCTTTAGTCAGACTGGAGTTTAATCTGACAGACTGAATAACAGTTGTAAACTAAGAAAGATGTGGAAATTGTTTATACAGGAATGGGGACATCCCAACCAGCATCACGATAAATGACAGCTATACTGTTCATTGAAGTAAGCCAATTAGTTATGGAACATTTCTGCCTTGTGAGTCCCTAGCTAGCTAGAAAAGCAGAGGTGTCTAATGAAAAGAGAATAAGTGACAGCGATTATGAATTTCTTGGTGTGTGATTAGAGACCAATTAACATCTGAAACCCTTAAAAGCCTGAAAAAAAACTTCCTAACAAAAATGTGGGCTGCACAGTAGCTAAACATGTCATGTGTTTCATTTAGAAATAGGTTATAAACTGTATTTCTTATAACCCAGGAAAAACTACTGCAATTCATTGTCAGCGGCAGGTATGAGCATTTTACCATAAAATGAGGACATCAATCAATAGCATCTGGCCTTCTGGAATGTGTGCTTTAGTGTCCCACAAAAAGAATCCATGGGCCAACATAGGCTGTACATGCAAGTTGTTCACATCTCTTACCCATCATTTTTAATTTGTCAGTCAAATGGGAGAGGTAAAATCTAACAACAGTATCCTACCAACTAAGCCCAGAAAACAACTGCAGTTACCTGTTCCTGGAAAACCATCAACACAGAAACAACAATTGACCAAAGTCAAGATCCCTAAGAGTTGAAAGTGGAGCTTGATCTTACGCCTATAACCATAATGAAAGGTAAAAGCCACAGACAATTTTATTTTAAAGGACAAGGAAAGTGAAACTAAACAAGTAGCTAGAAATGTTGTACATTATGTTGTGGGCTTCTGTACCAGCCCAAGGCAACCACAGCCCTTTAGCAGTAAAGATCTGTGTCTCCAAAGATGCCCCAGTAGCTCCCCATCTTCTTTTCTGCTGATTCACTGATTCACATGCTCTGTGCTGCTGTCACTTACTAAGCTTAGGGACCGACTCAAAATATACAGAACACATAGAATAGAAATGTCACAATAGTCATTAATACAGATAATTACTACATGGCAGCACAGAAACCAGTGCAATTAGCATCAGAATTTAATAATAATCCCTGTAGCATTATCTTATATTACAGGCCTACCTCATTTTCTGTTTGATAATTTGCAACAACCCCTAAGCTGAAAGTTTAGGTGGGTGCAATATGTTCAGCATATAAAACACGGCATTTTTAAACCTATTCATTTTTAGACTTTCCTTGTCCTTTA
This sequence comes from Xenopus borealis, assembly GCA_024363595.1. Classification (NCBI taxonomy): domain Eukaryota; kingdom Metazoa; phylum Chordata; class Amphibia; order Anura; family Pipidae; genus Xenopus; species Xenopus borealis. The sequence continues at coordinate 33,762,804 of CM044446.1, forward strand.
ATACTCCCAACTCCTATTAAGAAACTGTTAGGGGGAAAAAATTAAAAATGCAGTGAGCCTTTTCCTCTTCAAAAAAAGATAAACAAAAAAAAAAAAGAAAAACTTTGAAAATGATTGTGAAAAATTAAGAAAATAAGTGTGAAGCACCCATTCTTTCTGCATGCATTTAGGTGCTCTAAAATATACCATAGGTTGAGAAATGTTTGTTTGCTGAGAGGCAGTGGGTTTTAAAGGCAAAGGTACCCATAATAAGGTGCACCGTGAAAAGATGTACCTTATTGCATGAATCATATCCTTATCAGTTTGCTCACACTAGGGGGCAGAATTATTCATAGGTTGAATTTAGGATTCATGTGAATTTTTTTTTATTTTAATAAATTTGAATATACTCACAACTTGAATGGGAGGTTAAGAAAAAATCTGAATGTCTACCATTCAATCAAATAGGAACGATCTGAAAATTTGATTCGTATTCGATTCAAGTTTTCCCTCTGGAAAAAACTCGAATGTCAGGAAGGCTATTAATATGTTCAAATGGCTTAATAGACCTCTGTCATTGACTTGTATGTGAACTCTACAGGTTTTAGGTGGAGTTGGAACATTTCTATGGTCAAGGTGTAATAAACCTCACATTCAAATTTACATTCGAATAGGGGGATTAACTTTGAAATGTGTCAATTTTGACACCTTTTAGTATGATGTAGAGATAGAGAGAGAGAGATTCTTAGACAATTTGGAATTAGTTTAAATTTTTTTATTATTTGTGGGGTTTTTTTTAGCTTTTTTATTCAGCAGCTCTAAAATTTGCAGTTGCTAGGGTCCAAATCATGCATTAATTTGAATATGACACAGGAATATGAATAGAGAGGGCCTGTACAGAAAGTGGGTAATACAAAGTAGCAATAACAATAAATGTTTAGCCTTACAGAGCATTTGTTTTTTAGATGGGGTCAGTGACCCCCATTTAGAAGCTGGAAAGAATGAGGCAAATAATTAAAAATCTATGGAAAATAAATAATTAAGAGAAACTGGAAAGTTGCTTAGAACTAGTCATTCTATAACATACTAAAAGTTAACTTGAAGGTGAACCACCCATTTAATAAATTTGCCCCTAGATACCACCCGCATTGACAGCACTGTTCTGGGGACAGGGATGATATTCTATTTCTCCAGAGCCCAACACCTAATAACAGAGGGATGGAAAGTATCCAATGAAGAATCACTGCAGTAACACCGATAGTTTTCAGAATATCAAAGACAGCAAATAAGTATTTAACCCCGTTGTTACCAAAAACTGACCCCCTTTCAATACTTATATGTACCCCCCAAATCAGGTGGAGCTAGCCACACAGTTTGGGAAACACTGCATTAAAGTAATGTGATCACTATTTTTCCCACAAAGTCAGCAATATTTTTGTATGTCAGGCATACAGCTGCTGGAGTTGCAAGTCACACTGAGCTCGGGCTGCAACCTTTGTCAGAAAATAATGTTGTCCTTCCAACCAATGTGCAAATATAGTTTGAAATATTTAGTGGTTTATTTATTCACCAACAAAAGATTATAAAGAGATTGAAATTACCTATAATATGCTCTGGGGGAAAAAAAATATTTGTTTGTATTTTCTTGTTGAACAAAACAATGGTATTTTCATGTCTAAGAGATGCTTGAAAGTTATTGTTTCCATTATTCATGATTACTTGACAACTGGGGACTTGTCTTCAGTGAATGGTAATTTATTTTATCTCCAAGTATCTTATGCCAAGTATGCAGAATGGAGGGTACTGATAAATAAGGCTCTCTGTGCAGAAATTCATTTGCCCTTTTATTTTGCCTAAATTAAAAAATAAAATTAGGTATACCGTCTTTAGCTGGCCACTCATTGGGGAAAGCTGTGGGGGTTTTCAACCAATCAACTGGAGCGATGTGTTGCACTACAGCTAACCAATCAGAGGTACACAATCCAATTGCAATAGGTTAAAGTCCAGAGTCAACCTACTATCCACCCAAATCTCATTAAACAAACCATATTTAGCCCGCTTGACCATTTTCAATGTCAAAGTGTCCCCACTAGCAGTACAAAACATAGAGCAAACAAAAAAATTAAGTTTCCACCTATGTATCCCTTTCCCTACTGTTTTAGGGGATACATTGAGAGGCTGTATATAATCATTATGTAGAATTGCTTCCACATTTGGACCATTATCCTTTTCTTTTGTACTATTTTTTTAATAAAATAAAATAACGGTCCAAATCCATCAACCTGTATTGATATTCGACATATAAAGCACAGAATTTCATCTTTTAGCTAATGCTAAAAAATACTGTAATGTGATTCTCAAACTCACCTTCCTTTTGGAAGTATCTTGCCCTATCTTGTTCGACTCTTCTTCCTTTTGTTTGACTTTGTGTTTAGACTTCTGTTGGCTTGGTTTGGATGGTGTCAGCTCTTCCAAGCGCTTGGAATGACACCGTAAACCAGGCTCTTTCTTAATTCGAGTCTTGATTTTAGTTATGGCCGGTATGTCCACAGGTGACCATGAAAGGTTATTACAAGTAGAAATATGCCCAAAGTTCTCATCATCTTCCACTCTTTCGATTTTAACTTTACTCAAGTCTACTTCCTGGACACATTGAAGAGTTTCTACTTTATGTCCTCTCTTGTGGCTCTGTTTAGCAGGTGCCAGTTGATTGTGTGAAACATCCACCCCTGAAGTATCCTTACTACAGCCTTGATCATTTAATGAAAGGCTAAGAGTGTCTTTCTGCTGAGTAACTGTTTGGTCATGAGTCATATAGGTAGCCAATACTTTATTTTTTGGCTTGGTTTCTCCAAAAGGTTTTCTATTGTAGGTCAGTTTAGGACGTATCTTTTCATCCTTGCCGTTCTGTTTGTCAGAAACCTTTTTAAAAGTCATGCTGTTATTTGCCCCTTGTAAATTATCAGTGGTGTTAGTTCTCTCAGTTGCAGTTTGCTGAAGATGTAGAACAGAGTTCACTGCTGCTGGTTTTGGAGCAAGTGTTTTCTTGGCAATAGATTTAATAGGCTTGGAGTAAGCTTCACATGCTATCCCCCTTGCAATTTGCTCATGCTCAGGGGCTCCAGTATTTATCTTCTTTGTATCAGGATGGTTTTCATTGCCAGTTTTTTGAATCGCTACATTGGTGTCAGCTGGAAGAATGCTAGGGAATAAAGTGTACTCTGAAATGGGAAGTCTGTGAGTAGCACCTGGATTTGCATTAATTGTTCCTGTGGTTGATACACCAATTGAAAGTAATGAAGCCTGATGGTATGGAGACCAACTGACTGGCATAACCTGAGCATTGGTGGGCTTCCCATTTAAGGGACACTTTGGGTGAATACCCCCATGTTCCAAGGTCCACTCCTTGGATGGACATAAGGAGGTCACAGATGGAACACGTCCATGAGGGTATCTCTTTGCTGTGGACTGATGTCCATCAACACTGTTCTGGTTAGCTTTCTTGCCACATGGCCCTGAGTTCTTTGGCTCTCCCTGGTCAATGATTGAGATTGGCTCCTGTTTGGCCATATGTCGGGAGTCAGTGCTAAGGCTCATGTTAGAGTCTTTGTTCAGCAACACAGAGGCAGGCACTGGGTTGGCCACCCCTACGTATGTACCAGGTATAGTGCTTATAAGAGCAGCTGAGTTTTTGATCCAAGACCCTGTAGCTCCCAATAATTGTGAAGATCCAGGTTCCCCATTTCTCAAAAAATCTGGAAACATGACTAAAGGGGGAGCTGCACGAAGACTCTGGTTAACACTGCTGCTGGTAAAGCTGTTTGGAGTGGGACGCTGAGTGTTACAGTCTGACCTGGACAACACAGTGGTTAAGGATGCCTTCCCACTGGTGTGTACTGGAGTTAATACTGGCATAGGTGGAGTTTTTCGTTGGTTTGAAAGGGTATGTTTATGACGGTGTGATTTAGATGACAAATCTAAAGGCATTTCACAAGAGTCCTGTGGGGAAATCATCTCTCTCTCAAGCTGTGGGGGGGATTTCAATGGAGAAATAGATGAAGACACACTATCATTTTGCTGTTCAAGTGTAGTTCTGCTGTAAGGGGCAAGGGTAACAGGGCTTACACTTACCATAGGGTGTGAGGAATGGGAAGATAAAGTCTGTAAAGTTGATATTGATGTAGATGTAGGATCAGTGCAGATGGATGAACCGTCTACAGCTGTGGTAACGCTGTGGCGGTCAGTGGCAAAAATGGAAGCTGTTGTGCTGGCTGACTTATTTAACTCTGTTGAAGTCACTTTTGAATCAGTGGTTAATGGCCTCCCCAAAGGAGAAGTAAAAGCACGTGCATGCAGTTCTGTAGGTGCTATAATACTAGGTAGGCATCTTTCCTGAAGGCAGGGTGGCAGCATGGGAAGAGTAAATGTTGACGTTACTCCAAATGTAGTTGGTAAGGTAGCTACACAGTTTGAAGGGGGGATGTAAACCAAGGGTTGGGTTGGAGAAAGGACTGCTCCAGGTGGAAAGGACAGTGGAAGTTTCTGCACATTAGGGACCTGAGTGGTAGAGAAGCATATTCTACTCATAGCAAAAGGTGTCAGAGTGCCAAAACTAGAAGAAACAACAGTGTGCGAAGCTTCCATTTGCTGACTTACTGATTGTAAACCAGCAGCCAGAACATTTTTTTGTATCCCAGAATGATCTGCATCAGCAGGCAAAAAAAGTTTCTCTGGAATCGGAGCCCTGGCAGACTCTGTTTTTTTACTGTCTGGAGTTGAAGTAGCTTGGATGGAGATATCCAACATGTTGGTAACTTGCTTGTTGTCTGATGGCAAAGTATTATCAAGGACCTTGGGTACCACTGAGTCTCCTGATGTTAATATGGGATCTGGGGGCTTTTCCTCTAGTCTCTGCCCAATTTCCACCACCGCACCATCTTCCTGAAGCATCAGAGCATCACTTTGATTGGCTCCTGACGTGAAATCCACCTTAAGAATATAACAAAACTCTGTCAGTGTTTACACTTAAAAAAAGATATAAGGCAGTGCCCATGCAGTATTCAAGTTGACAAGATACCTGACCCAAGTGACTATAAAAGAACGAAAGAAGTAACATGACTGGTATGGACCCAATCATGTTATGATTGATCTGGAAGCACCATAAGCCCAACAGAAAGTTACCTCAGGGGGCTATAATCTAAAAATATGGCATTTGACTATAACTGCATAGAAATCACTGATTGAGGTTATTTATGCTTAGTGAGGACACCTGTAGTAGGAATACTTACAGTGAACTCTAATCCCTGCTATATGCTAATTACTGGGTGTGTTTCAAGGGATAAGGAGAAGACCCAGGGATTAGAGTTTCAGGCATAATGGAATCTGACCGAAAACAGACAGAATCATTTTCTGTTGTTATCGCATTAAAATATCATTATGCCATCCACATTAAAAATTGCAGTTCTCATAATATGAAAGTTCTAATTCTGGGGTTGAAAATATGCTACAAAAATGTAGATTCTAGCACACTGATGAATTTAAGAGAGCCAGATATTGATTGAGCAGATTTAAAAATCCGTTGGGTGTGGAATGCATTAGCTTGTTGATATATATTGTTAAACCTGCCTGAACAATATCCGCGCAGTCTTTATCTAGATAGTAGTTGTGCAGGCCCTCCAGAAGACCTCATACACAGGCCGATAAACTGCCAGCTTGGTCTGAAGGTGGGCATAGACCTTTTGTACTATATTTGGTGCAGGAGCGAACAGATATCAGCAGAAGTCTTGGATACCGGTCAGCTTGTTAATTGGGCCAGCCAGAAAATGTAAAGGCACCTGAACATCAGCACCTGTCATTGCTGATCCATCAGATACAGGTATCTTCTACCTGTATATCTGACGATTAAACTCTAACACACCTGTATTGAAAAGCAACAATCTTTCCTGAGACCAATGGTTGCAGGAAAGATCATAACTGTTAAATAACAGGGAGGCTGTTGCTTAGATCTGATATAGGTTGACATGGTTTCTACTCACCTTGGATAAGAAGCTGTTTACACAATGATCTTCAGACCCCCGGTGTTGGGAACTGCTGGTTTTAGACTCCTCATCAGATAGTGATGTTCTCCTGTCGAAAGGGAAGGCAAAGATTTATAGTCTGGGTGTTGGCTGAGTAACTGGACTTCATCCAGTACAGAAGTGCTCAGCTTCATGGCATTGCAAACCTAGAATTAATTAAAGGTATAGTTCCACCCATATTATTTGTATTTAATTATGCATACCTTACTCATTTATGTACTTATATTTTTAGATTTAATAAGGAATGTTACCTGTCCTCGTTAATGCTGCACATGCGCATGCGGTCCACACTGGTCCAGTTGTGCACACCGCTGTAAAGCGGGGCGGCTGATAGCATGGCAGGCGCTCACGCCCTAGGAGCTACGGGAGGTGACCACAGATCTTCTCGCTGTGTCTTGTGTGTCCTATAGAAGATTTACCTGGTGGCAAACAGAATACATGACAATCACTCAAAGTCTAGTATTTATACAGACACAATTCATTATGGGAGAGAAATAGGATAAAGGTTCAAGAAGGTTTCAGACAGGGCATTATTATACAGGTGTCTCTCCTTCAGAGTTTCTATTTTAAACTAGGAACTTAACATGCTGCTCACAGTTCAGCAACAGACTTGAGCTCTGGGTAGGGCAAAGCAAACTGGACACTACTGTGCATTACAGCACCCACCTCATCCGTCCACTACCGCTATATGTAGGGATAATATTCAATAAACTAAAGCTGACAAATAAGCAGTTCCATTTTCCAAATGTTTTTGTTGATGAAAACATCAAAATCCTTAAGGACAAAACATTGCAACAAGAACACCATTTTCTAGATGCTCTGTTGTATATACATCTCAGGGATTTAGAGGGTGGAAACCTCCACTCTACTTTAAAATCTTCCACTTTAAAATCAACACACAATGTATATTTTAAAAGGAAAAGGGGCCTGAAGGGATTATTAAAAATAGAGACTATAGATCGTGTAGATCCCTCCCTGCAACATTGCCGAAACAGTAGGTCACTCAGCATTCCTGGGGCTAAATATGGTGCAGAAAGTTAGATACCACTCATTCAAAATTCAAGTCAACCATTTTATTGTCGAATATGGTAAACGTGATTCAGCCCACAGGTTGTCGGCACTGCAGTATGCTCCTACTAATTATAAACAGGGGGTGTTTAATTAAAAACAAAAAGAACAAGGCCTGTGAAGCCTTGAAGGAAACATATAGAATAAATGAAAAAATTCCTAATTTTGTAGACAGTTATGAGTAATATTTGGTGTTGCTTTAACGTGGTGCTATAAATTAATATTATCTTTAAAAACAGCCCCTTTATTGGAGCTCCCCAACAGATGCAGAGCAAAACCTATGTCCTCATCATTTTTCTACCTACAAATATTTCAGAACCATAGAAATTATAGTACAAACACATTTTTTTTAGCCACTTAACAGAGCGTAAAATTGACAGGATTGTTAACGTGTTTATATTCCTCTGATTTAGACCAAATTTGTTTTGGTAGTGCTATACAGTAGAACCTTACTGGGTTGATTTTTTCATTGCTAATTTGATATTTCGATATTCAGATTTTGGTACAAAATGATTAGTATACCACAATACTAAGCTATAACTTATTCCAACATTTTACATTTTCATGCCACTTACAGTGTGTTTACAATAAGAAGCTCGCAAACAAGTAAAATATTTCAGATCTATTGTAGACATGACTAAAATATTTGCCGTTATATGCCAATCTGTATAAGTGAAAAACTAAAAAGTATTAATCTAAAACTGCCCAATCCAAGAGCTGATCAGCAGTTTATTTCCCCCTACAGGCTGAAAGCCTCCGATTTTAGAACAGCAGCTTGCAAGACTTTGCAGAATGGTAACGTATAAGGAGCCTTTGGCAGAAGAACGCAGGAGCAAGCACAGCCAATGTCTCCAACTATCTTCTGCCTCCTCGTGAGATCTTACTTGTTCCTGAGCTGAAGATACGCCTGCTCTCCTCCCTCCTTATCTTACTGACACAACACTGCTTAGGCACCACCTACAGCTCATAAACTGAAAGAAGAGTTTGCTATTTTCACACAAATCATTGTAGCACGTGGTATCCCTTAAAGGAGAACTCCGGTTTTCTAAACCAAAATTTGATAAAGATGCCCACATAACACAGAAACTCCGAATATACCAGTCACATACCTGTTTTTTATATGCTGAAATGTAGCTGTTTAACAGTTCTCTTTCTGCATTATTTGAAATCCTGGCAGGGAAGGAGGGACTAAAGGTGGCCATACACAGGCAGATAAAGATGCGGATATTGGTCTTTTAGACCAATTTGACAGCTTATCTGCCCATGTATGGGGTCTTTGATATCGATCGGGGAGGTTTGATTTTTTTCCCCCAACCGACCCGGCAGCATTGCCCTAGTCGTAGTACTATCGTTCAGCCATAAGGACGAACGTTCAGAATACCCCAATATAGCCCTGACGTTAGTGGCACATTGGGGAAAGATCCACTCGTTTGGCAATGTCGCCAAGCGAGTGGATCTTATAGTCTATGGCGGAGCTTAATATGAGGTTTCTATACAGAAGGAATGTGCAGAAAGCATGCAGTGTTTGGGTAATAATACTATGTTTAAACCGTGAAGGAACATATCTGTGAAAAAGAAATGTATGGCAGCAGTAACAGTGCTCAGTGATATCCTAGTAAAGGTGCAGCCATGCATCAAAAAACGTCAAGACACCCTCCCAGCTGCTATGAGATCTAAACAAACGTCACTGGTTTCATCTGCATGCATCCTCTAGATCAGGGGTCCCCAACCTTTTTTGCTCGTGAGTCACATTTAAATTTAAAAAAAGAGTTGGAGTGCAACACAAGCATGAAAAAGTCCATGTGGATGTCAAATAAGAGCTCTGATTGGCTTTTTGGTAGCCCCTATATGGACTGGCAGCCTACAGGAGGGAATGTTTGGCAGGACATCTGTTTTTTATACAACCAAAACTTGCCTCTAAGCCATTAATTCAAAAATAAGCACCTGCTTTGAGGCCACTGGGAGCAACATCCAAGGGGTTGGAGAGAAACATGTTACTCGCAAGCTACTGGCTGGGGATCACTGCTCTAGATGTACAGGTATGGGAGCCATTATCCAGAATGCTCGGGACTTGGGGTTTTCTGGATAACAGATCTTTCCTTAATTTGGATCGTTATACCTCAAATCTACTAGAAATTCATGTAATCGTTAAATAATACTAATAGGCTGGTTTTGCTTCCAGTACGGATTAATTAAATCTTAGTTTGGATCATGTACAAGGTACTGTTTTATTATTACTGAGAAAAAGGAAATCATTTTTAAAAATTTGGATTATTTGGATGACCATTCCGAAATTCTGAGCTTTCTGGTTATCGGGTTTCTGGATAACGGATCCAATACATGTACAATATATGACCAGGTTAAGCAGTATGGCCTTACAGCTAACCTTAAACTGAACAAGCTGTCTGACGAGGGGAGGATGTAGCTTGGGTTGCGATGATGTAAAAACACACACAATTACACTTGCTCTTCTTATGTTCTGCATTTAACTATTACTGTTCTACAAGCCAGAAACATTGCACTTCATGAAGCAAGCCACCTAACAGTCAACTACAGCCTCCCACAGGAACAGGCAACTTGGTACTCCTTGTGTGACAAAGAAGTATTAGACTCAACTTACATTTAAGGCTAGTTGAAAATGATAGAGAATAAACATTAGATCTGAGGCTGAATTTAAGCACAGTTAGGTATGTTACACAGCACTAGCCTCCTATGTATCACCCGTTACACTGGGTGCCACAAGGTCAGGCTTGTAGCTGGTTCAGTAATAAAGACGCAATTAAGTTTCTCATCTCATAATATATTATAGGACCCTTATTGAACTTGATCCAAAATAGTAATCGGAGGACAGCTGGAGGTCAAGTAAAGGAACAGTAACACCAAAAAAATAAAAGCGTTTAAAGTTATTAAAATGTATGGTACTGGTGCTGTATATAGGTAAAATATATGTGTTTGCTTTAGAAAGACTATTATAGTTTATGTAAACAGGCTATTGTGAAGCCATGGAGCCATGCCTAAAGTCTGGAGTGACTGGATATCCAACATAATAGTCAGAACACTACTTCCTGCTTTTCAGAGTTAAGAGAGATGAAAAGCAGGAAGTGAGATTCTGGCTATTATGTTAGACATCCACACAGCCTTTATACATTACATTTTTGGCTAACTAACTATATTACAAACATTTTTTTTTCATTTTGCACAGCCTATCTATTTATACAGGTTTTTTTATTTGAAATGTTCCTTTGTAATAGAATACATTCTACAGAATGCATCTGGTATCAGCTATGTAACCTGTTATTTGAATGGCTGCCCCCATGGCTACACGGCAGCTTCTTTATTTAAATGATTTTAGTGTTTCTGAAGCAAACACAACAGTTGTACCAGTGCAGTTGAAACAGTACTTTATATTTCAAACACTTTCATTTTTTTGGTCTTATTATTATTTTAAAATTCAATAGATGTTACCTTTTTAAAGAGAATATAACGGTTACATTTTAGTGCTTTCCCTGCAGTTTGAGAAACTTTGAATTTCCTCGAGCCCACAGTAAACTAAATGCTGATTCTTTGTAACAGAGTTCAAACACAGACTACCACTTCACTGGCAGAAACTGCAACTAAACTGGATGGCCGTAAGTGGCCCATCCAAACAAGCATTTTGAACATGGATACTCGGATGTGGTTTCACTGTTCAGTTAAAACAGTGAATGGCATTGGCATGGGGCCCCTATTCACACATGTATAGTGCTTTTTAACTAACTTAAAATATGATGAGATGACAACTCCTCAAATGATTAGGTCTGCAGCATACATCCCCTGATACATATATGTGCTAGCAGTCCTAGTATATCCACATAGACCAACCTTTTGCCCTTGACATTGGTCAGACTACCATCTTCCAGGTGATACAGAATCCAACAATGAGCTCTTCTTGCCACTGTACCAATACAAATCTCAGTATCTTAAAGGAGAAGTAAAGTCTTTTTTTTTTTGCTTGGGAGTACCAAAAGTTAGGAATCCAAACAGATTATACTTAATTACCTGATACCCAGGGCCGGTGATCTTATCGGCAGAAAACTCCACTGACCCAGGGTTCATCCAGCAAGTATCCCAGACTGATCCTTTACGCAGTAGAGTGAAAAGTCAGGCTGGAAAAACTGTCAGGTTTAGGAACCTCAAGTGACAATTACTTACAAAAGCAGATCTATCAGCGAAAAACGATCAACATGACCTATAGGTAACTAGATTAATATTTTGAAAAGATAATTTTTAGTGTCAGTATCACTTTAATGCTTGCTGGAAGGACCCCAGGCCAGTGCAGTTTTCTGTGATAGGAGACCAGCCTGAGGTATGGGGTCAGGGTCGGACTGGGGGGCCGGGGCCCACTAGCCAGGGCCCCCCTTCAGACCCCACAAATGTGGTGGTGCGCCACTGAGCGCGTGCGCAAGGCCCCCCAGGCTTTTCCAGTGTGGGTACAGATGTGGGTCCATCTGTCTTTTCCTGCTGCAGCTCTCTCCCTGCAGCTTTCCCTCCTCTAGTCACCCCCTCCCATCTGACTTCAGGCACAGCTCTCTAACAGGGCGCTTCAGTCCTTCATGGCTATGGGCTACTTTTGATGATGTCACTTCCGGTTTGCAGCAACATCACTATCGGTTTGATGGTGGTCGCCAGGTTGTGGCCTGGGTGGCGAATAAGACAGTTGCAGGGTTGGGTAGAGGATCAAAGTGGGTACATTTTTTGGTTGCGGTTCCGGTTGCAGGATCAAGGTGGGTCCGTGTCTTAGAAATTGGTTCCACGCAGGACTCTATTCTGAGAATAGCAAACTTGGACATTCCCAAAACGCGTTAGGTGTTAACAGCAAGCCTGCTACAATAAGGCCTTTTCCAGAAGTGCCATCCAGTATTCCAAGTTTGTTATTATCATACAGAGGGGACACGGAGGACTGAGTACCTGGCTGAAGGAATTGTGGGGAGCTAGAGCGGTATCTTACAGTTTGTGTTTTACTCTACTCTGAGACCCCCATATCTGAAGCAGACCAAATTACTTTGTACTGTAATATCCTGAAAACACTTCTGCGAGCATTTCTTATATTTGCCTTGAAACTTTAGCCACAGCCACTAAGAATCATATAAATGTAGCTTGTAAACAGCAGAGTAGGACTGGGCTGCCGCTATGCAGGCCACTTTCTGTAGTACTGTGGACACAGGCAATGGCAACACCACCCCAGAGGTTGTATATGTCCCAGCCCGAAAAAAAGAACAAATTCACAGGTGTAGAAGTGCTTGATGGGGAGATGGGTCCAGGTTATTTTTTCCATGAAACTGAACTAGATGTGGGTACAGTACACAAACCTGAAACTGTAAAATAACTATCCTAGCTAATTAAACGCAGATACACGAAGCCTGTGGTCGTCCAGCTGACACTTAACTGCAATTGTAGGGATTTACCAGACTAGCCATCAGAAGAGGAGGTGAGCTGTAATCCAGCATCAGATAGAGGGCCTCAAGTTTTAATCACTGCTCCTTATAAATATTTCCCCAATGAAAGGATCATAAAGTAGAGTCCATGACGACCCTTTATCATCTGCCCCTAAATAGGTGTCTATGCCCATCCACTTAAATGAACGTAAAGTAAATAAATATATATAGCCACACACACATATGCCACAGTGCAACTACGAGTCCCGTGCACTGATCGCTAGCCTACCTGCTTCTAGACAGGCTGTGGTGCTGAAGGAATTCGCCACTATCGCGACAGCCGCACGGGAGGTCGCGTCCCACCCACAGCAGTTCGGGGCAGGAGGGGAGAGGTGTAACTCGGGCTCACCCCCCTCCCGCAACGCACAAGTTGGAACGATCTCCGATGGTAGCTCGTGGGGGTCGCTGAACTCCTGCGACACGTCGCATACCAGCGGAACAGCCGCACGGAAGAGAAGGGGGTTCAATACCTGGTGGGACAGCCCCGGCTACTGATGTACGCCCCGCGCCCGATCCGCACAGGTAAATAAGCACTTAGTACGGGACCCGCCGCTCGGGCTAACGCCCCCGCCTGTTACTAGGGCAACCCACGCCCTCTCACCCTTGCTTGGTGGGGTTACACCCCAAATGTTTTGCCTTTGCCCAACGGGGCTTACGAGACGTAGTGGTAAGAGATGGCGATCAGCTGGCTTCTCTTCCCCGACCCCCGTACACGGACTCAGGCGCCCTGCCCCGCATGGAGTGGGAGGCCGTTTGATGGGCAGCCCGTTGCGGGGGTTTAAATGTCCGGAGCGTCGGGGACACCCGGGGGAGAGGAAGAGGAAGGGGAGAGGGGTAAGGAGAGCTTGGGAAAAGCGACGCACCTGTTTCGGGATCCAACTCCAGACGCAAAGGGCTGGGGGGCCACCGGCAGCTGCCTCGGGGAAAGCTCAGTGACCGCTGTTATCCGTGCGCCCGGACAAGAAGAAGAAGAAGGTTCGGCGGAGACACTGGCAGCCAGCGAGCGAAAGCAGCGAGCCAGGCCGCGCGGGGCGTGACGGGAAGTGTAGTCCGGGCACCGCGCCGCCCACCACTGTCGCCAATGGGAGCGAGTCCAAAGAGGAACTACAACTCCCGACGTGCCAGGCCGGGGCCGGGGGAGAGAAGCGCACACACACATACATATCCATCCCAGGGAGACACAGGGAGGGAGGAGAAGGACAGGGCATCTCTGTGTGACACACTATATACATACAGCGCAACTACACATCCCGTCAGCGAAACTACTCCGCCTGGCCGCGAAACTAACGATGCCGCTTATACAGCTTGGGGCTCTGAAGAGCCAATTAGCACAGCGCAACTGCACAGATGCTGTACGACCCACACACACATTGGGGTACCCTAGAGCAAAGGGCACCGATGCCATTTTAAGTGGCAAAGTGACCCCACCCCCAACTCGTAGCCCCGTGCCTTGCACCGCCACCCGGAACCCTTTAGAGACAATGTGTGACAGGGAAACATCGGCAGCAACAGAAATCCAGTGTGGGATTAGGTGCCAATAAAATGGCTTCTGGTCTTTAAGCAGGCACGCTACCTGCGGCCCCCCAGCACCTCCTCAGTTTTCAACTTTGGGGGGGGGGGCTGAAGGGCCACAGGTGGACATACCTGTATTTACAGCTCAAATTAAACATCATTGTTGCAAAAGGACATAGCCAAATACTGTGAATCCCTCGATATAAGCGTATTAGTGGAACAGTCAGCTAGTCATTATGCTATGCTAATCATAATCACCACAAACTTGTCACAGGCCGAATGTTAAAACCTGTGTCTGACACACATTCAAGCATTTTGCCCCACGCTATAATGTTTTCATGAAACCTCTACCTAAAGCTTATGCAATATTAGCGTTTTGCAAGTACAATCAATGGCACAATCAAAACTTCCAGGAGGCTAGCTTTTCTGACACTGACAGAAACAATCAAGACACATCACAAAGCACCATCTTATTGTCTAAATACCCCCTAAAACACTGACAGAAGTGAAAGAAAAAGACACTAAAAACCCCATATATTCTGCCCTCTGGTGATCTACATAACAAAGTTATTGTTTATCCCTTTTGTTAACCCTATGCTTTCTACAGCATATTGAAATTCCCCGGTAAATTATACTCACTCCTTCCCATCAGGCCCTTTAGGAAAAGCCCACCACACAGTAGGCCCTATTATATTGCAGCCCAATGATTGAGGGTCATGCAGAATAGAACCCATTCAGTGCAGTTAACACCCGTTCTACAGTAAGCCCCTCAGTACAAGCAGCACCCTTATGAAAAGGTCATAGTTACAAGTACTACACTATTCTGGATGCACTAGATTCATTTTTTCTGGATTTTGCCACCTTTACAAAAGTTTCGATGGATGATGTTTTTAGTTCTAATTTTGGTCACTGAAAATGGCACACGGCCAGAATGTACCAGAGATTCCTGGATATAGGTTTTGAAGTAAAACATATGTCTCCAGTTATCAAACAAATGAAAGTCCCAAACCATTAAACATATAGTACATATCTTGCAAAAATATTCAGACCCTTAAACAATTCTTTGTTCTGACTTATGATTTTTATTAACAATTATTTACCGGCTTTTGCCAGTGAAATCAAAGTAACAGTAATGTATTAAAATATAATGTACTATTGGCCTGCACTGGTAACTGGAGAGTTTGCTTCAGAAACACAGCTATAGTTTATATCAGTGATTCCCAACCAGTGGCTTGTAATCAACATGTTATTCATCAACCCCTTGGATGTTGCTCCCTTATAGCAGGTGCTTATTTTTGAATTCCTGGTTTGGAAGCAAGTTTTAGTTGCATCAAAACCATGTGTAGTGCCAAAGAGAGATCATGGGAAAAAAAGGTTGGGGATACCTGGTTTATATAATCGAGCTCATGTGTAGCCATGGGGGCTTCCATTCAAGCACAGGATACACAGTAGATAACAGAAAAGTTCTGAAAAATCCCATTGTATACTACAGAGCTTATCTATTATCTGCTGCATATCCTGTGCCTTTTCTTCTTTTTCCCCTGTGTATGGCTGCCCCCAAGGTTACTGTTACTTTTAATGGAGGAGATCCCAAACATGCTGTAGTTCACTGTAAATATAGAATGACGAATATACAATCTTTGTTACTCAACTAAATCTGTCATATAACATTCTTTACACAAAAACCAATGTGCAAACCCAAAAAAAAAAAAAAACAATGGAATGGAATGGAATATTCTGTTTGCAAGACTTGATTTGTCATCTTAATGATGAATGATATGGTGAACATGCCAATGAATTTAGGACAAGCAAGATTCACTTGACTATAGCTTTTTCCAAGAACAAATCAGTAAAATCTACCTAAACCCAAAACTAACATATTACCCTGCAGTTTTCCATAAGCAAGAAAGACCCAAGAACCTCCTCACCAGCAATTCACTGTAAACAGCACTAGCCCAACAAGTTCCAGCAACACGCATACATTCCCCTTAGGCCTAATGCACTTGGTGATTTTAGAAAGAATCCCAGCAAAACATCACTGGCCATAATGTAAAATATGATGCTTATGGCCTCCATATACCATTAACTCCAATAACTATTTTTTAATAGTTGGTCTCTGCCCATTTGTAAGTCACAACTCTGGCAGGTGATAATATGAAATGGCCCCTTCACGCCCCTTATCGTGTGGTGAAACCTTATTACTAGGCATTTGGATGTTAAACGTTCGATAATTATTGAAAGATACTAATGCAGTTATTCATTTCCAATCTTATGAAGCAAACGATTTAATAAAGAACAAACATTGACTTGGATCAGGCCAAGACTGTAATTAAATAAGGTTCATTAGTAAATACATTATTTGCATAGCTGTGATCCACCTATGTGAAATACCACAAGTCATGTCCACTCTCTGCTGGTACTTCAGCCCTGAACTCTGTCATTCCTAAGAAGCTATATATCTGTTACCCAGTTATCAGTGCTCTCTAGATAGATATCACCGACCTGTAAGCAGCATAATTACATGTTCCTATTTCTTGTTTTTATTGGTCAGATATACAATTACCAATCCATGATCTTTCTTTTTGTTATAAAAGCAAAGCTGCCAGATGGTGCTTGCTCAAGAACACAGAGAACGGTCTAGACACTGTGCCTACATCAAAGTGCTGTAATTATTTATCTGGTAGGCCAGGTGACGTGAAATATCAGGGAGTATATGGGTCCTGTGCCTTTTGTTGCATCCCTGTCAACAATTTATGTAAACCACAGCCACCAGTAAGCAAGGGCCTTGCTGTTACTCAACCTGAGGCAAACTTTACTATTCTAGCGAGCCCAATAATTCATGGTTCTCATTGAAAACTAGGACAGTTATGTAAAGGATTATGCCTATGATTAAGTGTCACCTAGACAGGAAACATGTAAGGCTTGAGATGATTGTTCAATAAAGTATTCTCTTTTTTAATACTTTGGTCTGACTTTGTTTGGCCTCCAGTGTGCCCTACACAGTGTGCCTATACACTGTATAAAAGCAATGCAGCACAGGATATGTTTACCAATGTTCAGGTGCCGTCCTATAGGTGGCAGCTGCATCTTAAATTTTCTGTAAATAAGCAGCCTATGCACACAATGGACCATAGGAAGGATAAAGTATAGGGTTGCCACCTTTTCTGGAAAGAAATACCGAACTTCCTGTATATTTACATTTTTTCCCTAATAATAACATTGGGGTAAAATACCGGCCAGGTGGTAACCCTAAATACAGAAACTGTATCTGACACAGACAGACCACACAATATGTGTCATTTTTAAAACTCACAGCTTTATAGAAAACTCTTAGTGCTAAGATCCAACTCAAAATGTCCAGTCTTTATTCTAACAGAGAGTACCTTCTCAGTGCCCTGACACAGATGCCGTAGTTTGTGCTGGATGCCCCACACCAATTAAATGCCCAGCCCACCTCTACTACCATATTACCCTTCAATCACAAGCATTTTACATGGGTTGCACTTCTCCACCAACTACATATTATAAGAAACATCAGATAATGTTTGGCCTGTGGCTGCTGCTCCCTCTCGTCCCCTTATTAGTATTATGGGTTTGCAACAGATATGTTTTTCATTTCAGGCAGCACCTTTCAGCAGTAAAGCTGTTTATATACTGCAATGGTGCCTAATTAGCAGTATTTTGCCCAGATGTGGTACCCACACACTGGGCCAATACTTGTCAATCAAATTATATTATACTGGGCCCTAAGGAGACCCATGTGGAGAGAAAGATCTGGTCCTTATCCAGAGGGATACCCAATAGATATCTGAAAGATATTAGACATGCAGTCCATTGTCAAGTCCCCATACATGGGCCATAATCTGGTGACTGGCCCTTCTATCAACCAATGAATGAATGGTCACCTTGAGAATCTATCAGCCCCTCAGCATCTTTCCTACAGAACAGTTTTGCTTATGCCAGCTTATGTTCTATAAACACTTATTCCACACACAGTGTCGGACTGGGATGCCAGGGACCCACCAGAAAACCTTATGGGCCCACCAGAAGTTTGTGGGCCCATTTTCCAAACTATTACTCCTCACTGAACCTTTTCATTCTCCTAGTCATTTATATCTACTTACTATATATTCTTCCATTATTAAGCATGTTTTTCCCTATAAAAGAATAGGGAATAACCATGAAATAGACTAAATTGTTAGAAGCAAGAGGCCCACTGACACCTGGGCCCACCAGGAGTTTTCCTGGTATCCCAGTGGGCCAGTCCCACACTGTCCAAACACACCCTTCTACGCTTACTGTAGCACAGGTGTTTTAGGACTTTTTGGGTTCAAGTCCCCTTTTGCATTAAACATTTGTTTACACCCCATTTAATGAGGTTAGAGAAATTTCAGAAAAATACAAAGGTTGCATTATCTATAGGTCCAGAGTACTGTTTGGTGAAACAGTTGGGTTTTGTCCAAATCCTTTAAAAAAAAAGTGTGCAGGGATTTGGTCAAATCCAGGATTCAGTTCATCCCTATTCAAAAAGCCTTCTATGTCACATGACTGTATAGGGATGCTATACTAGCCACATAGAATAAAAACAGAGTTGCCCTGATACAAACTTTTTTTTTTTTTTTTTTGCTTCTACCCATCAGATTTCAAGGACTAGGAGTACTGTTTACAGCAACAGGAATTGGATTCCTATGGTTTTGCCCCTTTCTCTACTCTTTGCGCCCCTATTCCTGTTAATTAACGGAAGCAACAGAGTGTAGTTGCTGGAGCGCCGCTATCCCTAACACTGAGGCCTCATTGTAACCTTCTACTGAGAGAGACAGCCGCGCTCCGCTCGTATTCTCAATGCCCCAAGTGCGATCTTTTACTGCGATCAATTGCCCCACGGCTTCCCATACATACTCGGTTTCTCTACTCCTATGGTGAATCCTGGCCGACTCGCTAAATGGACCCTAAGCCGGCCTCATGTTTTCCCGACTTCTAGTCTTTCACTATTGGACTGTCACTGGCTAGGAATCTGCCTGGGACTTCCCATGGGCCTCTGTCTCAGTGCCTCTCACTGTATAACCTGGGCCCCTATCTCTCAATGATCCGGCTGTTGCCTCTCTGCCAGAGACCTGCTGCACTCACCAGGGAATCCCCCTCCCTTCTTCCTCTGCTGTGGGTTCAGCGCTGGGCAGCCTCCTCCTTCAGCTTTACTGAGCTGCCTCAGGCCGCAGAGACCGTAAGAGAAGCAGCCGAGAGGAGGAGGTGCGAGGACATGTAGCAATGTCACCTCCCTACAATATGGGGCAGGCAAAAAAAAGGGTCTCGGATGTGCCCTTCAGTGAGCAGCAGCAGTGTGCGCGCTGAGAGACGAGAGTACCTCACACAACTTCAGCATCAGTCTGTTAAATTGCAAGCGCAAACGCTGCCAGAGCTGTCCAATTTGTGTGGCCCTTTCAGGTGTTGTTGTGCTACATAAAAATCCCACTGTCCCCACCTATACTTACATTTATATCTCTACTTGACCCAAAGCACAATTTAAACACGACGTCTAGCACATAGGTAATAGTGTTTTGTCTCCCCACTGACTAGAAATTAAAATTGGCCAGCACTTGCTTCTGTAGCAATTGGCAGCACTGACTAATGTAATGATAATCACGTCAGGAGATTGTCACTAGGTCTGTAGAATCATTCCTGCACATGCCAGAAGGATTGTGGTGAGATGCCAAAGACAGTCACTAGTTATTGGGCACATGGGGGTTGTTTGGGCCTTTGTGCCAGGGCCCCTTTTGAAACTCAGTCCTCCCGTCCTGTTTGGCAGACTAAGGGTTGCCACCTGGCCGGTATTTTACCAGCCTGGCCGGTATTTTACCAGCCTGGCCGGTATTTTTGGTGGTTGATCCCAATGTTATTAATAGGGAAAAAAAGATAAATATATAGGAAGACTGGTATTTTTTTCAAGAAAAGGTGGCTACCCTAGTGCACTTTTCCAGGAAGCGATTGCATGCTATTGCCATAAAATGAATCCTTCTGTCTACTGGCCCAACTGTCATGTCCCTAAGGGTAGTGACAGATGCCAAGATGTGGGAGATTTAGTCACCCGGCAACAAATCGCCTCTTCTTCAGTCGACTAATCTACCCAAAAAGCCGGCGGGACGGCACTTGGATCAATTCGTTTTCCAAAGTCATCTGAAGTTGCATCACAAGCAAACTTGCTGGTGGGAAGGCTTTTCGGGGAGATTAGTCGCCCAAAGAAGAGGCAATTTGTTGCCAGGTGACCGAATTTCCCCGAAGCTTAGCGTCTGTCACTACCCTTAAGGTGGCCATACACGATAAGATCTACTTGTTTGGTAAGGTCACCACATGCCCAGGGGAGGGGATATCGGGTTAATCCGAACATTCGGCCTTAGGGCCAAATAATCGGATCATAAGAAGGAAATGGGCGCCAACAGGTTGTAGGACCACGTCAACTATCTTATGCGGTCCTTCATCGCAGGGAAACTCAAACCTACCTGATCGATATGAGGCAGATTTTTTGCCAGATATAGATCAAGGAGACCTGCTGGATGCCCCCACACACGGGCAGATAAGTTGCTGAATCCGTCTAAAGGACCAATATCTGCAGCTTTAATCTGCCCGTGTATGGCCGCCTCAACACTAGTCTTTTTTCTGATTGCAGAGGGACTAAACCCCTGTAGTGTAAATCTGTTCCAAATCTACTAGTCATATGGAGGCCCTCATATTCACACTGACCTTTACTGAAGTTGCCTCAGAGTCTTTAGTGTGTTATATGATATTCTCAATTAAATCGCAGTTGCAACTTGCTGCAGTTTGGGTGTTATCAGCAAACTTGAGCAGATGACAATTTAAAGCATAGTGGGTTTTTATATGTTATGAAGTCAAGTGCCCTCCTGAGTTGCAACTCATCCTTTTGATAACCATCCAAGAATTAGAACTTCAACACATTGAAATTAGTGACTAAGCTGGCAAGTCAGCAGACAGGAAAAGTACTAGGAGGAGAGCAGCCCTGGGGTATACAGACAGATAGACTGACAGCCAGGTTCCAGGTAATCTCTAACACTTTATAATACACAAGTGCAGGAGGCAGCAAAAGCACCCAAGTCTACTGTTTTTCTATGCTACCTGGGTCATGTGAGTAGACATCAATTGTACGATACCCATGTGAGAGAGCAGCCGTGTGTAAGCCAGGCAGATGGGAGTACAGAAGACTGTTGTGGATTCACAATGTATTCCCTTTGCAAACAGAGCAAATTATGTAGGTCAACAAACCCCCATTATAGTATTTCTGGACTATAATGGCTGTATAAAACAACTATTATTGCCGTCATGAACCTGTGTCTTCCAATAGGAACCTAATTGCAGCTGAGGCTTATGTGAAGTTGCAGAGATATCAACCTGACCTGCATAGGGCTGACATCAGGATGGTGCTGGCACTATCCTATAGGAGCCCGTCAGCTGTAGCTTCTGACAAGTGGAGGGAAGGCCTAAATGGTAATGATTGTAACTTACAATGTTGGGCCCAGGTTAGTCCAGTAGCCGGAAAGCCAAAGCTTTCTGGGTAGTAGGAGAGAGGCAGCAGGATAATTGCATTGTGGTGGTGTCATTATCCCTAATGTCAGGGTACAAGGGAAAATGGTGCTACCATATTTCAGTTAGCCTACTGCGAAGCGTGTTAAGACTCCCTGTTAATAGTAGGTATGGTCCCCTGATGCCTAGCTAACTAGGGTCAAATGTATCCTATACCTATATACAGTGGTGGAACTACCGGGGGAGCAGGGGGTTCAAGTGTACCAAGGCCCGCAGACCCCCTGACAAATCTTGCTAGCGCATAGGTGCTAACCCGGAGTGGGGTCGGGGGGCCCAGCTGCACAGTCTGCACACATGCCCAACGCACTGTATTTCCATTACTGCCTATATATATGATGTTTAAGAGAGAATGTTGAATAGCAGACCACACTGGCCAATATGCTGGCGCTTTAAAAATGTGTTAATAATAATTAATTAATTATTATTATTAATAATAATAATAATAGCATTATGCACAGGAAGAAGGAATCAGCAATAAACAAGTAAAGCATAAAATGAAGGTGGGAATCAGAAAAGGCAATAAATGGGGCAAAGCATTTGTGGAATTATAGAGAAATGTTAGAGAGCGAGCAAAAGTTAAAACTTAAAATTAGAACATGTTAGTAGGAGTAAAGAGGAAAAGAAGTGGGCAAGAGAAGGAAAGGAGAGAAAAGGGATTTTAGAGAATTGAAGAAAAGAGAAAGGGCTGGAATGGAAGAGAATGAGACAAAGGGGTACATTTAGCTCTCAATTCAATTCTATGGAATTTTGGAAGGTGTATTTATCAATGGGTGAAAGTGAAATTTCACCCTTTGATATTATGCCTTTAAAAATCCCATAGAAATAGGAATTTCACTCTAGTGGCGGGACTTCACTCTTTGCTTAATATACCCCAAAGGGTGCAGGCAGTTAAAGGAAACAAATAAAAGAAAATGGGAGCAGCAGAAACTTTGTAAGATAGCATGGAATGGAGGATAAAAGGCAAAAGAGAACAGAAAAGGTAAAATGTCAGACAGAGGCAGATGGCAGAATAGAAACAGAAAGGAGCCATAGAAAGGCATGAGTAGAAGAAGCAGAATCTAAAAGAGACTGATAGAAAGGAGCAAAAAAAATAGATGACAGTGAAGAAGAGACAGAAAAGAAAGAAGAAGTGGAGAAAAGAGAAAGGATGATAAGACACAGACACAAATGGGATGACTTGGACTTGGAGTAGTCTGGAGTAAGACTGATATGCACTAGTGATGGGCGAATTTATTCGCCCTGCGGTGAATAAATTTGTAAAACGTCTGCAAAATTTCACCTGGCAAAAAAATTTTCAACGCCGAATAGGTACCAGCGTCCAAAAACGGATGTTGGCATCCAAAAACGGACAAGTGCGCCCAATAACTGCCGGCTGCGTCCAAAACGAGATGCGGCGGTGTTTTGCAAATTTTTTGCCGTTTTGCGACTTTCTCTAGAAATTCGTGAAAAATTTGGCGAAGCGAAATGCAGCTGATTCGCCCATCACTAATATGCACTAGTGGCCCAATCCTTGGGAGGGAGACCCCATGACACAGCTTATGAATGCCCTGACTTTAGAAGGTATGAAATTGTTTTTTGAGCCTCCAGAAATTTCATGCAGATTCTTTATTATTATTATTATTATTATTATTAACATGTATTTCTATAGCACCAACTAATTTCGTAGCCCTGTAAAGTGAATGTGATTATACAACTAAAGCACATGAATTACATGCATAGACCATATGGAGATACAAATTTCACAATAAATATGGAGTTACAAACATCACAATAAATACCGGTACAGAAAGTGAGGAAGGCTCTGTGCAGAAGGAGCTTACAATCTAAAGGGAAGGGAATGATACACAAGGTGTGGGAGTGGACAAGATCAGAGTTAAGTGGTTGAGAGATGTGGTACTGTAAATGGTATTGCATTGGGTAGTTCTTAAAGGAACAGTAACATCAAAAAAATTTT
>CM044446.1:33798345-33821001 GCA_024363595.1 Xenopus borealis
GTCCAGTTGGGTGAAAAAAGACCATAAAAGGCCACAACCTTTTTCCTAAAATATTTAGGAAGGCTGGTATTTTTTTCCAGAAAAGGTGTCAACCCTAGCCCCATGAGGCCTTAATTAATTTTAATAAATATTAGCCAACCTCTTGACATTTTGGGGGCTTGAAAAATAATTTACTGTGGGGCCTAGTAATTTCTAGTTACACCACTGGCCAGGCCTGATGCCAGTAGTAAATATGCAAGTAGTGGTGTATGAAAAAAGTGCTTGAAAAAAAAGTTATTAATCGAGTAAAAAAAGAAAATTCATAATAAATGGTTCCTCACTGGGACAGCCCCCAGTCCGAGAGTTGTCAGACAATTTTTCAGTCTGTAGGATTCAAAGTGGGATGAGGTCCGTTGCTAGTAAATCAGTAGCTCAAGTTTTAATAAAATAAAAAGACTTTATAAGGACATACAAGAAGCCTAGCACGTTTCGTGCCTGAATGGGCACTTACTCCCATGAAACGCGTTAGACTTCTATGTCCTAATAAAGTCTTTTTATTTTATTAAAACTTGAGCTACTGATTTACTAGCAATGGACCTCATCCACTTTGAATTCTACTGATGCCAATAGTCTAACCACTACTTTTCAGTACTCCACCAATATTACCCAGTATTTTCTTGCATTATGGATATTGACAGTATGTATCTGCCCCTTTTATTTTTTTATTGCGCCCTGTATTTACCTACACAACTGTACAGAGTCATGGATCGGGTTTGGGTACAGGCGGAATACCCTCAAAGTAGTCCGGGAAAAATTCTGATTCCCTGGTCATGCAGCAGCCCGTGGGATGCCCGATTGGGTACCCGACAAAGGGTCAATGTGTCATTGTGTGTCCCACTAGGTCAGAAGGTTAGCAGGCCTATTACTGGTCGGGTAGCGGATCAGTGGTGGAAAATTGTGGGTTGCGGGTCATGGGTAGCGGGTATGCTGCCCCTGGTACTTTAAAGGGGAATTCAACCCCTCCCACCCCATAGGCCCCTCCTACCCACCGCCTACCTCCCCCCCGGGCTAATGCCCCTAACTTGTATATTACAAATATTATTATAAAGTACAGGTCCCTTCGTGCAGGATCACAGGGGCCATCTTCGTCCACAACATCTTCTTCCGTTGGCGTTTGGCATGCACATCCGTTGGCATGCACAGTAGGATGCATTTGCTGGTTTGTACTACTGCGCATCTGCCCGAAGTTCACAAAATTCGCCAATTGAATTTCGTGCCAAGAACCGACAGAAGAAGACATTGTGGACGAAGATGGCGCCTGTGACCCTGCATGAAGGGACCTGCGCTTTGAGGTAATATGCAAGTTAAGGGCAATAGTCTGGGGGGGGGGAGGTAGGCCAGGGGAAGGAGGGGCCTATGGGGTGGGTAGAGTTTAGCGCCAGCGTGGTTGAATTCCCCTTTAAGGGCCGTACTTCCAGTTTCTCAAACCCTCTCTGCCACCCTCATGGACCCCCCTCCAGTGCAAAAAGGTGAGCACACGGTGGAGGGGGGCGGCAGCAACTCATGCTGCCTCAGGCGGAGGAGGGGCCAAGATCGCCTCTGGGTACAGTTATCAGCAAATAGAATTGCACAGGACTCCACTCCTGTAGTATTGCTTGCCCATCCCACCCCCTTATATCTAACCAAGCACTTCCCTGTAGTAAAGTAATATTACCTATACACATTTGCAACCACCATTTAACCCAGCATCTACCTATATTTTAGAACACATTCTCTTCCTCAGTACTTTCCTGTACTTGTATATGTTAAAAAATAGGATTCAAAATAGGCTCTGTCATTTCAAGTATACAGATGCCCATAATGACTGTGCCATCTTACAGCAGCACCTCTGATATTTGCCATAATCAGCAGATTGCCAGGACGCTGCTTTCCATGGAGTGAGCTGAGAAATTCTCCTCAAGCCGAGACAGCCAACAAGTTACCTTACTGCTTCTGGTAATTTTCTGCTTCTGGTAATTTTAAGAACCAAATTTATGGTTATTAAACCAGAAAGTTGGCTCTTCTACTGCATAGAGCGCAGGGGATTATTAAGCACTCCTGCTGAGAACATACCTAAAACCCAGCAAATGTGTATTGTACTTCACTGCCTAGAAATATCACTTAGCATTCTCCAGCAACCGCAGTGTCAAATTAGACTTTACGCCACCACAGCACATTACCTCAAGGGTTATTTGCAAAGCTGAATGCAGTGTGCAAAGTGCAAAGTTCAGTGTTAGCACTGTATTGGTTAAGGCTGGGGGAGGCATGTAGGAGTCCCCCCAATTTCCCCCCCCCCGCACCCATTCTCTAATTTGGACATCATTCAAACATGCGAGAAAGGGAGCAGCACAGGGCACTGCACGTAATCAGGCCCTGCCCTTACTATCTACCTTAATGCAGGCGGTAAGCGCAAGGCTCAGCTTCACATTCTGATGCTGCTCTTAGCACCAAGAACAGGATTTTTTAACCGGTGCAATGTGCAGAAAGCAAGGGGTGCAATCTTGTGCCTAAGGTTGCCACCTTTCTACCAGCCTTCCTATATATTTATCTTATTTTCCTATTAATAACATTGGGATCAACCATCAAAAATACCGGCCAGGCCGGTAAAATACTGGCTAGGTGGCAAAACTACTTGTGCCCCCATAAAAGTGTATTAAAAAAATATTGGCCCCAGGGCCCCCATACAGGTTAATAAAAAACACTGGGGCCCCAGAGAATATTTTTAAAAAATATACAGTGATGGCAGGGTCCAATAGAGTATTAAAATAATACAATGGTGGCCAGGGGTTTAAAAAAACAAAAAAAACACACATTGGTGTTTCGTAGAACTGAACTTGTGGCTTCAGGACTTCAACTTCGGCTCCTTTCGTGGCGTTGGTTCTTTTTGCGGCTTCGGGACTTCAACTTCTGCCCTTCTGTGGCTTTGTGTCTTTTTGCAGCTGACACGGGCGTGTAAAAGGGCAGAACGCAGCGTTCCACCTGTGTTCTGCCCTTACATGCTCCTGTGTTAGTATAGGGCCATTAAAATCAATAGCTGTGTTTTTTTCCTGCGCTGAATGCTTTAAAACTGACTGCAGGGGAGCGCATTAAGAAACTCCCTATGTACAAGCCCTAAAATAAACCCCTTATTTGTTTATATTTGTGGTGTTTATAGATAGTCATCGCTTGCAAAATGATTTAGGTGTACTGCATATATTGTCCCATTGCACTTTGTAGAACCTTTTCTAAACTAATCTTTTTGGGAGGTGTTAACAAATAAACACAGCAGTCTATAGAAAGCTTAGGGTGTGTAAATGCAGGCATTTATGTGTGTTCAGTGTATTGTGTTCCAATGTTCCTATGTATGGGACCCTCCATCAAGCCCACCCAACGATATCTGACTGAAAATTGTCCAGATGTTGAATGGGAAGCTTTGATTTTTTTGTTCAGGTTGATTGTTGATGCGGTCTTCGTCCTGTCGGTACCTATTCCCGTCATTGTAATCTGATTGTTTGGCACTAGGGCAAACAATCAAGCCCAATATTGCTCACCTTAGGTGGGCATTTCGGGGTAAAGATCTGCAGATCTTATAGTATATGTTGCTATTGTTTACGGATTTCTGCTCCATAGGCTGAGGGCCACCTTTTCTACTCGATGAGTTTTTGCACATTTGGTCCTTTATGTGCCTTTCAATATTTTTACATGATCCAGTCACAAAGATCATATTTTGTGTAGTCATCTAATGCAGATGGTTGGAGTATCCTCTGTCCTGACCCTAAACTGAATACTCGCCTATCTTATGGGTTATGCAATAAGATACACTATGGGGTCTGTTTATTATACTGTGTAAAAAGTGAAGAGAAACATTATCAGTATGTTGCTCTTATGAACCAATCAAGTCTTTGCTTTTGTTTTCTAACAGTCGAAATGTAATTGCGGATTGGTTGCTATGGGTAACATCACTGGTAGCATCTCTCTCCAATTTTTACACAGCATGATATATAAGCCCTTTAGTTTTGCCAGGTACAGCAACCTTTGTCAGCAGGTAGCATGCTTTAAAGCGAATCTCTTACTGGTTGCTATGGGTTACTGCACCTAGTGCCTTTTATTATAAATGGGGGCGTTAGTAACCAGTATAAGTACTAAGCTGCATTTTCAGTGACCATGAAAAAAAGTAGTACCAAGCCCCTGGGATATTATTGCTGGCATCGCATCATCAAGAATGCAGGCTTGCATTAACAGCCTGTTTGCTCTAAGACAATACAGACTGCCTTCAAATCAAATCACTAATAGCAATGTTCACAATTTTACGTGCATAACTACATACATAATTTTAAGTATCTCAGCTTGTTTTCTTGTGACTTCCTCCATTCTTTAGATTGCTGCGAGTAGTCGTAATGTTGGCAAGTTTGACAGTTACAGTCTAATACTAAGCTGTTAAAAAATAGCTTTGAGTCACCTAATTTAGTGTCTTTGTGAGAGGTCAGTTTTTAAATTCCTTACTCAACAGGTGTATATTTCTTAGTTGTAATATTTGTATGTAGGCATCTTGTGCTTTCAAAAAGTGCCAGTGCTGCACAAAGGAACTGCATTCAGGCAAACTATAGTTTCTCCAACTTAATGTAACTGAAGGAGTTGTAATGGGATGTGGATTTTTACTAAGTGCTGTGCTTATACTGTATCTGCCAGGGAGTTGATATCTACTTACCTTCCCATTGTTCTGCGGATGGCTGGACTGCAACTTCCAGTGCAGTGCAGTAAAGAGTAACTGAAGTTTATCAGAGCACAAGTCACTTGACTGGGGGCATCTGGGAAACTGACAGTTTGTCTAGTTCCATATCAAATTTAAAAATTAAATATAAAAAAAATCCATCCGCTCATTTGGAAAATGGATTTGCTGGAAAAGGACAGTATTCCCCTTCAAGCCTGCCTTCAAGGGGTAGTTATTTGGAAAAGGTTATCTTTTAAAATCAATTTCTAGGGTTTAGGGTTTGTTGGGTACCTCTGGGGGCTCCAGTTTCCTCCAACACTCCAAAAACATACATGCAGGTTAAAATTGTCCTTAGTGTGTGTGTGTGTTGCTCCTCTGGGGCAGGGACTGATGTAAATGATGTATAATCTTTTTAATGCACAGTGTACATGTTTTGGCATTATAAAAATTAAATATAATAATTGTAGCCTCTTGGCATGTTCATTGTGTCTGCCATACAGACGTTGACCTTTGTTCTGGCCCTATATGCTGGCAAAAGGGTTACAGATTCCTGCTGCTTACCATCTAACATTAACAACATTTGGAGGGGGTCATTCTTCCACTGTATAAAGCACTGGTAAAGCCCCATTTAGAATATGCTGTACATATTTGGTCTCTAGTACTCAAAAAGGACATTACTGAATTAAAGAGGGTACAGAGAAAA
The DNA here is from genome assembly GCA_024363595.1 of Xenopus borealis. Lineage (NCBI taxonomy): Eukaryota > Metazoa > Chordata > Amphibia > Anura > Pipidae > Xenopus > Xenopus borealis. Next base: position 33,803,757 of record CM044446.1, read on the forward strand.
AGGTACTTTTTACAACTAAATTGGTAAAAGGTATGGAAAATCTTGGCTAAGAGGAAAGACTGTCCAAGTTGGGGTTGTTCAAACTGGAGAAGAGACACTTAAAATAATTGTGAAAAAAATAACTGGGTAAATAAGATAGGCCGTGCTAAATAAGAAATGTTTCTTATATATAGTCAGTTAGCCAAAAATTACATGTATAAAGGCTAAAGTGACTGGATCTCAAAAAAGGTTAACTCCAAAGAAGCCCATTTAGAATGTTAAAAAATTTTCAATATTTATTCATCATATTTATCAGTAAAAAATACATATACAGACCCCTTGATCCTTCGCCTTACGCGTTTCGTACCCCCTGGTACTTAATCATAGCCTATGATTAAGTACCAGGGGGTACGAAACGCTTAAGGCGAAGGATCAAGGGGTCTGTATATGTATTTTTTACTGATATATATGATGAATAAATATTGAAAATTTTTTAACATTCTAAATGGGACTCTTTGGAATTAACCTTTTTTGAAATTGTTGCATGTGCCCTTGTGGACTGGGGGCTGTACTCTGAGGAGCCCGTGACCATTTAGAGACTGGTCTTGGCAGCTGCTGTTCTGAATATAAAGTGACTGGATGTCTAACAGAACAGAATACAACTTCCTGATATTTTTTTTTATTAGAAATATTTTTTATTTTGCACAGCCTTTCTATTTAGCCAGTTTTATTTTTACACTGAACTGTTCCTTTAAGGAGTGATATGATAACTATATAAAAATATATAAGGGGATCATATAATAATCTCTCTAATGCTTTATTTACCAGTAGGTCTTTCCAGCTCCTTTGAAAGAAAGGAGATCCTACCTCAATGTGGTTTTTCACAGTGAGATCAGTGAAGATGTTTAATTATCTCACTAAATCGGTTGTACAGGCTGATACATTAGATAATTAAGAAGGGGTTGGATGACTTCTTAGTAAGTGAGGGAATACAGAGTTATGGAAGATAATTCATAGTACAGGTTGATCCAGGGACTTCAAATGTTTATTTGTTTGCCTTCCTCTGGATAAGAAGTTAGACAGGTTAAAATAGAGTTAAAAGGTTGAACTTGATGGACCTGTGTCTTTTTTCAACCTAACTTACTATGTAACAAAATAAATCAGGACATTGAAAGTCATGTCTGTCCCTAGACACACCACCACAGTTTCCAGCAGGTTATATCACTTTATCACTTATCTGTCCCATGAAAAACCCAAGGGAAGTCAACCTTCTAGCATAACAATATATATATATATATATATATACGTGTTATTTTAGTACAATGTACTGACCCAGGGTGTTTTCCAACTTGTCACACCATATTTGCCACCCCACACACACACACACGCAACAGAAGATCAGGGGGATATGAAAAGTGAATATAAAAGAGCAGAAAGAGGAACCAGAACACATAATACAGTGTAATAACAAAGGGAAAGATGCTACAAAAAAGAGCAGTACATCCACAGCGGCAAATGCCTCCTACTGCGCATGCGCCAGAAGATGATGATGGATCCAGGAAGAAGACTGCTTGGGGGAAGATGGCACCTGTGAACTCTGCTAGATAGGACCTAGAAGAATAGGTAAGTAACAAGTTAGGGGCATTGGCCCAGGGGGGAGGTAGGCCTCGAGGGAGTGGGGCCTACTCAGGGGAGGGGGGGAGTTTTGTGCTAAGGGGGTTGACTTCCCCTTTAACATTATACATATCTGAATGAAAAGCATTAAACAGGTGGGTGATTTAGACAAGCTGTTTGTTGACAGTGATCTAGTGAGATCTACTGATCACCAGCACTTGTAGATCGCCGACCCCCCTCCCCCAACTGTTATGCACCTGAATTACTGAGCTGCCAGACTCAAACACCAGAGACACCAACATTCAACTTTAAATTTAGATTTTGGAAAAACAGTAAATAATAAATAATGGAAAGTAATTGAAAAAAAAGTCTTTATTTTATGGAGAACGATCTGAAAACCACTGAACAGAAAAAAAGTGTTTGGAAGGTGAACAACCCCTTTAAAGTTGAATGTTGGTGTCTCTGGTGTTTGAGTCTGGCAGCTCAGTAATTCAGGTGCAGACTCTAAACTGTTACAATTTTGCAACATTTAATTGATACATTTCACAGCAACATCTCTGGAGTATTAGCAACTATTGTATCAATTCAGCTGCCTGTAATGAAACCCAGAGATTCTGCTCAGCAGGGACAAAGATAAGAAATGTATCCATTAAATATATCAGTTTAGAACAGTTGGGGGGGAGGGTCGGCAACCGCCCCTCCCAGAGCTGCTTTAGAAGGTGAAAAATGACACTTTACACTTCAATATTAGAAAAATGGTTACAAATATAAAATAGACAGTAATTGGAAAAAGTCATTATTTCTGGTGATATATCTTAAAACAACCTTGTTTGAAGGTGGACAACCCCTTCTAATTGAGCATCAAAACTTCACATACACTTATTTCCAAAGTCACCAAAGCATCTGGCACAGAACATTTGAGTAGATTACATAAACTAGGAAATAATGGTCTGACAGGTTAAGAAAGTACATAAAAGCTTTTTACAAACATTAAATTAGAATATGTAGGCATCTGTGCATTAAAGTGAGTCATAGGGGCTTATTCACTACGGTAGAACAGGGCTGTGCAGTTATAATTAAAAAAACACTGTTTCCCAATAGGGCAAAATTGTATTTATGTTTATTATTAATAATAATTATAATAATAACAAATTAGCATCTAATTACACCACTGCCATCGCCCAGGCTACATTCAGATTTATGATCATCTAGTCATACCTATTTTTCATAGATATTTGGATAGAAAGAGGTCATAAGTTGTATATATGCAAGATTTGTGCAATAGAAAATGCCCATGCCTTTAAAATATCATTGCAAATTCCGATTACCTGTGTGCCATGACCGAATATGATTTCAGTAAGCATGTTCTACCTGTTAGTACACAAGTCTAAAGTCATTCAATAAGTTTATTTCACACACAAAAATTCTCTCCCCTTTTCTGAATCCATTTGCTAAAGCTAGTGACAGTCTCTGATGTTTGCACTGAAAGGATAGGATATAAATATCAAACAGAATACTAGCTGGTAGAATCCTAGGTACCTCTGCTACAATGCCATCTACTGACAAGATGAAAAACTACATTTGCTAAATGAATTGAGAGATCACTAACTACGCAGTAGTTTCTGCCTTCCGTATCATCCTTAGCATCATTCATCTATTTATAAAGTGCCAGTAACAGGAATTGTACAAATGCTAAAAATTAACAAACAAGTGTTACATAATAAAACAGGATTAAGTTCCTGTTTGTAAGACCATGCAATCTAAAAAGCCATTTTCATCTGTCAGAAGAGGCTGACAGAGAGTCTGGCAAAGAACTGTGACCGTAGAATAGCAGTTATAGTACAGCAAGGATTCCATATAAGAACCTCTGAGGATAGGCTGTGGGACACTAGGGGGCAGATTTACTATTGGTCGAATTTCGAATGCTAAAAAAATTCGAAATTCGACCATGGGAATAGTGGGGAATAGTTGGGAAGTAAAATCCTTCGAATTCGACTATCGAATTAGAAGGATTTTACCGCAATTCGATCGATCGAATATAGAATATTTGCATGATTTTAAGTGATCGATCGAATTTTTTATATTCGATCAAAGATAGCGTTACCCAATTCGGTAGCTTTGATCTGGCGAAGTAGGTGGTCCAATAAAAATTTAAAGGGGAAGTTATTCAACCATCGAATATTCAAACAAAATTTTATTTGAATATTCGAATTTGAATATTCGATGGTCGAATTTGCCTAATTTGCATATTCGAAGATTCAAATTCGAATTTAATAAAAATTCGATTGAACTTCGAATTCTTCATGTGAATTTAGTAAATCTGCCCCTAGCTGTATCATGACAAGATAGTGAAAGTAATACTTTACATTGGTTTTTGTAGAAAACGCCGGTGGTTCTGAAAGTTCTGGTTCTATATCCTGGACAATACCACTTTTATATCAATAATGGAGCCCCACCATCACTAAAGACAGATCTTCTCTTCTATTTACACTCTATTTTCACTTCTGGCTTAAAACTCATCCACTTTCCCCAACTAGCCCAAATTCCTGTGTCATTACGCTCAATTTCAATTTCATGTACCTATATATTGCCTTTAATGGCCTATGTTTTTCTGATTTGCATCTTTCCACAAGAATCATTTTCCATCTTTCCAAATATAATATTTAAATTTTCACTGTTGCACACGCATTTCACCCCAGCTCCTATTTTCAGTATCATTCATGCTAATGCAACATGAGGGCTGATCCCAATGTGCAGTCCGAGAATCAGCCCCAAACTCTGACATTAGATTCTTCTTTGCATGCACAAGGAACTATTGGGTTGGTCCAGGTGCAGGCACACACAGTGGATTCTGTTTCTGAAATGCTGGATTGTGCATTTAGCTCTGAAATCCGCCATGTGTGCCTGCACCTGGACTGATGTAGTAGTTACAGGTGAAAGCAAATTGAGCCCCTATGTTATGTTCAGCTCAAACATGAAAACGCATGCATTTCCTTATTTTAAAACCATTTATTTTTTACCACTTTAAGAGTGATCTAATACTGAATACTGGATGTGGTATTTATATTAAAGAAAACACTTCCCATCCTCAGTAGATGTAAGTGCCCTGATATGTGAGACTGGTATATAGCAGGGCAGAAAGGAAGTCAGGCCTGGGTCAGGCCCGGACTGGCAATCTGTGGGGGCTGCTATAAAGTCCCATAGAAAGTCAGTATTTAGTGGGCTGGTGGGGGCTGTTTGGGCCTCTGCATGGGCTGAGTGGGCCTCTGTGTACCTGAAATGCCAGGGCCCTTTAAATCTTTGTACTGTTTTCAGTGGTGCATTCAAGGAAGCAGTTGTCAGTTCTTGGGTTGATAATTCATCAGTAATCATGGGTCCCATTATACTAAATAAACAGGACACCACTTATTAGCCCAGGGGGGCAGTGTGAGATTGGGGCTCATTTAGCAACACTGGGCAAATCAGTGATATATAGCAACCAATCAGTGATTAGCTTTTTAAAGCCAGCTGCAAGTAGAACAATGAATGCAGCCTTTTGATTGGTTGCCATGGGTAACTGCCCATAGGCAAAATTGCCCAGTGTTAATAAATGACCCCCATGTGTTTGTGTGTGTGGATGCTGGGTTTCATTTGAACATGATGGTCTTTTTCAACCTGATATTAACTATAGCAGGGACTAGCTAGTATTACAAAGAAAAAGATGTGGGTGTTCCCATTATACTAACTAATGCTCATCATAACAGAGAACAATGACATTCTCATTCTTTTTCAATGCTCATTCCTGAGTGCCATAGGAGTCATAGTGTTCCCTACCTGCATTTAGACACCCTTTAAATCTTTGTTTTGGACAATTATTGCAAAGTATTGAATATCTCTGTACTGTTTTCAGTGGTGCGTTCCTTTAAAGCAGGGATCCCCAACCTTTTTCACCCATGAGCAACGTTCAGATTTCATAAGAGTTGGGGAGCAACACAAGCATGAAAAATGTTCCTGGGTGGGCCAGATAAGGGTTGTCATTGACTATTGGCAGCCCCTATGTGGATTGGCAGCCAACAGGAGCCTCTGTTTGGCACTACATCTGTTTTTTATGCAACCAAAACTTGTCTCCAAGCCAGGAATTAAAAATTAAACACCTGCTCTGAGGTCACTGAGAGCAACATCCAAGGGGTTGGGGAGCAACATGTTGCTCGCGAGCTACTGGTTGAAAGGGATTAGCCAGCTAAGCCCTTCAGAGGCACAAGGCCCTCAGATACTAAACAGACAGGAAAATACAACTCACAAGTATGATTTTTAAAAAGCATGTCTGGCAATATACATATATATATATAATATAAGTCTGATTGGTAATTAATACAGATAATTACTGCATGGCAACACAGAAACCAGTGCAACTACCATCAGAATTTAATAATCAGCCTTGTTGCATCATCTTAAATCACAGGCCAACCTTTTCTGCTTGATAATTTGAGACAATCCAAAAGCTTAGCTTCTCAGAGCCCACTGATCATGTGGGTGTAGCAGACACTTTCCATCAAGGTGCCCCCGTGTGACAAATTTGAAGTCGTGGATCATTGCTGCTATTGACAAGCTTAAAATTTAGGCTGGTGCGATAAGTTCAGTATATAAAATATGGCATTTTAGCCATATTCATTTTTAGGAGAAATAAACCATAAAGCTGGTCATTACACTTAAGGGTTCTATGCTGATGAATATGAGCATCTGAGTATAAACATCAACTCACCATATACTGTATATAGAGGATAAACATGTCATGATACAAAAGTGATTAGACATTTCAGCTGCAATTAGCGTCAGAATGTAATCATTAACCCTATAGCATCAACTTCTATGAAAGATGAACCTCATTTCACGCTTGATTATTTGCAAGATTATATACTTTATTATTCTCAGCAGCTACCCAGAATACACTAGGGATGGGCCACTGACAAGCCTAAAAAAATCCAAGATGGCGACTCATGTAGATCTGGACTTGGATCATTACTGTTATAGAGATATGATTTCGACTGAGGCATTAGGTTTAGCAAATAAGTTCTCCTTTAACTGATGATGCCACTATGCACCATGAATAAGGATACATTTCATGTTGAGGCTGTGGAAAAATATATCTGGGACTGGGATCCATTATCCAGAAATTCATTATCCAGAAAGCCCCAAGTTACGGAATGTCTGTCTCCCATAGACTCCATTCTATCCAAATAATCCAATTTTTTAAAATGGATTCCCTTTGTTCTGTAATAATAAAACAATACCTTGTACTTGATCCAAACTAAGATATAATGAATCCTTACTGGTGACAAAACCAGTCTATTGGGTTTATTTAAAGGGATTCTGTCATGGAAAAACATGTTTTTTTTCAAAACGCATCAGTTAATAGTGCTGCTCCAGTAGACTTCTGTACTGAAATCCATTTCTCAAGAGAAAACAGATTTTTTTTATATTTCGTTTTGAAATCTGACATGGGGCTAGCCATTTTGTCAATTTCCCAGCTACCCCTGTCATGTGACTTGTGCCAGCACTTTAGGAGCGAACTGTTTTCTGGCAGGCTGTTGTTTTTCCTTCTCAATGTAACTGAATATCACGCAGTGGAACATGGGTTTTTACTACCAGGCAGCTGTTATCTTGTTATCAGAGCACATGTCACATGACTTGGGGCAGCTGGGAAATTGACAATATGTCTAGCCCTATGTCAGATTTCAAAATGAAATATAAAAAAATCTGTTTGCTCTTTTGAGAAATGGATTTCAATGCAGAATTCTTCTGGAACAGCTCTATTAACTGATGCCTTTTGAAAAAAAAAAAAACATTTCCATGACAGTATCCCTTTAATGTTTAAATGATTTTCTGGTAGAATTTAGGTATGAAGATCTAAATCACGGAAATATATATTATCCGGAAAAACCCAGGTCCCGAGCATTCTGGATAATCCTATACCTGTACTGATCATTCAGTATGCTGGACCATAACAAACTAACAGTGTTTTACTCCTTTATTCATTCCCACCTCCCCAACAAAAATATCTTATGGTGGAGCTTGTGTCATATGAATATGAAGGATCACCTTCAGCTGAAATGGATTGGCTAAACTTTAGTTCAATGAGCCATCTTTCTGATTTCACCAAAAATTCTAAATGATATATAATATTAGATGACAAATTCATGATACACAGTGGTGTATTTTAAGAGTAAGAGACAGATGAACCAACAGTCGTAGGGAGGAATGCACTTAGCCAATTTGCAGTCTCTACTCTAGTGCAGCATGCTTCAGATATCTTTATGAGCACAGGTGGACCAATCACTTGTGGCTTAGCCATTTTAACAGATGCACTTGCGCTAATTATATCACTAATCAGCAACCCTTTTAGGGCTATGACCCAATTTTTCCTCCCCAGTTTCTATGACTCAACATAATGATTCTTTGCAGCATTGCTGGTGCAAGACATCAGGAGAACAGTGCTATTTAAAGCTCAGGAAATAAGTTAAGCGTTATGTGTTCTGATCTATCAGAGATTAGAATGACCAAGTCTATTAAAGAGAAACTATGGTGAAAATGAAAAAGTAAATCAAGCAAAGCAATCCCACGTGTAATCCTGTACAACTGAGTGTTTCATTTCATGGTGGAACTTTTCCCTATATACTGTAATCAGGGATATGGTGTCAAGGGCAACTTGGAAGGACACTGAAACCACAGCAGGGAATCACGAATTTGCTGCAGCTTTTGTTGACCCTTAAAAAAAAGTTATGAACTAGTCAACAGAACAGGAATGTTTAGGCATTAGCTATTCTGCTATGGTAGAACTATAACACCTTGAAACCCCAGAATAGCTTTGGCATTGTCAATGGCTGGAGAATTCTAGGTTGGTCATTTACCAGTCAATAACCAATCAGTGATTTGAAAGGGGACCATATGGGACATAACAGTTGAGGTAGTTTGCTTTTGTGACTATATTAGAAACATTTTTTATTTTTCACATTTTTACACTGAACTGTATTATCCTGATAATTTTTCATGCTAATTATATTATCACTGTATTAATAGTAGTAGTCACAATATTAGTAGTCTGGCACATACAAGAACGAGTGGTGGTTAAGAATAAGCTTCTCTTCTAAGGGTACAACTACATGTTTTTACCTCCTACACCTTCCATTCCGACGCAATGCGAGGAAGCGCAGGCATCAAATTGCAACAAATCTAATGTAAGTAATACAAATGTCACATTTGAATGATTTCAAAATGCATGTGTTGTTCTAACCTAAAAGTCATAACCCATACTGACCACATAAAGGGGATTATTTATTAAAGACTGTTTTTCTATGGTAGGACTTTTAAAGTGGAAACACCATATTTTCGTAGAAAAAATAAATAAATTTGTTTTGATATATTAAACCCCAATGGTGTTAAAATTCGGGATAAAAAAGTACTCCATCTCAGACCTGACAAGTTCCTGTAGAAACACGTACAAATCGGCTCCGCACACACTCTATTGCAGTTGGGGAGTTTCCCCTTTTCTTTCACCAATAAAAGTCAGTGGCAGATGTCCCGTTTACAGTTGGAAGATAACCTGATCTGCTCTGGGTTTCACGCAATAATCTAAAGACTTCGCAGTTTTCAGGCATCAAATCTGAAAAAGTCTCAGTTTTCTGTGACAAATCCTAAAAAATTGTAGGATTTGGATTTTTTTTGACGTTTTTATTTTCGTTAAAACAAGTATTGATAATAGGGGGGAAAAGTCCATATGGATTTGGTCGGAGTGGTTTTCAGAAAATAGTGAAACATTTTTGGATTTTTATAAATAACCAAATCATGAAACAGTGGGTACTGTTACGTAATTGATGCATTTCAATAAAAAGTAATGCACAATCCTAGAAACAGAAAATCATTAGCAATTTAAACCTATATGTAAAAATTCTACTGTTTTATTGCTTTATATACATGATTTAATTTTCTATAGGAATATTTCTAGTATGACAATAATGTTATTAAAACATTGCCGTTTTTTTTTAACTAATGCAATTGCCAAAAAGATGCTACATTTCTGGTTTTCCGTATTGTTTAAAGGGGCACAATGTAACATAGTAACATTGTAAGTTAGGTTTAAAAAAAAAATATATATATATATATATATATATATCAAGTTCAACCTTTAATTCTATTTTAACCTGCCTAACTGCTAGTTGATCCAGAGGAAGGCAAAAAAAAACATCTGAACCCTCTCCAATTTGCCTCAAAGGGGGGAAAATTCCATCCTGACTCCAAGATGGGAATCCGATTAGTCCCTGGATCAACTCGTTTTATGTGAAAAATATATTTCCTTGGAGATATTTGCCAAAACCTGTATACTCATAAATGGCTGAGCGCTAATACGGGCAGTTTAGTAGTAAGTAGGAGAGTCACCATTCATAAAGTGGATCAAGCGATCTTACTTTCAACAAAAGAACTTTAAACGGACTTGGTTGTTACAGGACTATATCTGCCAGCACTGTATTTGGGTCCAATCATTGGCATAACTAAATATTAATAGGCCCCACAGCAAATTATTTTTCAGGCCCCGAAAATGTCTAGAGGTTGACCTGTTTTACCAATATTTATTTAACTTCTATATGAATTAGGGCCTCATTGGACCCCTATACCTCCTGTGCCCCCCTGCATCCACTGGGTCTGCGTCCTCTGTAGTGACGCCCCTGGGTCCTATGATGCCCTAGGCACCAGATCTCCAACCACTCAGGTACGAAACTAAGGGGTTCATTTATGACGTCTGGGTAGGGTTGCCAACTTTTCTTTAAAAAAAATACCGACTTTCCTATATATTTAGCTTTTTTTGCTATTAATAACATTGGGAATGTTGTACCGGTCAGGCTGGTAAACAAATGACCAGGTGGCAACCCTACCTCTGGGGCAGTTTGCAAAAATGGATGCAATGAAAGCACTTTGAAAACTGTCTATCCCTGTGGAAGAATCACTATAGATCTCTACTATCGAGATCTCTACTATCAAAAACACAGAAAGCAACAGAGAAGCAAGCAGAGCAGCGTCCAACGTTACAATAAAAGACTGGCTGCAAAAGCAAAACCTATGAGTTTTTTAAAACCACAAATGTTAAATAAATTCAGTACAGGCCCCTGAAATGGAAAACACGAAGGCATTACCATTATAAGCCTTACATGCTTGTTCTTGGCTCTATTACGCCATCTATTGGCTAATTACTGAAATTGTATGTATTTCTGAAAACGAATGGCTGGCTAATGCTTCAGGCCACGCATTGGGGGTGGGGGAGCACAGTCTGAGTCATTTCTCTTTTGTTGTACTTTGCTGGCCCCAGCCTCTGCCCATGCTTTAAACTATGATTAAATGGAAAAGGTTCAACCTGGAGGTTAAGTGAATCGCATGATAGCGACCATGGTTAGAAGCCTAGTGCCTCTGAACTGCTATAGCAGGGGTATAAATAAATATTCCTAAAGTTTAGAGGGGCCTAAAATGTTCTTTTTTTATTTCTCAGCTTCTGCTTACACCTCTGGGTAATTTATAAAGGGTGGGGGAACAAAGCCCTGATAAAGGTGTTGATGTGTGTGCAATTCTTGCATGCTAAATAATGCCTGCCCTTTGAACCTGCTCTGATTTGCTCTGCTTCTACAACTGATCTGCTTTAACCCCACCCCTTTTGCATCAAGAGGGGACCCTGATGGTAGTCATGTCTGTTCTCCCTTGATGGATGTCTAAACCAGAAAATGTTTGAAGCATCACGAGTAAATGTGTGGAAACTCTTACCACAATAGAAACGTGGCCCAGGTGCTCCTGCCCTAGGCCCTCAGCTCAGAGAGCGGACATTCCGTAATTGTAATACAAACTGGTTGGTGCAAGGCACACTGGAATCCCACGTTCAGATCAGACCAAAGCAAAAATGAGTGGAAATATAAACTTTATTTTATATAGTCATCTCTCACCTGACGCGCTTCGCGTCTATAAGACACTTAATCATAGGCTCCCTTCATGGATGACCAGCACCCTGTTCATAGGAGGTATGATTTAATCTTTACATCTTCTGAATAAAGAGGAGGGCATACATGACCAGATTTGGATGGAAGACTTTTGCCCTGACAGAACATGTTCATCGGTCGTCTGAAAAGAACTGAAGTGGAGCCACAGCTCTGCAGCTCCTCTTTGCTTCCTGCTGTTTTGTCAGTTGAGTGGTTGATCCAAATGAATGGAACAAGACAATGTTGGCTATACACATTTATAGCCCATGCAAATTGTATACCTTGGTCAAAGGACCATACGCCCTTGTTTGGCCACCTTAAAGTACAAAGTGATCCAGGCAGACAATATTTGTACACTTGCCTTGGGGCTGGTCTGCTTAGCTACAGGAAATGAAGAAGTACACCATGCTGTGTCACTCTTCATAGTGACAGAAATGAGGGCAAGTCAACTTAATACCTGTTAGTAAACAATATTATCCTAAGTATGGTTAAGATGTCTAGGGAAAAAGCAGACTTTGGTGCAACTGCAGTCCTTCCCAGTTTGTCTATTATGGCCTATTTTGAATCTTAGACCCGACATGGGGATCATGTGGGTGCTAAAGTTGGTTTATTATTATTACTAATAATAGTAATAATAATAATAATATATTCATATTTAATATCACATGATTGTTTTCATATTATTGTTAATAACAAGAATGCATTTTTTCCCATGTATATTTGTGGCAAAAGTGAAATAAGTTAGAATCTATTGTTATTGAGGTCCCTGTTTTTGACAGTTTGCAATCCTGAGGGGCTCAATTATGAATGAACCTCATCTGTCTGCATCTCACTCTATGCGAGTAACATAATTCACCATCTGCTGCGTGTCCCTGGTTCCAAGCAGGCTCCTGAAAATTCAGGCCGCTTCCTGTATGAGTCACTTGCTTCTTCTGCCTGTAATGGAAAAGAAACAGAGGAGGCAGTCAAGGGAGATGGAAACACAGGCGACAAGGAGACAATGTACAATAGGGAGGCAAGAAGGATGTGTGTGTCTATGGAGACTTTGGTGCCATAGATTCTGCTATTAACAATGGAACTCACTGACATCTGAACTTCTTCACACCCTTCCACAACCTTATTAAAGCCATGAATTTGAAATATATTAGCATCTTATTTGATGTGCCACTGAAGTTTGTATGTAAAGGGTTTGGATCTGTTCTCCAGAAACCCATTATCCAGAAAGCTCTGAATTACGGAAAGGCCATCTCCCATAGACTCCATTATAATAAATCAATTCAACTTTATAAAAATGATTTCCTTTTTCTCTGTAATAATAAAACATACTTTGTACTTGATCCAAACTAAGATACAGAAAGGTGGTCTCCCATAGACTCCATATTATCCACATTATCCAAATTAATAAAACAGTACCTTGTAATTGATCCCATCTAAGATTGAATTAATCCTTGTTGGAAGCAAAACCAGCCTATTGGGTTTAATTAATGTTTACATGATTTTCTACTTGACTTAAGGTATGAAGATCCAAATTACGGAAAGATCTGTTATCCAGAAATCCCCAGGTCCCAAGCATTCTGAATAGCAGGTCCTATACCTTTACTACTGTACCATAAGACATTCCTACTATTATTCTGGGAGCATTCATTTTATACCTGTCTCCCTTGCTGACTTTAGATAGTTAGGGGCAGATTTATTAAGTGGTGCAATAAAAGGCAGAATAACTCACAACACATCTCCAAGCATCGCAATGTAAATAATGGTGTAAAAACTGCATAATTTTTTATGCATTTTTTTTTCTTTAAGCATCTTCTATGGCTACTTTCTTACAAAGGTCTAAAGCTATGCTACGGCATCTCCTTTGGTGTCAGCTAGGGACAAACTGATACAATTTAAATTTCTTCACCAGAGAGACTTAACCTTGTAAACCCGGATAGGCCAAAAATGCAGATGTGGATTAGAACCAGGAAACTGGTTCCACATGACATGGTCCTGTGTTGAGATTCAAGACTATTGGACACAGGTCTTCACTTTTATGGTGATTCCAATTGAACCTACCCCAACTGCTGCACTACTTGGACTAACAACAGGTCATGACCTTTCCAAGGAAGGCAGACTGTTCCTCTAAACTCTTTTGTACTATGCCAAAAAAATGATAATCCTCAAATAGAACAGACCATTGGCTCCCACCATAGAGGCCTGGAAAGTGCTGGTTAACACTGCTTTGCCGTTTTATAAGGAAGCATACATAGCTCGGGGATGTCAAGACCTATTTATTGACATTTGGTTACTCTGGATTCTAAACCCGGACACAAATAGCCCTGCACTCCTGTAGGAGATTACTTGCTAACCACTACCTTGTTAACTTTGTGATGACTTTCCCTACATTTCTAATAGTCCACCCTGTGGATAGTATAATCAGGATAGTATGGAGTGTTGTGCATACATACAAAAGTTTTTTGTTTTATGTTTGAAAATTTGAAAATAAAAACTTAAAAAAAGAAAAAAACACCTAGCGTTCGCATGGCATGAAATAAAACACACCTTGATAAATTTGTTGTTTATTTTACACACCTTTTTACATTGTATTTTTTGAAATTTCATTTTACACAGCAATAATAAATAAGCCGCTTAGTGTAATGTCTGGGGGAAGCAATATGCTTTACTAATGCCAACGGACACACTCATGTTTGAGCACAGAATGAGCACACAAAATGAAAATACTAGAATATATTGCATAGTATGGTGCAAAATGCAGCCATTCTATGTACAGAAATTATAACAATAATGCAGACCAACATTTCAGAAATATTAAAGTGGAATTTTCGCTTATAAATAATTTTTTATATATATAGACCGAGTATTTTCAAAAATGTTGAAATATTGTTAGACAATCAATGCAAAGTTTTTACAATGAGCTAAATGGCTGGAATACATTATGCCAACTTTGAGCTGGACGGCAGGTATCAATGTCCTGCAAACCAACACATGCTGAACAACAACCCTCTAATAACATTCTGCTGTCAGTGAACTCCTGGGTACAACAACATCTGCAGTGCCACAGGTTGCTCATTCCTGCTGAAAATCATTAATGTGCTGTAGAAAACCGAACCTGCTTAGGGTGAGATGGGCTAAAAGGAGCCACAAAAGCCCTTCTCAAGCAATTACATACAAAGTGAAGCCTTCTGAAATCAGAAAGTATTTACTTGTCTCATGGCCTACACATAGCACTGCCTGAATACCAAAAATGAGAGTTTTAAATATCCCATAAGGTATCATGGGCTGAGACATGCAAATCACTTCTTTATGTCCCTATGGCCAGTGCTATGTGTATGGCATGTAATTGCTTGAGAAGGGCTTTTTGGCTCCTTTTAGCCTATCTCCACCTAACCAGGTTTGTTTTTCTATTTCACTACTCTCCAAGTCCTACCCCCTCAGAAGCCATGTTCCAATATCTTGCACTGATGAGATCCAACAAGATTGCAGACTGTCTGCAAGTTTGGATATATGGCTCTGAACCATTAGGCTGTATCTGTGCTATAAACCAGTGGATCTGGATGCACAGTTGGCTAAAGGGACATATTGGAAATGTGTGATTTGCATGTCTCCTCCCATGATGCCTTATGGGTGAATTAAAACTTTTATTTTTGGTATTTAGGCAGTGCTATGTTTATTGCATGAGACAAGTAAATACCTTCAGCGTTCAGAAGGCTTCACTTTGCACACGTGCTGTAGAAAAGCACAGACCTTGTTTTAAAAAAGATGCTATTCATATGCTCACAATTACAACCTACGTTGTATTTTGCTGAGCTTGAATTAAATGTTTTGTATCCCCCTTGTTAGTGCCAGGTATATTTTCCCTCTTATGATCTGCTTTACAGAACACTGTGAATCAGTGGGCAGGCAGTGGGTTTGTTATCAATAATACAGCTGAGAGGGCAGTTCTGCTCCAGCTCATTCTTGAATGTTTCCCTCTGTGAATGGAGGCTGAATCAATTGCCATGGACCATCCATGACCCTGCATTTGTGTTTCATGGCTTTTTTGCAGTGACAGTCCTACTGTTGTGATTGCGTAACCTCATGTCAACCCACTCTCTTTATCAGTGAAAAAAAGAGATCTCCAATGCCCCCTCCTCTGCTGCTCTCGCCTCATTTGCTGTACCTCTTCGCTACACACGGATGGTATAATATGCAGCCAATCAGTGCAGCAAAGAATAAGGGGGGTGAAAATGTTAAGCCTCCAGCTAATTATTATTGCTAACCAGTGGAATGCTAATGATTTGACCTAGTTTTGGAGTCCTGGATACAGAGTAGTTGGATCATGAACAAAGAAAACTATGAAGTTAGCAGATTAGCAGTCTTTTCCATACCCATATACCCTCTTCCTACTAACAGTAAAGACACTCACGGCTGATCTGCTTTTACATTTCATAGCAATTTTCGAACCTCATCATCTTTTCTAAGAGAAGTTACACTCAAAAATCTGGACCCATGACTAAATGAGATGAGGAGAATGAATCTGTTGCAGAATGCTGACCTAGCATGAACTCTGTGCCACATTGGTCCTCCTAGGTCCCACCAGAGAATCTGATGTCATGGGCCCACACAAATATTAAAATCAATAGATGGTAAAAAATTTAAAAAAGAAAGAAATGCAATTTCTCCTAGATTCTTGCCAATCATAAATTCTTTGGTGGTTTGCCAGGACGTGCCAACCTAGCATGATCTGTAAATCCCCCCGGGAGAGTGTTGCAGCAAAGGACCAGAACAAGGGGTAGACAGAAGAGGCACGTGCCTGGGAAGCAAAGCTTGGGGGCGCCAGGCACATGCCCTTATAAGCAGCCTACCCCTGCTGAAAAAAGCAGATGCACACACGTCTTCTTTTTTACACAGATGCACAAGCGCTTCAGGGTTGCCAAGTCTAATTTGCAAAACCAGCCAATCAAACTAATGGCGTAACTACAGAGGGGGGCTCAGGTGGTGTAGGGACCCCATAAGGCCCTAATACATATACAATTTTAATAAATATTGGTAAAACAAGTCAACCTCTAGACATTTGGGGGCCAGCAGATTTTTGTCCAAAAGTTGTCTGAACTTCAGGAAAGTCACCAGAAAATGCAAGAAAGCTTAAGAGTGACAGGAGGCGGGGGTACCAAGGCCAAAATCTGGTAACTCCCAACTTCTACGCAAGTCAGTCTCATTGCATGGTCGATACAAGGAGCAATGTTTCACAGAGTAACTGAGTGAGAGTGCTGGACCAACATCCGATCCACAAAAGGACCTGTTAGAAAGAGAGAATGGTCTACAGAGGTATACAAAACTGGGGGGAACTGGTCAGTCCCTCCAAGGCCTAAAACAGCACGAATGTAGGGAGGCAGAGTGTGTATTGTTTATAAAGCATTTTAGGTAAAGATGTTTGTTGTGTTCTGATAGCCGAGGATGAACAGGGTATAACAGTGCTTTATTAGCAGGTTCATGCTGGCATTACACAACAGCAGTAACTTCAACTCTATCGCTCTCAAGCTGTACAGAAAGTACTGTGTATCTGCATAGTACAAGTAATGTGCACTGTGACAGCCACAGGCCATTTGTATAAACACCACATTCCCTATTCCCTATAGTAGGAAAGCATTTGGACAATTATAATAAACAGTAACAATTAA
>CM044446.1:33869112-33885680 GCA_024363595.1 Xenopus borealis
TGTTGAAACCAAACCAAATAAAACTAAAATTTCAGCCACAGCTGCCAGAAAAATTGTTCAGGGGGCAAGGAAAAACCCACAAATAACTTCAGGTGAAATACACTCTGAAAAATTGTAGTGTGGCTGTTTCAATATGCACAATAAGGAGGCACTTGAAGAAAGATGGGCTGCATGGCCGAGTTGCCAGAACAAAGCCATTACTAGGCAAATGCCACAAGGTATCCCACTTACAGTACAATATGCCAAACAGCACAGAGACAAGCCTCAAACCATCTGGCACAAAGTCATTGAGTGATGAGACTAAAATGTAACTTTTTGGCCACAACCGTAAACGCTACATTTGGAGAGGAGTCAACAAGACCTATGAAGAAAGGTACACCATTCCTACTGTGAAACATGGTGGTGGATGGCAAAAAGAATGCAGTAAGTAATCAAAAATACTGGAGGAAAATTTGCACTTATCAGCCCGGAAGCTGCGCATGAGACGTACTTGGACATTCCAACATGACAATGATCCAAAACACAAGGCCAAGTCGACCTGTCATTGGCTACAGCAAAATAAAGTGAAGGTTCTGGAGTGACCATCTCAGTCTCCTGACCTCAGTATCATGGAGCCACTCTGGGGAGACATGCAAGACAGTACAGGAATTTATGGGAAGTGGAGGCTTTTTGCCAGGAAGAATGGGAAGCTTTAACTTTGTCTGAGAGCATCATCCACAACTACCACAAAAGACTTTAAACTGTCATAGCTGTCAAAGTGGGCAATACATGGTATTAAGAACTGGGGTATGTAAATTTTTGATCAGGATCGTTTGGGTAGTTTATGTAGTGATTATGATTTAAAAAGAGTAAACACAGTTGTTTGACAATAATTACCAGTGGGCGAAGGCTACAACAAGGTCTTGTAACTACTGTCTGCACATGCCAAAGTTGCACTTGGCATGTCATGCTGGATTTATCTGGCAGGAGGTGTAGAGTGCTTAGGGTTGCCATCAGGCAAAACACCTGCCAGGGTCGGGCCAGTATTACAAATTTACCGACAATGTAGCTGCTGGTAATTTGTAATACCCTTAACCTTTTCTTCCTCATCTTGCCCTCCGGCGATGTGGCCCCGCCCCTCTTGCAGCACGGCTCTGCCCTTTTTGCATCACAACCCGCCCCTTTAGTTCCTGCCCCTGCTGGCCGGTAATTTTTTATTTTTTTACAAAGGTGGAGACCCTAAGAGTGCTACCAGACCCCAGACAGAAATACTCCTTGAATGAATACTAGTGGGGACAAGTTTTTTTTAGAACTCATGGACTTCTCTCTGGGGCTAGGATAATGACTCCCAATATCTGTATACTAAAAAAAATACAGGTAAATGCATTTTTAAGAAGTCAACCAAAAGAAGAAACATCGATAAACTGCAAAAGTTAAGATCAAAATCAAGGTTTGTTCTTTTTGCAAACTGCAGAAAAGAACGTCTCTATTTTACAAGGCATTACTACAGAAAAGGCTCAAATCGTTAAACTTACCTGTTTAAATACTTTTCCTCCAGCCTTGACCATATCTTTCATGTCTGCCTCTGTGCAGTTACCTGGAACTCTGCAACAGCTCTGGGGAATTCCATGTGTTTTAAAGTACTGCGTTTGAGCCCACTCAGTGTATGTTTTAACACCACAGCATTGCAACTATACAGAAAAAGTGGTTTATACATTTAGCAGGTCAGCAGAACGTAATGTCATGAGCAATCTAATAAACAGAAGAACTTTGGTCGCTAGTCTACAAAAAGCTTAGAAGCAATAACATCAAAAAATTTAAGTGCTTTAAGGTAATACAAATATAAAGCAGTGTTGCCCTGCACTGGTAAAACTGGTTTGTTTGCTTCAGAAACACTACTACTGTTTATATAAATAAGCTGCTGTGTAGCAACGGGGGCAGCCATTCAAATGAGAAAAGCTAAAGTTAGAGCACATAAGCTCTGCAGAACATAATGGTTATCTGTTATCCACTATTTAACCTGTACCATAGAGCCTTTTTTCAATTTCTGCCTTTGCTACACAGCAACTTGTTTATATGCATTATAACACATCTGTTTTACCAGTGCAGGGCAACACCACATGATATTTCCATCGCTTTAAAACAGTTTCATTTTTTGGTCTTACCATTCCTGGAACAACAACAAAAAAAACACAATCAGTTTATCACATTAGAGGTATAATTGTAACAATTTAAGAATACAGCCAGAGAAAGACTTTAAATGAGAGCTGAAGGGGAAAAAAAAAAAAACACCAGACACATCCTCACAAATGCTTACTTATAATGGATAGGGCTGCTGTAACAATTGCAAAGGACAAGAACCATCAGGTTATTTATCTCATAGATTTGATTGGTCACAGCTTTCATCCAATAGGAATGTAGCAGACATTTCCACACGACTAAGCTGAAAGGAGGTTTCAACAAGCTGGGTGAGGTGGGCCCAGAAAATGAGGGTAGACTTGCACAAAAACAATAAAACTGTGTACTTGAAGGTTAGATGTGGCCATTAGATGTCACAATAGCAACAGTAATATGCTTGTTCAACATCAGTGCTACTTACCGTTCTCTGTATAGTATCCACAGCTTGGCTCCTGGCATCTCCTGTAGAATTGTACTGCTTGAGAGCTTCAAAGTAACCTTGTTCAAAACTGTTCTTAATCTACAAATAAATGAAAACTCCAGTTAGATCAGGCTCACAGCAGCACATAGATCTAGACACTACTTCTTATAGAAAGAAAAAAAAAAATTCTACCCTTACCTCATGCCTGAAAACCAAACCCACTATGGCTGCTATTAGTTCAATCAGGAAAATGATGGACAGGAACATTGCATACTAAAAAGAGAAAAACGAGTAGTTAGAGATTGCAGGAACTAACATGCAGGCAAAGATTACGTTCCCTCATCCTTCACCAAACAAGAACCTGGTGCTAGTTTACAAACATAGTTCCTGCATTGCACAGTATAATTACACTGCTCCTAATCAAACTGTTCAAAGCAAATTGCCATTTGGCTTCTACTGGCAGTTGCAATTGTGCAATGTTTTAACACCTATATTCGTAACTGACCCTGCTGTCTCAAAACACTGGTTCATTGAGAAAAAAAAAAACCTCCTAAAGTTGTTTCCATGAATACATAAATTGTCACTAGTCAAAGTATTAGCAGAACAGTAGGCTGAAAACATATTTAAAGGGAGCAAGTCTCTTCTGTGTGTAAAGAGTTCAGGCAAGGGACTCCAAGTTGGTTTATGTGCAAGATGTACAGATTGTCTGCCTACTTATATTTATGCACAAAAACAGCAGCTCACACAGACCACACCATCTACGATGGACAAAAATTAAAAAATTAAATGACACACATAGAGGCACATTTATCAAGGATCAAATTTCGAATTCACACAAGATGTCGATCTGTTCATTAATGCGGCCCCGCGATCCGACTGCCCGTTCCCGATAGTTATGATCCTCAAGGTGGGCATATCGGGGGGAGATCTGCTCATTTGCCGACATTGCCAAACGAGTGGATCTCTCCGTGTATGGCCACCTTTATTTAAATTTTTTTTTTTTAAATTCAAATAAAATCTGAATAATTCCCTAGTCGAATTTGACAGTTTTGTCCATAAATTTTTTTATTTTATTTGACCCTTGATAAATCCCCATGCCCCGTCGTGTTCCAGGGTCGGACTGGGCCGGCAGAACTGAACTGTCTGTTTCAGCACGATCCAACGCACTGCGCAAAAATGCAGGCGTCACATCAGATGCAGCAAAAATAAGGTAAGTAATAGCATTGTTGGATGGTGTCGCAGCTTTGATCAAACACGACAGGACTGTCGGATGCAGACGCTTCACCTGCATCGTTGTGTTGCGATAGATCAACGCTGCAACTTCATCCGACATTTCCATCTCTTACCGTATTTCCGTTGCATCCAACGTGACAGCTGCGTTTTTTTGCGCAGCAGATTGCGCCGAAATCGTCAATGGAGTTCAGCCCTTGACAATGGCTGTCAATACTTCTCAATGAAATCTATGGGAAATGCTCTACTTACTGCAGATGGCAGTAGTTACAGGCAGACAGCACTCAGTGGTGCAGTGTTGAACTATGAGATCTAGTGCCCATCAACTTACCACCTCAGAGACCCCCACTCCAGTTAAACTCCTCCAGAAGTCACACCCAATGCCAACCTGCACATGTGCCGTATACCTTCTCTATGCCTGTTATTGGGGTGTTGCCCATCAGCCCAAGCCAACCCTGCTTTAAAGTGAGCATTTACAAGTCATGCCCCTTTGTGAGCAACAGTTGGTACAGGTCTTTGTGGGTAAATACAGTGATGCGTGCATTCAACTCTCCTTAGTGCAGTAGCACTTGTGTCTCTGGCTTTGCTACACAACCCCTTACACAAGTTTTATAGACACAAAGAGCTCCAGAAGCACAAAGCCCCTTTTTCTTTAGACGAATAACTTGCAGCAAAGCAGCATTTATTTACTGTGAGGGTTGAGTCCATTTATATCATTTCTAAATATGTTTTTAACATTGTGGTTTATCAAGTCGATCATTATTATTTGAATACTTTTACTACTTATGAGCAAAGATTTTCGCCTGGTTTTGCCACCAAAAAAATAAATAAATAGATAGATGCCTGTAAACTAATGGGAGTCAAAAAAAAAAAAATGTTGCTCATTGACTACAATGCATTTGGTGAATGCACCATGTACATTGATCTAGAATATTGAATTCTGGTATATAAAATATAGAAATATAGAATATTATGGGAAAAAATGTCCTTACCAGTTTCAGCATCCAAGTACTTGCTCGGCATGTGGCAAAACAACCAAACGTGCCCAGGAGGATGATGGCGGCCCCAGTGCCGATGAGAACATATGGAACATTGGTGGCATTCTTGTTCAGGAGGGAAAAATACACCTCAAGGCCAACTTTTCCCCAAACACCAACTGTTAGAAGGATGACACCTGTGATCTAAAATGAGAAAATACATTATTGTCAAGACAATTTCTTTCTGAAAGATCTACCTTAACCAGTATGATTGGTTGGTCACTTTACATACAGAAGCTGCCCCAGCAATTTCAAGTCTTTTTTTTGGGTTCCTTTAAAGCACTGCTTAGAGACAGGAGTCAATTTCTCCCCTGAGCTAACAATGTGATTGTTGCCATTTCTATTTCAAATATTACACTGCAAATATTGACTGTTCAGTTGATCTGAACTTTACCCAAACAGAGCTAGACCACATTGGCAGGTATATGAAGTCTAACAAACAGCACTTTAGTTGGGACATATACAATCTATCCAGGGCCGCTCCAGCCATGAGGTGAGAGCCTTTCCTCAGGCGGCACAGAGCAGCCAGTTACCAGGGTCGGCAAAAAGCCACCTCTGGTAACTTTAAGAGCCGAATTTCCGTTTTTTAAAACACAATAGCGCTCGCTGCACTAGTGATGCGGCCCCTCCTCCACCCACTCCGACGCTATAAGTTTAAAGCGCGGAGCGGGAGGGGGGGGCTGCTGCCTCAGGCGACAGCAGCCCCAGAAACACCCCTGCATCTATCTGCAACTACAGCAGTCTATTCCATCTGATTTTTATAACCAAACTATAAAATCAAATATGGGGATGCGGCGTACGGAACACTGAACTTCCTGCATCAGCCTTAAAGGGATACGATCATGGGAAAAAGTGTATTTTTCAAAATACTGTTAATAGTGCTGCTCCAGCAGAATTCAGCACTAAAATGTGTTTCTTAAAAGAGCAAACAGATTTTTTAATATTTCATTTTGAAATCTGACCTGGGGCTAGACTAGGGTTGCCAACTTTGAAATTTATTTTTACCGGCAGTGGTGGAGGTGGGATGAAAGGGGCAGGCTGTGATGCACAAGGGGGTGTGCCCTGCCATAAATGGGCATGTTCTGCTGTAAAGGGGGAGGAGCTACAATCCGATGCCGGGTAAAAAAGGTACATTTTTAGTGGGTTGGGGCAGGGGCCTTTAAAAGGGGTATTACAGATTTAACAACAGCTACCGGCCCTAGCCTTGGCCAGTGTTTTACCGGCTGGATGACAACCCTAGGCTAGACATATTGTCAGTTTCCCAGCTGCCCCAAGTCATGTGACTTGATAAACTTCAGTCACTCTTTACTGCTGTACTGCATGTTAGGGAGATACAATCCCCACCACAGCAGCCTAACAGAACAATGGGAAGTTAACCATATAGCATCTCCCTAACACAAGATAACAGCTCCATGGTAGATACAAGAACAGCACTCAATAGTAAAATCCAGGTCTCACAGACACATTGAGTAGGAGAAACAACAGCCTGCCAGAAAGCAGTTCCATACTAAAGTGCTGGCTCTTTCATAAAGTACATGACCAAGCAAAATGACCTCAGATGGCTGCCTACACACCAATATTACAACTAAAAGAATATACACTTGCTGGTTTCAAATTTTATATGGAAGAGTGAATTCACTGCAGTGTAAACAGTGTAATTTAGAAATAAAAACTACACCATTAAAATCATAACAGAATCCCTTTAAATTTTGAAATCTCTATAAGAGCTATGTGTCAGGTCTTCAAAATTGTACAGACATCTTTGGAATTTGGTAGGAGTGTCAGTGACACATGCTCAGTGTGCTCTGGACAGCAGCTGAAAAGCGCTCATGCAAATTGGACTGGTTTTGGAAGTACAATGTAAAGTGAATCAGAATTTTTTTACTGATTAGCCCTGTATTGTGACATAGATATTCTATATAAACAGTGTATTATGAGTCTGTCTCTAATATCAGGTAACTGACAGTAATAAACCACATGTGCTTTGAATTATTAGAAAAGAAAATCAGAGGCTAAAGGGGGGGCATCTTGAGCGGCACACTGCTAAAGGGCTGTGGTTGCCTTGGGCTTGCAAAGAAATCCAAAACAATGTCCAGCATTTGTAGTCTACAAGTAGTAGTAGTAGTAGTTTTGTTCAGCTTTAATTCTCTTCAAAGGAGAAGAAAACCTATAAACGGATATGCCTAGAAATACTGCATTTTCTACTTACAGTTGCACAAAGAGGAGACGTTGAGAAGCTATGTGAGAACTGATTTGCACTCAAAAGTTGTCTGCAAGAGCTTGCTATCTTGTTTCTTATTATGACATAGCAGGAGTATAACACTCTTGGCAGCTTCTAGGAACCTAAGCTTAGAGGTAAATCAGAAATCATTGAAGCTACAAGGGAGATGCAATTGTTTCAAAGCCATTATGTAATGTGACTCAGTCTTGTAATATAACATTTATAGTATATATACACAATATACTGTATATTGAGAGCCGTTGCCTAAGCTTAGACAACGGACATCAACCCAGAGCATCGCAAAAAAGAAAATAGGGTGCGGTGTTGTCCTTTAAACACCACACATTTTACATATCTAGTTATATTCAATTTTTACATATTGTATGGTAGAACATTTAACTCACAATGAAGAAGTAAAAAAAAAACATTATATACACACGCATTGTTTCAAGAATTTACTCAGGCGAGTCATTATCAGCAGGAAGTAATGAAAAGGAAAACTTACCCAACTACATTATTGTTCCAATCAAGAAAGCACAAAGAAAAAAAACAAAGAAAAATCAAGTCCGCAGAAGAAGGAATGCTTGAAACATCCTTTGTGGATTATGCATTGGAAAAACCCTACTCAATATCTTTATGTTTTTATGGTCTCTCTCCCTTGGTGAGGAAAAACCTATTTTAAGTGTGT
Source organism: Xenopus borealis (assembly GCA_024363595.1). Taxonomy (NCBI): domain Eukaryota; kingdom Metazoa; phylum Chordata; class Amphibia; order Anura; family Pipidae; genus Xenopus; species Xenopus borealis. The sequence goes on from CM044446.1 coordinate 33,876,867, forward strand.
TATTCAAGTGGTTTTTCAAGTAATATGTGCTCATTGGCAGCATGTGTAAATTCTATTGAGGAACCCTTCAGGAGGTGTTGCTAGGGAAAAAGTATTGCTTCATGGTTTACATTACCCAATAGGAATCAAGCACAGAACAGGTATAATGTAGGTCCGAGTTTCTTTTTTAAAAAAGATAAATTAAAGGGGAACGATCATGAAAATTTAAATATAATATTAGCTTCAGCATACTGAAATAAGATACTTTCTAAATACAATCAATTAAAAATCTGGTACCGTTTCTGAAATAATCAAGGCTTTACTATTCCTCTCAGCATCCATTTCTCTTCATTCTGTCTTCATTCAGGAGTTGGTTGTCAGATGATCCAATATTTCTTATAGGGGGGCTCTTTTTGCCTAGAAGATGTATTATGAGCTCACTATTAAAATCACCAGACATGTCTCTCTACATGCAGAATTTGTGCAAAAGGCAGTTACTTTGTTAGATTTTGTTCGTACTGGAATCCGTTATTTGAGCGAGATCTAATTCATCTGCTAGGAAAGGAAGACCCCCCACTATAAGATATACTGGATCCAACCATCAGTGAATATCTGACACCCAACTCCTGCATGAAGAGAGAATGAGAAAGATGCTGAGAGAGGGATAGTGAAGATAAGCTTGATTTGAACTTAATTTAAGAAACAATGCAGAATATTTATTTGTTTTGTATTTCAGTATGATGAAGCTTATATTAAATTTTCATTTTTGCAATAGTTCCCCTTTAAATTTGGCGCGAAGGATAGAATTAATGAATATAATATACTTCCTTTAAATTATCTGTTCCGGAAAGGATGAACATTTTTTTTTAGTAAAGAAGTATGCCACAGGGCAACAGTGACTATTTTATACATATACATATTTATTATTATTATTATTATTAATAATAATGTAACAATTACATTACATTTTAGTAGATGTTTAAATGAGGGGACACGGAGCCTGCCCTTGTCCTCTGCAACCAATCATGAGTTTCTTTTACTAATTTAGAAAAAATAGAACAATATATGCAAACATTTGTTTGATTGCTATTGACTATTGGACTTTAGGAAACGTAGTCCAATTCTGTGGGGAGGAGCTTTATAAAGGGTTGAATTGAAAAATGAAATTCTAATTTTTTTTTTATGGCCAAAATTCTCAATTGTGAATTATCCAAACTCAATGAAAATTTTTAATTCAAATTCGATTTTTGAGATTTATCAAACACGGACCTTTAAAAATTCATATTTGACTATTCGCCACCTAAAACCTGCTGAGTTCATAAGTCAAAAGGGACAGGTCCAGGCATCAAATTTTTTCAGAGAAAAACTCAAATCGAGGTTAGTCAAATTCGATTCGAGTTTTCAAACTGGTAGAATTTGTGTGAGCTTTAGATATTCTATTTTTTTTTATTAGATAACGCCCAATCAAATTTCGAGTATATTCGAATTTCATACAGTACAACCCCCATTTTTTTTATTTTTCAGGGGACCAGGAAAACATTATGTAAAATCCAGGAAAATGTAAAATCATGTACGAGGCTTGATAAAGGCTCCTGGGGGCCTGAAACATGCTCAGTGGGTATGTTTTTTTGGGGGGGCTAAATAAATCACTTTTTGCATAAATCTATGCATGTACTGAAAGGAGTCGGTTTTACATGGAGATACAATATTTATTTACGGAGTTAATGCCTTGCAGCATTAATGTTACACTATGGGGGGCATGTGCAAGGACTCTCTGTCACATACACAACCTAAAGAAATAAATGATTGGTGCAGGACTGTTGAAGGGGCAGACTAATTGGAATTGACCATTTATAGGCAGAACTATGGCAAAATATACATCTGGTTAGTATTTTAAACCTCTTTATTACACAAATAACATTTATAGAATAAAAAAGCAGTTTTTGGGAACATCAGGACAAAACTTTGATGCAAAGTCTGGGAAATGCACAAATGTAAAATGCAGTAAAACTTAAAATCAAGGTTTCACTGTAGTTTAAGAAAAAACAAAACCTCACATGAATTCGAAATTCGACTTTTGCTAAATGTGCTTCTAAGTGTAATTGTTAGTATATGCTCCATGAGCAGCCGTCTCCCCACAGGCGCGCGTCTTAATGACGTCACGCGCATGCGCTGAATGAAAAGCTGCCAGAATTGTGACCGCTTTTTCATTCTGCGCATGCGCGCCTATGGGGAGACGGCTGCTTGCTCCGGGAGCTCCCTCCCGGAGCGAGCGCTTGCTTGCGAGGGGCATATTTTTTTTAAAAAAAATAGTGAAACCCCCAACCGGAATGCGGGCTCTATCAGCCTGCACTTTTGGTTGGGGGTATAATTTTGTCCCAATAGGTACCCTTTAAGGGCACCTATAGGTTAACAGTAGTTTGTTTTTTTTTTTAAATCCCCCCCCGCCAGCACTTTACTACTTGCACAGGGAGGGAGCTCCCGGTGTGAGCAGCTATGTCTGCTCACTCACATGCGCATAATGAAAAGTGGTCCCTAACTGAGGCAGCTTTTCATTGTGCGCATGTCGTCACAAACGCGTAATGAGCATGTGAGTGAGCGGACATGGCTGGGAGCTCCCTCCCTGTGCGAGTAGCATAGCGCTGGCGGGGGGCTTTTTTTTTTTTTAAACTGCTGTTATCCCCAACCGGAATGTGGGCTCTACCAGCCCGCACCTTTGGTTGGGGATAGCATATTTAACCAATAGGTGCCCTTTAAGCAATTTCGGGAGGAGGGAGTAAAAAAATAAATAAATAAAATTAAAGGGTATAGGTTTATAACTTTCAAGGCCTAGATGACTGGAGAGAGTGATCATATGTAAAGTAATCTATCAAAGAGGAAATAGAGGTAAAACAGCTTACCAACTGGTATCCTTACCAAACAAAAATCTTCTCTCCAGACAATAGCTAAATAGAGACGCACCGAATCCTCTATTTTGGATTTGGCCAAACCCCCATATCCTTTGTGAAAGATTCGGCAGAATACCAAAACTAATCGTAATTTGCATATACAAATTAGGGGTGGGAAGGGGAAAATATTCTTTACTTCCTTATTTTGTGACAAAAAGTCGCACGATTCCACCCCCGCCCTAATTTGCATATGCAAATTTGGATTCGGTTCAGCCAGGCAGAAGGATTTGGACGAACCCAAATCCTGCTGAAAAAGGCTGAATCCGAACTGGTGCATCCCTATAGTTAATGCATTATGGAATATCTACAACAGTCCTACGGGCTTCAGGCTTGTCCACACATCACTATGCCCCCCCCCTCAGTAATTTACCCTTTCCTTCTTCTTTAATTGCAAATGTAACCGCTGATGCAAACAGTATCGGTTTCCATTCTCGACACTGCTAGTTCTGACTCCTGAAACAATGATGCAGAATCCAGCTGACCAAATGACTCGTAATGTTTCAAGAGTCTAAAACCAGAAGTCAATAACCAAAAGGGTTAACAAACACTGCTTCATATTGCTATTACATTCACAAATACATATTTAAAATGTTAATATCTAGAATTTACGACTCCTACATTTACGACTGCCTGCATGATGAAAATCTGTTTGCCTCGTTAAAATGTTTCTAAGTCCCCAGTAAATATTACAATGCACTCGCTCACTGTCAAGAAACAGGGCAATGAAACAGGCACCTACATGTTTCTTTTAACAGCTGCAGCCTAATTAAATGACTACATTCCACATAGAAACTATGCAGCCACCCCTCACCCTGCTTGTGCAGGGAGGGTTAGGGGGCAGAATCCCTTTGCCCATGTGAGGGCAGCAGAGAAGGCACATTAAATCAATACAAAAATTTATTCTAAATTTGCATGCTAAAAAACTACATATTCTAGCTGAATATATATATATATATTCTAGCTGGTTTTTAAAAATTAGTGGTGAGCACAACTTTTTCTTGTTTGTTGTAGTTATACTGGAGCAGTGACCAGCTCTCTGTTGTAGCCCCCACCCTTCCCAGCTATAGTCAGGTGATATATATATATATATATAAACAGTCCACAGTGGAGCCAGCACTCACGACAAAGGAGTTATAATGCCTGGGTGCAGTATCAAAAATTTCAAAACATAATCGGCAAACAGGATCCGCACTCTCAGGACTTAAATATAGTCAGTCTCTCGCTTAAAATAAAACATATATTTTAACTATATTTAAGTACTGAGAGTGCGGATCCTGTTTGCCGAAAAAAAAAAAATATATATATATATATATATAGGCCCACCACAGTTGAATCCCTTGAAACAACCCCCATACAATATAGAACAATACCTATACTAACTGTACATCTTAAGAAGACACAAGGCAGGTGATTAAGTGTAGATGTATCTGTATGCCTTACAGTTTCACAGCGCCAGCATTAGTAAGGAGCCAGTGAAACACTACCAGTTTTGCATTTAGTGTAGCATCATTTAGCTGAAAATAACAAAAGCCATAAATGTGGAAGGAATGGAAACAATCCCGGTTGGCTGAACTAATACAGACTATTTGATGCCCTTGATGCTTACAAACACAGCCTGCAAGCAAAGCCCCTGAAATCCTTCAACTACATCACCCCCTAATACATAGTCCTGTGATTCCAAGATGAAGTTCAGCAACAGCCTGAATACCGTGCCTTACTATTAATCTCACCCCACCCAGCCTTAACACCAGTGATGAATGCAATCCAACACTGCAGTCTATCTAAACCCCTTCTATATCTATAAACACAGACAGCTCGCTTACCCAGAAGATAAAGGTGTAGATGAGCAGCACGCTCTTTAAGCACGTTATTACAGGCTTGGTCTGTAACCTCCGCGATGGAGACGCCATGTTTTCACTACTACTACTACTACTGCTGCTGCTGCTACTTCTACTACTACTACCACTACCACTACCACTACTCTGCCAACCAAGCGATTCTCTCACAGCTTCGACCGGATACTACTGGGGATTGGCTGCGCAAAAGGGGAGATGGGTAAATGCCGGACATTGCCGAGTCACCAATCACGTGACACATAAAGGGTCCGAAACTCCGAATCCGGCCAAAAGTCATTATAGACGTTCTCAAGTTACTGCAGTGTAGGGGAAGCTCAAATACAATAATTCGGTGGCATGCGTGTTTCTTTTTTCATTCGATCAGCAAATAATCCAGCAGCCCACATATAAATGTTCGGCCGTCCCCCTCCAATTACCGGCAGTGGTGGGAGGGCGGGAATAAATGGGCGTGACATTCCTTAATGGGAAAAGCCAGGTAAAATACTGGCCAGGTGGCAACCTTACCCCCATGGGTATCACTATCCACAGAACATTTTCCAGGGTGGGGCAAGTAAGCTAATATCACATAGGGGTATCATTCCACTGAAGATGAATCTGGTCATGACAATGCAGAAGATTAAATCTTGCCTAGGGGAGCTCTGCCAGTCACCTCAGGAGGCAGCACCCCCCCCCCCTGTTACCAGGGGCAGCAAAAATGCCTCTTAAGAGCCAAATTTCCAGTTTTGAACCTGGAAATTCCATTCTAGGCAGAGCATGCAGTCACGCACTCTACACTAGGACCCCTCCTACCCCTGTCCGGCACTGAAATAGTAGTGCTGTGGAGAGGGCTGGTGGCAAAACGAAGGCTGTCTCAGGTGGAAAAATGGGCCCCTGGGCTTGCCTGAGGATGGGAAGTATAAAAACATTTAGTGTTGTTGGGAATTAAATTTAAAAACATTTTTTTGGAACTAGCTTGAGAAGTCAGGGTGGGGCAACTGTAGGGTTCCCTGTGGCTGAAGCTGGACAGGGGGGTGGGCCTGTGACGTCAGTGGGCGGGCCTGTGACATCAGTGGGTGGGCCCGTGATATCAGTTGGCAGCCCGTGACATCATGGGGCGGAGCTATGACGACGCAATCACAGCGTCAATCAAGCTAATCCCGCCCGGTTTTCCTTATTTGGAAAACCGGGCAGGAAGCATTGACCCGGGCAGCCCTTCAAAATACCGGGCTGTCTGGGTCAAAACCGGACAGGTGGCAACCCTAGGCAACTGCCCCCTTCTGCAGACACCCATGCCTACCCCCAAGTTAAAAAAGACATTGGCATACCTAACACACATTTGAAAATTGAAAAGAGGAACAAAAAGATCTGCCGTCCACAGCAAAAAATTTGACTGCGCCTATTTTATGGCTACATACTAATTACTATGTCCATTTGACCAATTTTGGCAGGTAATGAAAGTTTGAACACATTTCTGGGCGTTTTAGGGTAATGTTTTATGGGTTATGACAGTTTTGCTACTGAAGGTGAAGTTGCCCTTTAGGCTAGCGCCACACATGGGTAGGAAACCACAAGCCAAACTCGTCTAGCTGATTTCTACCCTAATGTGGGCAGTATCCTCCTCTTTCTTCCACACTGAATCAGATCGGAGCAAACCGACTTGGTGGATTTTGGCAATGAACCACGAGTCTCTGCATTTTGAGCTGAAATCCACTGAAGTCTGTTTGCACTGAGTCAGGGTCAGACTCAGTCCACACAAACATCCGCAATATAAAGGCGTCATAACATTGAGCTTGTTCGGGAATATGCACAAACCAGCAGGCGCATGCGTACAAAAGCAGCATGCCGGTGGAGCAGGGGGGAGGAGGTTTAGCCCTGGGGCAGCAGCCCCGGTGGGTCCAAGGCCCCCCAGTCTAACCCCCGCACTGAGTTAATTCAAAAAGGAAGAGAGAGGAGGCTACTGCTACCGATACGGCAGAAATCAGCCAGCAGATTCCAACTAGAGGTGGCACTATCCTTCAACTGCAAAATCTCAGTTTCCCCGAGAGACATGCTTTTCTTAAAGGAAAAGTAACACCACAAAATAAAAGTTTTTTTTTTTTTTAAAGGAAATATAGTGTTCCCCCTTCATTGGCAAAAACGGTGTATTTGCTTCAGAAAAAAATATAGTTTATATAACCAAACTGCTGTGCAGCCATGGGGACAGCCATTCAAGTACCAGCCACATAGTAATTAACTAGTGTTGAACAAATCTGTCCCGTTTTCAAAATTTTTCTCACTCCAGATGCATCAAAGTAAATGGACATTTTTCTCATTGTGACTTTTCTGTCTTAATGACTTTTTTTGCCTTAGCAATTTTTCACAACTAGTGTTTTATGGCTAATTTTACCATTTGTCATGAATCCATGCCTGGTGAATAAATTCCCTCATTGCTATAGATAACAGATAGGTTCTTAAGAATACCGTTCTATGGTAAAGAGCACATTTTTTGTACCGTATTACCCCATTGAAACAGTTATAGGGTAGAACATTTGAAGAATAACAAAAGCGGTGTTGTTTTGAAGAATGAACTGCAATGTTCTGAAAGCTTGCTGTGATTTGCAAACACAGCAGTTTTATCAGTGCAGCACAACGGCACATTATATTTTCATTACTTTAGAATGCTTTAGTATTTGGTGTTACTGTTTCTTTAAATAGCTACAATTATATCTTTGCTTAGCTTAAATTATTACAAATGCATAAAAGTGTAGGAGCTGCATGTTCTGGACTCTCTGCCAGAAATCCTCTGTTTTAATTAAGGTTCAGCAACTTTGTATCTTTTTCTGGCATTAGTGAACGAGATCAAAGAAAAGATTGGGACTTTTTAATAAAAATTCAGGACTGTGGGCTGAGCTGTTAAAATGGAGACTGTTTCGCAGAAAATGGGACAGTTAGGAGGTGTGCATTGGTGTCCAGCCCCCCAAGTTAAAAAAAAATTTGATGGGCAAATTGGCAGTCACGACTTTCCCCTAATTACAGTATTTAAAAAAAATGGTGATAATTAAAAATAATCAGATAGTCTCCTTACTCCAAGATGGCGCTGTGGGTGTGGAGTATGGTAAATAAAAAGGGTTGGATATAAAAGGGCTACATCACAGCTGTTAGATTACCAGAATAACAGTGAAAATAAATGAAAGGGATACAAAAAACATAGAAGCTGGTGGCAATGGCAAAAGAGGACTAATCAATTAGATTTGATAGAGCATGATAGTTGGAAGTGTTGATTTACCTGAGAGTAATCTTAGACAATCACCCTAACCCAAAAAGTATGGAACGCTGGAAGAGAATCCTGGCCGCAGTTGTTATTGGTGGTGCTAAGTCCTGAGCCACTATGTTAAAAGGACAGGGATGCCTATTGACAAATCTGTGGCCTACGAGATAAGTCAATTCCAATCGGCTATGAGTCCCTTCGTAGTAGGCAAACTGTTCGCCGTACAGAGGAGGCAGGGTAGCTCATGCCATGAGGAAAGGCAAAAAGTTTTAACTGGGAAATTTAGCACCACTATTGTTGTATGCTATCCCCTACTTTTGTAATTTACATTGATGATTTCTTTATTTGTAATTTCATGATATTAAAATAATCCATTCACTGTTAATATGAATGAATTTTGTTACAAGACCAACACCTGCTGGTCCCCAATAGCCCCAATATTTTTCTGGTATAAATGCATATATTGTGAAAAAAATGATTTTTTTTTGTTTTTTTGTATTTAAAGCTAAAAAAGGTGGAAATACATGAAAACTGAGGCAGATTTGGAAAGGTCAGTTTCTCCCAAAAAAAACAATGTATAGTTTTCCTAGGTGAACTATAGGTTTCCCCCAAAGTGAGCACAAATGTTTCAAAAATGACTGGCATTTCTCGTAACTAAAATGTGAAATTCTGCTGGCAATTAAAGGTTTAAATAAGTTCACCTTCCAACATTTTTTTTCCAGTTCTTTTCACATAGTTTGCCAGAAAAGTCGAAAAGTTTCTTTTCTCGCCTTCTTGTGTCTTTCTGAATCAGCAGTGTGCGTGG
>CM044446.1:33897736-33924337 GCA_024363595.1 Xenopus borealis
CTATGGAGCTTAAAGTCTTGCCAGGTATATATTAGGACAGTAACTAAAAGAAAATTGTAAGTGCTCAGACTATGAGTCATGTTGAACATAGAGGTGTGGTGAGTTTGTTATGGGTTTTGACGATACAGGGAGTGGGTGTGCAACAAGCACTGGGGGGAAACAAGTGCAAAGGACCAGGTGTAATATAGAAGAAAAGATGCAGAGGCACTAGAGCAGAGATCCAGATAGACAATAGCCTTACAGAATAAGCATCTGCAGCTATGGGTACCAGCCCAGGGATAGACAGCAGTTCTTTAGATATTGTTGAACTACAATGCCCTTAAATTGCTGTATAACGATTACAGATATTTATGCTACATCTTCCTCTACTAAGCTGAATTATGAACTTTAGTAATCTAGAATGTTTTAGTTTTAGCTTAAGGACTTTTGCGTTTGCTCTTCATGTTTGTGTGTGTTTTCTTTGGGTTATTCAGCTTCCAAACAGAATCCAATAAAAATGCTATTCCAATGGTATAGCAGTTAGCTCTAATGAAATGAAATGAAACCTAGTGTCTGCATGCCTGTGATAGGGACTTTACTTGAAAGCAAGCTGTATAAAACACTGTTAATGTTATTTAAATAGATCATGATCACCATGTACTGTACAGTAAAAGACCAGCAACAGATAGGGCTTTGCTTTATTTGGGAAGTATTGTGCATCATAATAAAAATTCTCTAAGATATTTTCTGGGGTACTAAAGGTCCCCTCCAATGCTGGAAATGTTGATTCCCTGCCTAAAGATCTCTCCATGACTTATTATTCCTATGGTGTAACATGACCAGATGGGCGAATCTGAAAATTCGAAAAACAGTGAAAATTCACCATAATGTATTGAAGGGTATGGGTGACAAAATTTGTTTAACATGCAACAAATTGGTGACACATTTTTTTCAGTCTATGTGCTTTGTTGAGACAGATTGACAGAGTTAATGAAATGCAATATTTTGTTAAGATAATAATGGTTGTTTTCAATGGTAGTGAGGGTAGCAGTGCATACCTCTTTGCGCTCCCACAGAGATGCATTAAAAGTACCAACACATGGTTAGGATGTGGGTGCATGTATAAGATAGCTCTGTACCTTGCATCTCCTTATGACATTAAATACAGAGATACTGTATGCTGCCCATTGCATTATGCATAATTAAGGCGCAAATGGCACGAGAAAGTGGATGTAGTAAGTGTGGTGCCTGCTGATTATTACAGCTATACTTCTATTAGCACACACAACACTTGTGTCTGGTAAGTGTAAATGATCATTTAGCATTTTTTCTGTTGCCTGGGTTATGTTGTTTTTTTCATGTGTATTATACTTTGCATTTGTTCTACTTTTGCTACCTATGGTATATATGTTATATATGAAATTGTCCAATAGTGCACCCCAATCAACCTCCTCTGGATATCCATGGTGCAGTTTATCTTCTGTAGTTGCCCTGTCACAAATCTACACACCTCAAATCTGGGAACCGCTCCTTATTTTTGTCTTTTGTCCTGTGGAGCACCTGTTGTTGTATCCACCCTATACACTTGTCACAGATGACTCACTATACCTGACACTTTCTCAGTCACCCACAAATGAACTACTGCTCCTTTCATCCAGTCACTGATCACCAAGTCGAATAAGTATCACAGGTGATCTAAATAGAGGAAGGAAGTTTCAACAAAATAAGTAAGCATGAAATAAAGATACACAGATGGTTTTCTGTAGCAATAGCCATACACAAACAAACACGTTAGGGGGGTTATTAACTAAAATCAGAATATTTCTCATTATTTTATTAAAACTACTTTGACCAAACTCCCACCCCCATTTCTACCTTATTTATCAATAAAGCAAATCTGGTGCAGGAAAAGATTCGTTATAATTGTGAAAAGATCTGAATGATGAGATTTTTTCAGATTAGACACCCAAAAACTAACTTCAGATTTTTGCCTGAAAACCACAATTTTTCAGATTCTCATACGAAACCCATGGCGGGTCATGATATCTTCCAGTTGTAGAGACATCTGCCAATAACTTCTACATAACCTCTCCAGGTTTGAAATGAAGTACTTTTTTATTTGGACTTCTAGTAGCCTTGGGGTTTAATAAATATCGAAAAAATCTAGTTTTTTTTCCACAAAAAATTGTGTTTTTCCCTTCAAAACTCCGACCAGAAAAAATTGGACTTTAGTAAGAGACCCCATAAGTGATCATCATTTTAAACTTATTGTAATGCTAATCTGGGCTATCCAGACCACAGATAGTTAAGTGTCCAGCTAATGCTGATGAGCATGGGTTACTTTGGACTCACACAGCAGGGTCAGGGCCTTTGCCAGATGGAAGCTTCCCTTAAAGTTGTAGTGGGACTACAACACACAGGCTACTGTACATAAAATATAGGAATTTGGGTGCCAGGAGCTACTTTTGTGCAACAAAAGGGTAGGTACTGGACACATGATATTGCAAATATTTTTTATCAATGGTTATTAGTGCATATCCATATTTATAGAGCTTGTGGAATTGGCAGGTTTCTAAATGGCAAAATAAGTACCATATAGTGATGGGCAAATGTATTCGCCTGGGGCGAATGCCTGCGATTCGCAAAACACCAGAAAAGTTTCACCTGGCGAAAATTCACTAGCGTCTTGTTTTGGACGAAAGCATCCATTTTTTGGATGCTGGAAATGGATGCCCACGTCCAAAACAGACCCCACGTCCAAAACGAGGCACAACGGCAGTGGTAACAGGCAAGTCAGTAACAAAACTGAAGTCAAAAAAGCATAGAACAGACACATATAGGGGCACATTTACTAAGGGTCGAAGAGAATTTTCAAATAAAATTAGAATTTTGAAAATTCGAATTTGAAGTAAATTTGGGCTACTTCGCTGTCGAATAGTCCTACAATTAGTTTCAAATTGAAAAAAATAGAAAATTGAAATTTCAAAGAACCCCCACACCCATCTCTTTAATGGTGGACTGATGCCTTTAAAAATAGCTCTTGGTTTGGTCAATCATTTTCTTTTAAAAGAAGCAAGCTGGGGGAGGAAGGACAAGCCTATGAAACCATTGCTTAGATCATGGCAACCTCTCCCCTATAAATGCTATAGCATAGTGGAGGATCAAGCCCAGTTAGATCAGTACTTTGGTGTTGGTCTGGGCAATCACTCTCTTTCAAAAGCCTTAAGCGGGAGTGTCAGGGGGCCTTTCGGCTCCCAGTGGGAAAAGTTCAGACTACGGAGGAAGCCTCAGGTAAAAGTTCAAGTTTGCAGTAACAGACAAGAGATCAGGAATAAGCTTAGTCAAATCCAGGCAATAGGCAGGCAGATAAGGATCATGGAAACAGGTTCAGGCGTCATAGTCCAGAAAGGCAATCAGGAACAATTTAGGAACACCCAGGAATCAAGGTAGAAATTCATATTCTTCTTATTTTGAATTTCCACAATGGACACGTGACATCATCACGCCGGTGATGAAGCACCAGCGCCGCTACCCACGTGGCAGCTATGGGCACCGCCATCTTGGAAGCAGCGCTGATGGTGACAGGAACACTATTGGGAACTCTTGACAGGGAGCAAAGAACAAGGTTGTACAAACCAATGCTTTGGTATGGGCAACCTCTCCCCTTATAAAATGTTACTTACAAGAGGATCAAGCCCATTTAAGCCATGCCTTGGTCTGGAGACACTGGCCCAGGTGCCAACCCAGAAAAAACTTGATCAGAGGTAATTATTTAGGACCAGGTTTACCTTGATGTGGTGTGGTGGCTTATCAATTTTATGACCATAATTTTGTAACTAAAAAAAACCTGTTTTGCTTTGACACTGTTTATCTTAGACACTAAATTATTTGTGAAACAGTTTGTATGCGATGCATTCACATGGATTATTTTTAGTGGGTTTTTAATAACGCTTTGCTGACTAGAACCATTATGTACAATTTGGAGTGCAATCAACCTATATTATTATTATTATATAGCAGGTTAACTGGTCACCTGTTTAAAAGGAAATATTTTATGGGTTACTATGAGTTGGGGCAAACCTAGTGCCTTTTATTTCATATGGGGTCTGTTTCCCTGTATAACTCTTCAACTTTCAATTTGTGCTTCTTTGTATCAATCCTGCTTTCACTTACTGTTACTGAGAAACTCCCCTGCTGTCACTTAATACCATTGTAAAACTCTCCTTCAGTCATGCTCTGATAATGTTCAACCCTCCTGCAGTCCTATTTATTACAGTGTGACCTTCCTGTAGTAGCATTAGACTATTATGCAGCACCAATGGGTAACCTCATTGTACAAACATCCTCTCTATGTATATTTGATATTCAGGTTTGGGATCCCTTTTCCACAAACCTGTTATCTATAAAGATCAGAATTATGGGAAGGTCGGCTATCATTATTTGATATAATTTTCTCTACAATTATAAAACAGTACCTTGTACTTGATGCCAACTAAGATATTTAATATTTAATCCTCGTCAGAGCCAAATCAATCCTACTGGTCTTATTTAAACTTTACATTATTATCAACTTTATTCAAACAAATAATGTACTCGTACTATTTCAAAGGCTCCAATTTTATTGGTCATTTTCAGTCTCTCTAATCTATCTGTGTACAAACACATGAAAAACACCAAAGTTTACTCTAAGAATTGGACTGATGGATTTTCTTTTTTTAAAATGTCTTGTATACTTTGTTAATGATGTATTTATACATATGTATCTCAATAAGTTACTTACATATTTAATCCTTACATTATTATCAACTTAATTCAAACAAATAATTTACTCGTACTATTTCAAAGGCTCTAATTTTATCGGTCATTTTCAGTCTCTCTCATCTATCTGTGTACAAACACATGAAAAACATCAATGTTTACTCTAAGAATTGGACTGATGGATTTTTCTTTTTTTAATTTCTTGTATACTTTGTTAATGATGTATTTATACATATATATCTCAATAAGTTACTTACATATTTAACTATTCTTCCAGTTGTGATATAGGAGTTTAAGATGAAAATGAGTCCACTTATTCAATCAATTAAATGCCAAATACTTTTGTCACCTTACAGTGCCACCCATACTCTTTACCATCTGTCTATTACCGTAAAACACCCACCATCATCTTCCTACAGAGGTCTATTGTGTAGAGTTCCTGTTTCTCAGGGGAGGAGCTGAGGGAGGCAGTCATGGGTGCCATAATAGGCACCTGCGGCCTTCACAATGGGCTGTGGGTGCTTGTGGGAGAGACAGATTGATGTATTGTGCACAGGGGGAGGGGGGCTGTCACTTGAATCCATGTGAACCCAGGCTTTAGGGGCAAGGAAGATTGACAGCTTTTGTAGAAGCATTTCTTTTTCAAAGCCCTAGTTTAATAGACAGTGAGTTAGGAGGTCCTGGCATTCACTGGTATAATTCGAACAGTGCAATCACCAGCATTCAGAATGTATTTTTCCCCTCTGCTTGTTATGCCTTAAATGATTTCAGTAGAGGAATGCTCTGCATTAATTAGGATTTGTTAGCAGATACGAAGCGAAAACGTTTCTGCTCAACAACTTTAGGAGGTGTCCCCTTTACAAAGCCTTTTTTGTTTCCCCCATCCATTACATTATCTGTGCAATATGTAAGGTAGTAGTTCTTTTCATTTAAATTAAGTGGAAAACTACTATATCTTGTTTTATTCTCCAAAATGAATAAGGCCTTCAACACTTATTTTTTTTTTCCTTCTTTCATTTCTCTCTGGTGATGTTTACTTTTCATTCTATTTAAATGCATTTATTTGCATATAAGGTAGGAAAGCCATGTGAAGGAACAGATGAAAAAAAGTTGTCATGACTTCCTGCTAAGGGCCAAAAGGGGTTTGAAAAAGTCCTATTAAAATATATGGATTTTTTAACTTTTTATTTTTATTTTACAAGCACATGCACACACTACCTTTCTGTGAAGATCAGTTTAACTGGCACCATTAATCTAGAGATGTAAAATCTCTAGATTTTTTTTAAAGACAGACTTATTGTGTTTTCGTGTAGGCTGAGAAAATATGCAAATAATTTATTAATTCGTACATAAGTAATATGCATTACAAATCCCAAGCTCCTTATCTGAAAGGGGAAAAATTAATGGACCCTGCTTCCCAGGGCCCCCCTTGTGACTGTGAGGTCTGTTTCTTATATACTTATGGCACTGATGTAATTGTTATTTGAACATTCATTTTCAGTGGTATGAGTCAAGTATCAGTAAATGTGATTAAAATAATACCTACATATAGGGGCAGATTTACAAAATTCACATGAAGAGATCGAAGTTCGATCGAATTTGATCGAATACCGATCGTACGATTTTTTTCGGAGGATCAAATATGCAAATTTGGCCACTTCGATCATCGAATACCGAATATTCGAATTATCGAATAGATTGAATGATCGAATATTCGACCATTCGACCATTCGATGATTTAAAATTTCTTCGAATGCCTACTTCGCCAGATTGAACCTACCGAATACCAATAGAAGCCTATAGGAAACCCCCCCATAGGCTTCTTTTGCAAAGACCTGCTCAAATACCATTCGTATGATTGAACACCTCGATCGTTCAAATCGTACGAATTTTTCAAAGACTCGTATGATTTTTTCGTGAAATAAAGGATCGGTATTTGATCGTACGATTTCATCAAGAAATCGAATACTGAGGAAAAAGATAGCCTAGAACTATTCGATAAGTATTCGATAGTCAAATGCTTATCGAATTTCGAAGAGATTCAAAAGATTTTGGGTGAATTTTAGGAAATGGCCCAGTGGCCAAATATATGCTCATGGGTCTTTGGGAAATAAATAAAAAAAAATTAGGGATGCCACAAATCCCCTATTTTGAATTCCCCTCGCCAAAGATTCAGATGAATACCAAACCAAATAAGAATCCTAATTTGCATCTGCAAATTATGGGTGGGAATGGGAAAACATTTTTTGCTTTCTTTTTTTGTGACAAAAAGTTACACGATTTCCCTCCCTGTCCTAATTTGCATATGTACAGTAGAATTAGGATTCTGTTCGGCTGGGCAGAAGAATCAAAATCCTGCTGAAAAAGGTCAAAACCTGGCTGAATCCTGAACCGAATTCTGGATTCTGTGTATCCCTAACAAAAATGTATTTAAGTGTAACCTAAAGTTTCGGTCACTACAGCGAGTCCTTACTGAAGGACCTGTGCTTCCAGGAATCAAAATCCTGCTGAAAAAGGTCAAAACCTGGCTGAATCCTGAACAGAATTCTGGATTCTGTGTATCCCTAACAAAAATGTATTTAAGTGTAACCTAAAGTTTCGGTCACTACAGCGAGTCCTTACTGAAGGACCTGTGCTTCCAGGAAACAAATATGCATTGTTTAATGTGCACTGATATATATATATATATATATATAAAAATGCCAGAGGGAACGCACAACCATGAGATAAAATTATACCTGGGTGCTGGTCTTGTGGAGATCCAATATATATCCAATTTTTGACATGCTGTTTCCTGTGTAACTGAACCTTGGAGTGCTGTCACACCACTGCACAGTATATATATATATATATATATATATATATATATATAAACAAGGAAAAGTTGTGCTCACCACTATATATATACTCTAGGGGGCAAATTTACAAAATTCACGTGAAGGATTCGAAGTTCAATCGAATTTGATTGAATACCGATCATAAGATTTTTACGGATATTCGAATATGCAAATTTGGCCTCATCGATCATCGAATACCGAATTATCGAATAGATCGAATGATCGGATATTCGATCATTCGATGATCGAAGGATTTAAAATTTTAAAATCCTTTGAATGCCTACATCGCCAGATTGAACCTACCTATGGGAACCCCCCCATAGGCTTCTTTTGCTAAGACTTGCTTGAATACCATTTGTGCTATCCAACGCCTCGATCATTTGAATCGTACAAATTTTTTGGAGGCTCGAACGAAAAAGTAAGATTTTTTCGTGAAATCGAACGATCGGTATCCGATCGTACAATTTCATCGAGAAATTGAATATTGAGCAAAAAGATTCGATAAACATTCAATCCTTATGGAATTTCTAATGGATTCGTAGGATTTTTGGGTGAATTTTAGTAAATTTGCCCCTAGATGTATGCACTGATGCAAAGGCATGCTGAAACCTGGTCCCAGGGGTGGCGGCTGCATTGGATTGGCTCCGTCAAAACTACTTATATAGAAAGCATTATATTTATGTTGCTGTCTTCTCAAAAAGTCTTGTTATTTTCATGCTGTTTTTTTTACAATCATTATTTTACAGTTAGCTTGGTAAGCTTCTTGTTGAAGTATCATCAGATTCTGTCAGTTTACTGCCTTCTTCTTGCATATAAATGTAATGTAATGAGTAGGGTCCAATAGCTCGCAGGGTAAAAAAAAAAAGGTTTAATGAATCGTGAAACAGGGGAGTTTATACCAAGAAGGACAATCCCCTTTTTCCTCTTGAAGAGAAGTTCATTGTTCCAGTTTTGAGAGAAGGATAAAAACTCACATGAAACTTAAATGCTTAACAATTCAAAACAGCACAAAAATAAGCCTTATAATTACTACAGTTATTTTTTACTACAGTATCTTTATAGAATTATTTATAGCAGAACTCAACTTGCCACCTATATGTATGAAAGTCTCGCCTTCCAAATTTTATAGAATAGTATATTATATTGTGCCCAAGATCTACAATGTACTTTGGTACTTTTATGCTACTACAGTAGATTAAAGATCTATGGCAAAACCAAAATGATTAATCCTAACCTAACCTAACCTAGGATCAGGGTCAAAGATTCTACCTATAAATGTTATGTGTATTTCTATCCAGAATTGCTAGTTGCCACACATGTAACAATCCAAAACACAAAGGCTCCATCAATCAATTCCTTAAAAATATTGTTGTAACCATTTCAGTTTTTGCTAAAACATTTGGAGGCTATTTAATAAAGTCAGAATGCCCAAAACAAAAACAAAAATTTTTTTTCTATAAAATCAAAATTTTTTGTGAAAAAAACCTAGATTTATTTGTGATTTATTATACCTCAAGGATGGAAAAAGTCCTGATCTAAAAATCCTGCCTCTCAGACCTGCTGGGGTTGTATATAAATCAATGGGAGAAGTCCCAAAGATATCCTGATCTGCACTAGTGCTTTTTTTAGGCAAAAAATTAAAAAAAAAACCTGGAGTTTTCGGGTGGAAAAATTCCAAAAATTCATATAATTCATATTTTCCAAAAGTTTTACAATTTTGGTCGGAGTATATTTCAGAAAAAAATTATATAAATTCCATTTTGATAAATAACCCCCTAGTAGTACTAAGAAAAGAAAGGTCGCTTGCTTTTATAGCACTTTGTAAAATCTGTAGGGAAAGAATATCTTCCTCTTTGGCTTTTAAACTTTGATGTAACTATATAAATTTATTTTAATTTATGTATTTTACTTATTTACTTGCTTTCCCAGTTTCTTTGCTAAAATGATTTTAAATGTAGAGTGCTGATAAAGGGAGCATTGATACATATATAGCTAAGCCTCTAGGGGTTGATGGGAATTGTTCTAAATCCTCTAGGAGGTTGCATAATGGACATTTACATTTTATTACTAATTTAAGTACTTTACAGCTTCTTATTAAAACTAGTAAACAGCTACTTCAAAGAAACCATTTCCGTAACAATCCATCACTTTATTACTGATTCACAAAACTGACTGTGGGCTCATGAGCTTATCCTACCTATAAGAAATCCCAACATAACTTTGACTATACAGTTCATAGTACAGTGCAAAACTTTACATAACATCTATATACTTACCAAAATCCTGACAGTACACTTTCCATTGACTTCTTTGACATCTCAACAAATTTAAACCGAAGATCTGAACTTTTCATAATACTGATATTTAACTGAGTGACTGTAAAATAATAAATCAACCCCCTAGAGTTGTAAAATTCATGACAATAATATACTAATAGCATAATAGTCAGATTTGTACACCTTTTTGTTTAATTGTTTTTTCTTTTACAAATAACTTCAGTAACAAATAAGGGAAACTCTACAGTGGTTGTTTATTAAAGTGTTAAAGACAAAAACCTGAAAAATCTATTTTATTATACTATAAAATCCAAATTTTACTGAAAAAAACTTGAATTTTTCAGGATGGCAAAAGTTAGAATATGAAAATCCAACATTTTAAAACTGCTGAGGATGTATATAAGTTAATGGGAGACGTCCCAAAGATATCTTGATCTGCGCTGGGTTTCGCGCAATAATCTGAAGATTTTGTGGTTTTAGTCTAAAATCTGAGTTTTCGTGTTGGTAAACCAAAAAATTAGTACAATCCGAATTTTTCAAATAATTTTTGGGTTTTTCTTGCAAAGGAAATTTTCTGCAAAATGTATTGATAAATAAGGGAAAACCCCATGCGGATTTGGTTGGAGTAAAATAATGAGATAAGAAAATAATGATATAAATTCAGACTTTTGATAAAAGGGCCTTTATGCCTGCAGTTTATAATGACAGGGTATGGCAGTGATTCACAGTGTTCTGGTGAAGCAGTGTGCTGGATACTTTTTGCACCAGGAGATATGCTATTTGACTTCCCATGGTTAGACATTGAGTAAGGTTTTTAGTCACTTGAATTTGTGGATATAAGTGTACATTGAGGGGGGTCTGTTTAATATCATATACAATTGTGAAAAGATTAATATTTAACACAATAGTCTCTCTCTGTCTCTCTCTCTCTCTCTCTCTCTCTCTATATATATAAATATAAATAATCTCTATCATTATATCATTATACAAATATCATGAATACAAAGAGCATTATAATATTGCTAAGGCTTCACTAAGTTTCTGGTTCCAAATTCTTGTTCATGCTGTTTGTTAAGTACATGTTCACAGTGACAGATTTTTACTAAAACAAAATATGCTGAAACATTCTTTACACACTGATCCATCCTGCTGAACTTTCAGTGAAACAAACTCATGTGAACGTTTTATGGAGAACAATCTCTTTCAGACAATCTCTTTCAAAGATACTACCCGTGAAACTGGAATTCAGTGGATGAGGTGACATCACAATGTCCTTCCCTACGATGGGTCATGACCACCAAAGCTGGACCACATGATTCCCCTTAATTGCTTTTGTTAAAAGAATAGTGTCTATTGAACAACAAAGCATACATAAGAATTTAGACCTGTGGTGGACCTTGAATCTAGCAAATAAAACAAACAGTAACTTGATTAAGTTGCTTTTGCCTGACTTTGTAAGGAAAATTTATTAAAGATGGACAACATTATTATCTTAGTACAATGAACATTCTTAATGACAGGATAATCAAATCTTTCATTTATCTCCTCAGACCATAAAATGACTCTGATTTGATACTGTGACCCAGACTGGTTTGAGATTAATTTTCACCTCACTCACAATCAGTACAAATCAACCTTGTTTTTGATCAATATACTGATATATTGGTTAATCTCAATGTATATTGAGATTCAGAACACAACTTTCATTGTCTCTAAATAAGGACAAATGTATCAAGTCTAGTGTTGTTAGATTAAAGGAATAAAATACATTAGCATTTACTGTATTTGTTAGTCACAGTAGTCTATTCCACAGTTTAGGGGTTAAACACTTGGCCTGTAGTCTAATAATCTGTAGAGTTCCTTTATTTAGTCAAAGGAGATGTATTGAATGAAATGGAACTCATGCTGCTCAACAATTCATGGCATGACAAGAACAGATACTGGTGCATTATGAGCCAATGATATTGGCTAGGTCACTCAGCATGTCCAATACCTTTTTATGATTTATAAATCATCATTATATGAAACACCAATGTCTGAGTTCCGATTCAAAAACATGCACCAAAAATAATGAACAAGTTCCTTCCTGAGACAGATTACTTCCAAGGGAATTATAAATAAATTTCCTGTGAAGGAAAAAGGAGAAACTGGTTAAGATTTCTCAGACATTTTAACCTGTGCTGCCTTTCTGCTTAGTCTTAACAGTCAGCTTGCTTAATTATATATAAATTCCCCAAGCTTACATCAGAAAAATAATTTCCAACACAAAAGTGTGCGGTTGAATTCAATCCTGCATCAAACAAGGTACAGATATATTTAAACCATTAAAGACAACCCTTTGCTGCAAGAATTCTCAATAAATACTGTCAGTAAAAATTCCAAAATAAAAATTTCATTGCCATGGTTCCTTTGCACAGGGGCATAATCCTATCACATACCCTCCTCTGTCATTCTATTTTGGGAGGCAATCCATTAATGGTTAACCGAATTGTGTGTAAGAGGGAGGGACCTTATGTAGGGACAGAAGGGTTGCCGTAGTTATTACTAAGGGTACCTCTACAACAATGGAAATGTTGGTGTTCCAAACCCCCTTCGGTAAAAAGTATTTACTCATTCCAACATCAAAACACATGAGGAAGGCAATGGTTATAATAGTCAATGTATTTCAATCCTGAATTCCCAAGTGTTACTAATTTAAAACTTCCTGCACCCTCCTGGCAGTCAAGCAATACCTGTTGTGTCACCCAAGGTTCACTTAATTAACTTTAGTTGAAAAGGACAACTGTCCATCAAATTCAAGCCTTTTGTTTACAATGTGTAACCCACCATCATTGACCCACAGAGAGGAAAGAAATCACCCTCTCTTGCCAACTGTACTCTTCCTTTCTGTATGTGTGGAATATATATAAAATACATTAGTATATACAGTTGTGCTCATAAGTTTACATACCCTGGCAGAATTTATGATTTCCTAACCATGTTTCAGAGAATATGAATGATTACACAAAAACTTTTCCTTCAATTATGGTTAATGGTTGGTTGAAGCCATTTATTGTCAAACAACTGTGTTTACACTTTTTAAATAATAATCACTACACAAACTACTCAAATGACCCTGATCAATAGTTTACATACACTGGTGATTTGGCCTGATAACATGCACACAACTTGACACAAAAGGGTTAGAATAGCTACTAAAGGTAACCATCTTCACCTGTGATCTGTTTGCTTGTAATTAGTGGGTGTGTGTAAAAGGTCAATTACTTTCTTAACTCCTGGCAGACACTTGCATCTTTCATCCAGTGCTGCACTGATGTTTTTTGGATTCTAAGTCATGGGGAAAGCAAAAGAATTGTCAAATGAGGATGTGGGAAAAAGTAGTTGAACTCTATAAAACAGGAAAGGGATATAAGAAAATATCAAAGGAATTGATACCAATCATTCTAGTGGAAAAGTGGAAAGTTAGGGGTTCTGTTGAAACCAAACCAGGAGGTCTACCAGTCAGGTAGACCAACTAAAATGTCAATCACAACTGCCAGAAAAATTATTTGGGATGCAAGGAAAAACCCACAAATAACTTCAGGTGAAGTACAACAAAATACTGGAGAAAAAATTGCACTCATCAGCCCCGAAGCTGCACAGGGACATTCCAACATCCAAATCCATATAATTTAACAGAGACCATAGTCTTTCAGTGACATGCAGTTCACATAATTATACTGAATTTTACCTAATTTGTGAAAGTGTGCTATTTTATGCAACACAAACATTTCATCTAATTATGTTGCATAGAATACACATTGGTAACACAACAGAAATATTTGCTTTGATAGTAATTTTGCTAAACTATACATGATTTTACATTCTGTCTCTGTATAACATGAAAATTATTTTCTCTGTGTATGGGTTGATGTGGTGCTGCCATTAAGATGTTTGTATAGGTTACATTCTGTGCACAGTTTTTCTCTTGGCAGTCCTTTCTTTGCCTGTAGTTATGTACTTTTTAAAGTAGTTGGGGAGATATAAGAAGCCTTTGCTTAATTTCAATCATACCCAGGGCCACCATCAGAGGGGCACAGGAGGTACTCCTGTACCAGGCCTGGACATGAAGGGGGGCCCGGCTGTGCTGCACTTTTCAAAATAGCCAGGTCCCCGTTGACCGTGCCAAAGCCGTACCGCCCCTTCCATCCGAAAAGCCAAACATCTGAAGTCCCAAAATCGGCGAAAAGACCCGAAGTCCCGAAAGTGTTGAAAAGACCTGAAGTCTTGAAGCGAGGTAAAGACCCGAAGCGTCGCAAAGACCAGAAGTGTCGAAAACAGCCAAATTGAAGTCCTGAAGCGGTGAAAAGAACAAAAGTCACGAAAGAAGGCGAAGTTGAAGTCCTGGAGGCACGAGTTCAATACTGACCCTTGCCACCAGTGTATTATTGTAATATATAGGCCCCTGCCACCAATGTTTTTTTTTTTTTAAATATTCTCTGGAGCCTCAATTTTTTTTATTGTAACTTTTTTTTTTATTGTCAGTTTTCAAAAATTTTCAACATTGTTCAATTTGTTATTTGAATTACAGTATATTATCCTGTTATTTAGACTTGAATTTAGAAAAGAAAAAGGAAAAACAGAACAAACGATTGGCATTGGAAATTACCTGTGTAAAGTCAGAATCTTAGAGTCGAGGCTCAATATCTCAGGGGCACAGAGTTTCAGTATCGGGTACTAGCATACATTTTACAGCATGGGATAAAATGAGTAATTTAAGTCGGCCTCAGATTTAATATCGATCTAACTTAGTGGGACTGGGTGGGCACCATGCCTCATAGCTCCCATATGGACCAAGTGTCACGGAAGTGCTCTATCCTATTTTGAATGTGGGCTATATTTGATTCAAAGATTCTGTTACTATTAACCCTGTTTATGATTTCGGCTAGTGTAGGTGTCACTGGGCTTTTCCACTTAGAAGCAATAGCTATTCGGGTGGCTTATAATACTTGGTTGATTAAAGCTTGTTGGCTTTTGCATATTTTTGGTATTGGCTTACCAAAAACGAGAATGATTGGATCTTCTGGCACTGGATGAGCGATCAATTTACCTATAAGGTCTGTTACCTCCTGCCACAAAGGCTGGATGGATGGGCAGTCCCAAAAGATATGAAGTAAGAAGCCTTGATAACCACAGTTTCTCCAACACAGAGAAGGGTAGTGCGGGAAAAGTTTGTGTAACTTGTCCGGGGTATAGTACCAAAAAGTAAAAAATTTGCATATATGTTCTTTCTGTCATACGCATGTAACCATATGTGCAGAATTGTCCCAGATTTTGGGCCAGTCATCCGCCTCAACAGGTTGTGGGTTGGTCCCATTTATCCATTTATTTGTGCCATTGCAGTACTGGTGCTTGGGGAATCGTGAGGAGGTTATACATTTTTGATATAAGACCTTTCTGCGGTAATCCACTGGTAGCCAAAATCTCAAAAGCTGTAGGATTGTTCGTGTTAGCTAGTGATGGGTGAATTTATTCGCCAGGCACAAATTTGCGACAAATTCCTGCGATTCGCTGCCGGCTAATAAATTCGTGAAACGCCAGAGAAAATTTGCCTGGTGAAAATTCGCTGGCATAAATAAAAACGAGACTCGTTTCGTGACTCGTTTCCAGAGAAATTCGCAAATTTTTCATCGAAACTGGATAGATTCGCCCATCACTAGTGTTAGCAAATAAAAGGTTCCAAGAAGTGTCATATTTGAAAGTATTCGAACAGTTTCATTTTCATCTGGGGGTCCCTCTCCTGAATAGTTTGCAGTGGGAGTATTGTGTGAGTCTGTGGATGGAGCACATCGTGTACAGTGAAACAATGAAGTTTTGCCTATTTTATGAAGCTTGTTCATTCCATTCCCGGTTGGAATGCTGGGTTCCTAAGAAATTTTATCAGCAGGGATTTGGTTGAGATCAGATTGTATCGTTGTCTGGTCTTGAGCAGTACCGTGGATGGGCATCTCGGTGTGGCTGTGGTATACCATATGAGGGAAGTCAGATTGCAGTCCTGTGCCAATTCATTTTCAATCTGGCCCCATGTTGTACTGAGATTTCAGTGTAACCATGCCAGCAATTGTCGTAGGTGGGTTGCTCCATAGTATTTTTGAATGTTAGGGGCTCCTAAACCTCCTAGCTGGGGTGTCGTCATCAGGACTATTTTTGCCACCCTATGCCTCCGGTGAGCCCAGATAAAGTTATGGAGCAAGGACTGCACTTCCTTAAACACTGAGGGAGGAATAGAGACTGGGAGTGTCTCAAACAGAAAAAGAAATTTAGGCAATATGTTCATCTTTATGTCGGCCACTCTGCCTAACCAAGAAATTGTATATTGGGACTATTTCAAAAGGATTGTCTTCATTTGTGATATAAGAGGTTTGAAACTGAGGTTGTATAATTGTACATATGAGGCCGATATTTGGATACCTAAGTAGGTTAATGATTTTGATTGCCATTTATAATTGAAAGCAGAAAGCAGTCTCCTGTGGAATATTCAAAGGTAAGGCTTCAGTCTTACCTATGTTTAGTTTGTACCCTGAGCATACTGTATTTGTCAATCAGTTGGTGAAGGTTTGGGAAAGAGATAATTGGATTGGATAATGTGAGTAGGACATTGTCTGCAAATAAAGCTATTTTAAATTGGGATGAGCCCACATTAACCCCAGTGATATCCGGTTTGTTTCTTATAGCTGCCACCAGTGGTTTAATGCTAAGGGCATATAAGAGGGGGAAAGGGGACATCCCTGTCTTGTTCCATTGAAAATAGGATAGGCTTTCAAGTTTGACCAGATGTTTTAAGGTAGGTGAGTGGCGTGCTATATAGGTTGGTAAGGGTCGTAAGATAAGGGCCTGAGAGGTTGACATGGCCTAATAATGAAAACAGGTGCCTTTTTGGCATCAAGGCTAAGGATTACTGATTGTTCATCCCTCCATTGTACGATCTCAATCAGGTCTATGGTCCTTCTAGTATTGTCTCCTGCCTGCCTGCCCATTATGAAACCCACCTGGTCTCTGTCTATCAGTAGTGGCAGGATAAGAGCTAGACGGTTGGCCAGTATCTTTGAAAACAATTTCAAGTCTAAATTCAGGAGTGCTATGGTCTTATAATTTGAGCAGAGGGTAGGTTCTTTCCCTTCCTTAGGTATTAGTGAGAGGTGGGAAGTTAAAGTTGTAACCAGGATAGCCGTGCCTTTTAGGTATTGGTTAAAATGTTTTAGCAGGTAGGGTGTTAAAATGCATTGATATAATTTATAGTTTTTATAAGGGAGGCCAGGAGTTTTCCCACTGGGCATTTGTTTAAGAGTGTGGGTCAGTTCTTCTGCAGTGATATCTGCATTAAGTGCGGTCAGGCTCAATTTTTTTTAACTTGTAAGGGGGACCCTGGTGCCAATTTTTTTTTTAAATATTCCCTGGGGCCCCAATTTTTTTAACTTGTAAGGGGGGCCCTGGCACAATTTTTTTAAAATTTATTCTCTGGGGCACCAATTTTTTTTTTTACTTGTAAGGGGGCCCAATTTTTTTGTAAAACTTTTATGCGGGATCTGGAGTGGGCAAGGCCCCAAAAATGTTGTTGTATAGGCCCTGTGAGGCCCTGTACACACCTCTTGCTGATATGATATCCCAGTGCATTCTGCTTATTTTTAAAAGCACAGGGTAGGTGTAGCTGTAGGTTTACCACCTAAAAGTGAGCTAGTGACATTGGGGAGTAGAACCGTGATATTTGGAGGGATTATGACAAGCTGGGTCATGTTTTTGCCATGGAAGTGTGGGCTTTGACAGGTAGTTCTTGGTCATATTTTTGTTTGTGTTTTATAATGCCAAAACATGAGGTGGCAACCGTATGTAGCAGGCTTCTCAGTCAGTGTCGGGCTTGTGTGTCAGGGGCCCACCTTAAAATCCATCTACTATACAGTAGCTGCTACTTTTAGTTATGTAATAGAAGATGCAACGTTTGCAAGGATTTTAGTCACCAACCAATCAGCAGGTAGCATTTACTGGTCTACATTAATCTTATACTTGAGTGATATTTAATTTTCCCTGATTACCTAGCTGTGCAAAACAGAAAAATGGTTTTTAATATAGTTAGTTAGCCAAAAAGTGTAATGTATAAACTCCGGAGTAAGTTGATATACAGTATAACATAATGGCCAGAATCCAACTTACTTGGTTTCCATTGACTGGTTACCCAATCTGTGACTTGAGGGAGCGCCACACGGCCATAACTGTTGCTTTTGAATCTGAGCTGAATTCTGAGGATCAATTGCAAACTCAGTAAACAGTTATGTCCCATGTCGCCCCCCTTTCAAGTCGCTGAGTAACTCAAAGTTAAAGAGCTGAAAAGCAGGAAGTTGGATCCTGCTTGTTATATTAGACATCCAGTCACTCCAGCCTTTATACATTACATTTTTGGCTTACTATATTAAAAACATTTATTATTTATCCAGTTTTTATTTTTACACTGAACTGTTACTTTAAAAATTAGTTTTAACATCTGCTATTGCACTTTTTTGTACCACAATTTGGTAATGAGGAAGCTAATGGTGGCATGAACTTTGTTATGGAATCAATCAATTAATGTAAAGGATATATATATGTGCTTTACATTATATGCTATATAAATTAATGATGGCGAGGGACTGTATGGAGTTTGTAATTGTTGGGTCCATTTAATATGATTCTATATGGCATGGGGGCAGTTAATCTTTGTCTGTAATGGGAACCAGACAAAAGAGTAGCTGTTGATGGATGCCTTGTGCAATAATAATACATAAAAGCCTTAAAGCAGGGTTTGAAAAATGTTGCATGGGTTAACACCCATTGATGACAATGCGTTTGGTGACTTTTTTGGCATTTCACACATTTTTTGGCAAAGCAAAATGGGTCAGATACTTTAAAGTAGATAAAAAATACATGTATGAAAAATAGATAAAATGCAATACAAAATGTCTATGCAATCTAAGCTGCTATCTAATACATGCCTTAAACATGAAGTCATTGCAAGACTTCACATCAATTACGTATTATACCAAAACAGCATGAACTTTTCCTCCTATTTATCAATACATTTTTCAAACAATTTCTTGTCCGGGAAAAAACTGAATTTTTCAGATTTGACGACTGAAAACCATGAAATCTTCTGATTATTGTATGAAACCCAGTGAAAATCAGGATATCAACAGGGCATCTGTTATTGACTTCTAAATCAACTTGGCAGGTCTGAGTTGGTGTACTTTTTTATTCTGACTTTTAACACCATCGAGATTTAATAAATCACAAAAAATCTGAGGATTTTCCACAAAAAAAATGTTTTTCCCTTTTAAAAATCCAACCAGAAAAAATCGGACTTTACCAAATAACCCCCTTACTTTATAGAACACAAAAAGCATCATCCCAAGGTTTAAATATATATTTTTACACGTTACTTGAAAATGCCACTGACAATGACAATAGCCAAACTGCTGCAAATTGAAGAGAAATATATTCATGTTAAATGTCTGTATTTAAATTCTTCAGCTTTTTTTTGTCAAAGAAAGCCTGTTTACATTTGCAAAGTTTCTAAAGATTTCTTCTTACTTAAAAGATCTCATGGAATTTACAGGATTGCAGGCTGCGATTGATAGAATAAAACCATGCTAAATTAAGTCGATTTGCTTGTGAAAGAAATGGTTCCATTATTCAGGTTAGAGGCCTGTCACATCAATTTGAAGGAATGAAGAAAAACCTTTTTTTATCAACATTTAGAACCAAGAAGAACCCTGCCATTCAGGGATTGAATTTAAATTGGGCAAAGTCAGACAGGGAGCAAAGGATTTTTTAGGAAGCTAATGTGGATTAATTTAACATAGGCATAAAACCCTTGTAAAGAAATCTCGATGAAACTTTTATAAATGACAAGCCATACATGTAAATAGGGTATCACAGCAGATAAGTGTAAGTTCTGAATGATTCAACTGTTTACAAAATGTATTCTCCTTTTTGGACAATACAAGTCTCAGTAAATATAAACTATTTATAGATACAGTTAAGAGTATAGAGAATATAATGTATTATTGATTCATATATATAGTATTAAATATATATAGTATGAGGTAAAATCAAAGACAAGGCCATGGGGGGGGTGCATTTAATTTGGCTTTAGCTCTGTAATTGCTTTGTAGTTCAACATCTTGTGAGGTGCAAGATAGAGTCTTTGTTGTTTTTAAGGTTTGTCCCACTTAAGGGCCTCAGCCTTACAAACTTGAACCACTCAGCATCACCTGTAGAAAATTACATGAGAGTTTTGATTCAGAATAGGTGGGGCAGCTACAGGTTGTATCACCCTAGATGATGTTGAGTGAGAAATCTGAACAAACAATTTGAGTATACACAGGGGTATACTTTAAAGCCTATAGATTAAGGCAGCAGAACCACTTATTCTGCTCTGCTCCTATTACTTACCCTTACATAGCCCACTTGTCCACCACTGTCATACACCAGACCTTCCATGCTGGTCATTCACTCAAATTTTCAGGCCTGGCTCACTTAGGACATTTAGGAAGTTTGGTTGTTGCCAATAGTGATGAAAGAATTAATTTGCCAGCCATAGATTCGCTGCAAATTTCTGAATTTTGCATAGTGTGTGGATTTTTCAGCAAAACTGGGGTGAAGAGAAATTTGACAGATAAACTCATCAATAGTTGTCAACTTATATAGGGTAATGTAGGCAGAATTCTGACTTCTACCTGCAAAAGAACACTGTTCTTTAGCTTAATTGCACATTAGATTGTATTATCCATTGGGAAGCACCTAAATTCTGCCAAGGAGCCTACCTTATTACTGTTAATGGAAATGTAGTTTTGACAGGCTCCTCCACCAGGTTTTAGTGCACTGTTCTATGAACCTAGCCAAATAATTACTGATCTTTCAAATTTCTTAATCCCATAGGCATCTACACCTGTAAGGTATGGGTAGAGGATGGAGTTTGCCATTCGACTCACCTTGGAAACTGGAATTGTCCTACTCTGGACATCTCCTGAAAATACCTTTTCATTTTCATCTATGTAAAGTGTAAACAAATGAATCACATAACCACTGAAAAATGCAACAGAAGGTATACTGAATGTTGGAGGACTCGGGATTACCAATGACATCAATACAGTGTTGGGAGATATGCAAGTAGCGTAGATTTCCCTTGGGTGGCAAATCTACTCATCTTCCATCACCAAAAAAAAACAATGGATAAACTAGTCTATTCTTCTCCGGACTCCAATTAAAGAACACAAGGGGTGGAAGGTACTGGGAGGCTGATGCCGGAGGCCACAGAAAGAAAAATGTATTTTCTTTCTTTCTGGTAATAATCACAGTGTTAGCTGGGGAGATAGGACCTGTAAATGAGTATAAGATGTGCAAGGACTAGACTGGATTAGACATGTGAGTGAACAAGCCTAGAATAGATACCATCATATGTAAAGTGAATGTCTACCCAAAAACTACAATAATGAAAAAACATAATTTTAAGCAACTTTCCAGTAGCAATTTGTAACCTTACTAATACATTGGAATGCACTCTATAAGGATTATTTTTTTATGTACTTTATTCTGTTCACCCAATGCTTCAAGTTTAGCAAGATATTGTGCTCCTCATTGCACCCCCCACTGCATAATGTAAAAATATTTAACAGTGAGCATACATTTCCTTATTGTTATTATTTTGTCTGCACATCACTAGACAGCAGCACAGAGCAATGTGAAATAGGAGAAAAGAAAATGTGGAGCTACCGGGGCCTCCCTCTTCAGAGGCACATAACTTTTATGGTAAAGGGCTGTGGTTGCCTTGGGCCAGTACAGAAGCCCATTGCACAATATTTGTAGACTACTTCTTTAGTTAAGCTTTAGTTCTCCTTTAAAGGGGAGGATATTTTTAGAAGCACAAAGTGGGAAATGTAATAAAATTCTTATGGAGCTAAATATAGGCTTTTATTGCATTGCAAATCTTAATTGCGCATTGCAAACCTTAACACCAGCTCTGCAGTTTTGTTAAATATTTGTCACAAAAAAAGCAATTGTTAAATTTTATTACATACACTGTAAATGTTTGCAAACTATAAAATTCACAAACACTATCGTACTGTTGTTTTCGCAAAGGCAAAATCTTTTCACTTTGCGAACATTTATTTGCATTGCTGACGAATTGCAAATGCTTTTTGCACAAGTGACCAATATTACATAAAAATATGAATGAGGAGGCTCAAGTGCTCTGCCCCAAGCCTTCAGCATAAGGGAGTGGACATCACCACATTGTTTGCAGGGTAGGCACTTAGAGAAATACTCCAGGTTTAGTAAAAACAGGTTTTTATTGAAGTACAAGTGTGGATAACAGCATTACGCATTTTGTGTTCTCACAATACTATGATTAACACTATGATTATGCCTACCCTACAAACAATACAGTCATATTACCTTCCCCCAAAATGTTTTAATGTATGTATTATATTGAATATGAGTGAGAGTAAAATATCAATTTGTATCCATCTGTAGGAATTTAGTGACGGAAGTTGAAACCTCATTGAACCTCTGCCTCATATTTTAAAACCATGCAGTGGTGAGCCCACCCTTTCCTCTTGCAAAAATATTCAGTACATATCTATAACTTACAGGCTAGTTTGTAAGGTTATGACTTATAATGTAACTTTTAAATCTAAAACCAAGCATTTGTACAGTCTACCTTAATTTGTGATAGGCTTTTGATGTTGAATGAGATTCTACAGTGCTGAGAAAAAGAGCTAAGTTCTTGATTGTATTTCAGGTAAGCATAAAAATTTTAATAAGTTCCTTTATTTGAAATGCTCCTTTTATTTGTAAAGTGATTGTTGTTTTGTTTTGTTTTGTGATTGGTTGTATATATATATGTTTGTGTGCGTATATATCCGTATGTATGGAATATATGAGCATTAGTGTTTAATATTGCTGCTGCTAGTAGGAAAACTTTTTTTACACTCAGAGAATATTTAAGGACAAAGAAAAAATATTTTATGAGTATTGTTGCCTGGTCAGTACTCCATAAAGCAGGCTTCGTTGCACAATACTGAAACAGAGGGTATAAAAATAAAAGTCACCTAAGATGTTTGTACAAGATAGGAAACATTTTGCCATGTATCTTTGATTATCTCAAAAGAGTGGTACTTCCACAGGGCATCTGTCAATGATTAGAACTGGATATTGAAGATGTACCATTGTAATTTAAACCTTGAAAATGTTGATACAGGTATATACTGTAACAACTGTTTAGAGAAATACTTTTTGCAATCTAAAATCAGAAGGGGGACATATTAGAGAAACTGTGCGTAGAGAACAAGAAAAAACATGCGTGGGTAGGGATCACTGAGGTATTTAAGTATGTGTTAGCTCGATTTGGTTAATCCAGTTTTTGAGGACTTTTCAAGTATTCTCAGAATTAATTTCACTGGGCGCAGAAGAAGGAATTGTTTGCTGCAAGTATATTTTCCTATCCACTGGTGGGAAGATGTATAATGCAGACACCGATGTAGAAAAAGACTCAGTTTAGCTATTTGATAATTAAAAGGGTATTTTTTTCTATCTGCAGGAATCACATACTGTATATATTTGGATGCATTATAATATTATGTTTGATACATTAATTTCTTTCTTTTTTTAATGCTGTTGTAGCATAATATCCCTGCTATTTCCTTTTTGCATTAAATGAATTACACTACTGAATAAAATGTAATTATTCAATTGAGTCCCAGAAATAACTATAGAATATATAAAAAAGTTATACACTGCTTGCATATGAAAAACATGTTGGAAACAATATGCTACTGAATCTATGTGCAATGATGCCTGAATAGTGCTATGCAGCTGGTATCAGTACAAAATCAGAACTAGGCTCAATAACATTTTAACCCTTCTGCTTAGAAGTCTGTGATTTCATTTGAACATTTATCTGCGGCTTTTCTCTCTCTGCAAGCGAGCCTGTTCTTCTGCTCAGTGGCTAAATTGAATTGGATCATTTCTATTCATCCATCAGATTTGAAAACAACCTTCTAATTGATGAGGGTGTTTAACAGTTAATTGAGCATTTTCACTGTGAACTTTTATTGTTCTAAGTTTTAACTGCAGAGATACTGTGCTCAGCACCACGCACAAAGACCTGAGACCATACAGCTTTTCTCTCACACTCAGAACATGTGAAACACACCGCTATTTTAATACACTATTATTTTAATACACTCAGCCACATTCTGAGAGTTAAACTGATCAGCACTACTTCTCTCTAGTGATGAGCAACTCAGCCCGTTTGCAAACTGGTGAAAATTCAGCAAACACATTAAAGTCAATTGGAGTATTTTGTGGTGACCACAACCCCCCCCCCCATTATTCAGCGTACAATGAATTGAAGTATATGGGTGGTTTTTAGCAGAGAAACCAGGGGCAAAGATTCTCTTATCGCTATATCTCTGTAATTTACTTTGTTTTTTTTTGTTTTTTTTTAAAGGAGCAAATCTTTTGCAGAAAAGTGGGCCATTAATTCTCCAGACACATCTCACAAAGTACCAGTTCTTAACTTAAAGTCATATCTTTATTATATCCTGCTGGGGTTCTTTATGCTTTTTCCCCAAATCTCCATTCAGACTCTAGTTTTCCCCTTTGGTCTTTGAACAGGTTTTATTCAATCCATACTTTTCAGTTTATATAATTTCACTCCCATTTTCCCCCCAACAAATTTACAACTTTCCCCAAACTTCAGTCTATATGATCTACCTTCTCCCTCCAGTTTCCTTTTTTCTTTTACTCCTTGCTCTTCCCACTTGCTTCCTCTAACAATCCATTTTTGTAATTTTCTTTGTACATTATTACAACATGATTATCCTTCCACATTTACCCCTTTTACCTCTCTCTTTATATTTTCCATATTTTTACAATGTCATCAAAATTATTAATTGCCTCTTTATCTAGTTTTCATCTAGTTTCTCTCCCATATTTTTTTTTATTTTCACTCACTTTTCTTTAGATCCCTTACATCAGGAGTGCCCATACTATACTTATTTGGGGTCTAATTTTAGTGATGTTGTCTCATTAGGATCTACATCCATAATTGCAGTTAGCATTTTGTTCCATGGCAGATATTACTTAAATATTATATTGATTCATGAGAAAAGTTTTATTGCAGTATTTAAAAATTATTTATTCTAGTTAAGAAACAGCTATTACTTATGTGAACTTAGAATAAATATCAGAATAAAAAGAATGAAACAGGAGGGTGATTTAGACAAGCCGTTTGTTGACAGTGTCTGGAGATCTACTGATCACCAGCTAAAGGTCTACTCGTAGATCCTGATCTACCTTTTGGGCACCCCTGCCTTACATAGTAACTTTAAATATTTTATCTTTCCCAGCTCTCACTCATTGATGTTCTTTTCCTATATTGCCTAAATCTTTACCACAATTTTTATCCTAACCTTAAACATTTTTGGCTTTTCTGTTCTAACAGGACAGAGGTTTTCAGGCAAAAACTCTTGCCTGGTCATCCCACTACAAGAGTAAATTCTACTGAAAAACAGAATTACAATTGGTAAAAAAATTATACTAAAAGTTATATTTGTAAATTGCAATAGTTAAAACTAATATTTGATTTTTAATATTGTACCTAGTGGCATAGAATCTATGACAGAATATCTGCAGCCTAACTTTTGTGGAAAAAACTCGAGAATCACATTATCCCATTTATATTCAATGAGGCTGAAAATCTTGAATGTTGTAATAAATTGAGAAAAAAATACAGTAGATAAAGTTGTTAGAAACAATACCCACTGACTTCTATAAAAACTTGCTGACTTTTTATTGTTGAGTTTATTATGGTGAATTTTTGAAGTTTTCTCTTTGTTAAATGTTACTGTTCAAGCTTTCATAAAATAATTTTATAAAATAATTTTGAATATTTTTGCCACATTTTTTCCAAAATTGTAAAAAAAAACCTCAAACCTCAAATTTTCATTAATCGACTCCTAAATATAATTTTGTCTAATACATATGTGTACTCTATCAATGTATCTTAAATCTCCATAAATAAATGGTTTTAAACTATTTTATTTGAGCAAAGACTTCACAAAACAAGCTAGAACCTGGAATCTAAAGTGTTCAACTTAATTACTTAGTATATTTATTTTTCATAATTTTAAAACAAACTTTTAAACTGTGTATAATTGCTCTCTTTAATCAATTGATAATGCAGGTATTGACCAGTATGACCTATAAAATTGAATTATGTTTTCTTGTACTAGACTGTCTGCATATATACTGCATCTACATAGAGGATGGCTTGAATGCACCACAAAACAATTCATAGGGTCATATAATACATAGAATAAAGGGCAGCAGAGATTGATAACAACATTAAAGCTGCACCAACATCTGCTCAGGACACAAGCAACATTATCACCAGGAATTAACCTTCTGAACTCCTTAATCATTAACCCCATGAGAGAGAAAGTTAGACAACAAGTGGCTATTTGACAGTGGTCCCTCAGAGAGATGTAGTGAGCAATATTTTACTCTGAACAGCGTGAGAAGGGCATCTTCATCTTTCACATCTCAAGCACAGGAATACATTTAAGTGTGAAAGAAGAAGGGTGGGGATGTAAATACACATCTGAAGATCCTCCGCTGCATCTAATTCCCTCTAATTTAGCTATAGATCACAAAGTAAAGCAAGAATGTTAACATTTCAA
>CM044446.1:33959318-33987674 GCA_024363595.1 Xenopus borealis
AGGAATGGACAGTCTCAAAATTTTGTACGGGATACATTGTTCATGGAATATTTATTGTATGTTGATTCTTCAGAGTATACTGTAGTTTTTCACACCTGAGTTGCTAAAATGTAGTTTTGTGAAAATATTTCCACTCAAAGGGAATATCCATCGAGAATAAATCTGATCATTACATTTTCATCAGACTCAACTCTTTCAAAGGTGTTTATTTCACCTTAAAAATGCACAGAAAGGCTGGTGGGGTTTCTAATATGTATTCCTAAAGCCTCCTCTTAAGCATTTCATTGTACTGAATGCATTAAAATCTCTAGGGTTCATCTACAATAATTACCATCTGAAAGACTAATACTGCACATTCCTTAGAGCTGACTTAGCACTTCTCTTATGCTTGATGGTGCAGGAATTCTTGGTGAATGGACAGACATTATTCAGTACTGAACTTTAGGCTTGCTTCTTTAGTAAAACATGTAAATGTAATATGAAAACTATAGACTCACACTGTAGAATACAATTAATAGCAGTATAGCCATTTGCTAGTATTTTCACATAAGACCTTTCATATCTACACAAGTATTACATGGCACCATACAGAAAGTCAAAATTACAATTTACAATTACCATTAGCATGAAAAAAATTAACTAAATAATGTTTAAAGCAATTACATTTTGGGAATGGGGCTAATTCTGCATTTGACTTACATTTGAAATCCTTCATTATACTTACATCAATAAAAGACTTCTGTAGTTCAGCAAAATGTTGATTAGGTTTTTCAGTATCCTTCAGAATACCCATTACCTTAAATATATGAATTTCTTTGATTGATGTGGAGAAGTAAAATTTATGAACTTAAATGTTTTAGTTACTAGCCAGAATTTTATACAATTGCTAAATGTAAACAAGGGCTGGCAAGCTTATACTTTATAAATAAAGCATTAATACACAGATATATTTATGAAAAATTTCTGGCTGAAAAATCTTGGAGTACTCACTGTTATTTGGTGCTACAGTGTAGCCTCTGGAAGAACATGCTTATGGTTCTCAAAATGTACTTTATGATTTCAGTGCATTTGTGTATAGGTATAAGAACCTTATCTAGAAACCTGGTATCTAGAAAGATCTGAATTACGGGAAAGCCATCTCCCATAGAGCCATGTTAATCAAATAATTCTACATTTTTCTTTATAATAATAAAACAGCATCATGTACTTGATTAATTCATATTAGGCAAAAAAAATCCATATTGGGTTTACTTAGGGGGTTATTTATAAAAATCCGAAAAGTTCTCACTATTTTCTGAAAACTACTCTGAACAAATCCACACTGACCTTCCTCTTATTTATCTGTGTGGAAAAAGTTACAATAAAACCTTTAAAAAAACAGAATGCTATGTTTTTTTCAGATTTGCGTCTAAAAGATAAGTTGTTTTCATAAAATCGCCTGAAAGCTAAAAAAATTTCGGAAACCCAGCACAATTTTTAACGGAACATCCGCCATTGACTTTTACATGTTCTCAGCGGGTCTGAGTTGCAATACTGTTTTCATCTGACTTTTAACACCATCATTTAATAAATCCTGAAAAAAAATTGTTTTTTTTCTACTGGAAAATGGTATTCTCCCCTTTAAAGTTTGTCTAGAACACTTAGAGCTTAATAAATAACCCCCTTAATGTTTAAATGTTTTCTTTAGCAGACTTAAGGTATAGTGATCCAAATTACAGAACATTTATCTGGAAAAAAAAGTCCCAAGAATTCCTGATAACAGATTCCATACCTGTACTTAGAACATGTCTAATAAATCAAACATGCTCTGAAGCACTAATAATGTGCCTCCTTTTTTTAGCTGGCCCTCTTTTTTGAAAGAAGGTCCATGACCTTTTTCTTTACTTTGCATATTCAACTTACTCTGCTTCCCTGTGTTGAAAGGGCAGAGGGGAGATGGAAGACACATCAAAATAATAGTTTGGTCAGATTATATGGTCTAGTATCCCTTTAACTGGAATTGACACTCCTTTTAATCTTATCACTTAGTTTTAGTTCTTACTAGTTGATGGACAAAATGGTATTGCA
The DNA here is from genome assembly GCA_024363595.1 of Xenopus borealis. Lineage (NCBI taxonomy): Eukaryota > Metazoa > Chordata > Amphibia > Anura > Pipidae > Xenopus > Xenopus borealis. Next base: position 33,961,386 of record CM044446.1, read on the forward strand.
AACAGCTTATTAAATGGATCATTCTCTTTGACTGGATCATAACTTCAGTCTTGACATGAAGAAAACAGTGGTTTAACCGGTACATCGATAGACTCAAAATATCCATTACCTTAAATATATGAATTTCTTTGATCTATGTGGAGAAGTCAAATTTATGAACCTAAATGTGTTAGTTACTAGCCAGCATTTTATACAATTGCTAAATGTATACAAGGGCTGGCAAGCTTAAAGTTTACCTTAGAGACTAACAAGAACTCTATGTGAGATTCTACTCTCTAAGCTTGTTTTACCTTCACGTATTCCGTTAAATCTTGTGAAACCTTCACACAGGATCTTGAGTAATAGAGTTGAGCCTATTTTTAAATAATACAGACTGTCATTAAAATGAGCATTTGCATTGCAGTGGATAAACATGTCCCAAAATGAATTAATTCACTTGCTTAGCAGTTTGAATAGACTTAGCTTTATTTACGGATAAAATCTAAACTACGGAATTTTGGAAAAACCTAAAGCAGGTTTCTTTCTAGTTTCCAAAACAAATCAATAACTTGTTTTTCCCGTATAATTCTATTTGAAAAAAGTGCCTAGTCAGTTTACCGCACGTTCAGCAGCTGCTACTTTCCAGGCTATCCCACGATTCCCAAGCTATGTGGATTGACAAAGCAATGATAAACTAATGTGCCCCTTCGGCTCTCTGCTCTCCCCATTGTTCCAGCAGCTGAGACCCTCTGCTGCTATTTTCTTTCTCCCACATGCATTATTCAACAGCAGAGGAAAGGCCAAGAACCTCTTTCATTCCGGAATTTGGTGCTAAAACAATCAATTTTATGTTAAAGCAGAAAATGTAAAACTTCTGTGATAAAACTACCAGGTTGGAAGATGTGCAATAAAATCACATAATATAACATCCCTGTAATGAAGTATATCTACAAGCACAGTCCTCCATGAGACATTATGTACAGCTGCTTGATAAAAACAAGCAAAACTCATTACATTTATATAAAATGAAGAAAAAAAAAAAAAAAAAAAAAAAGAAGAATTTTACTTTCTTTTTTTCATGTTTGTTTCTTGGCATATTAAGCAATTATAACTCATCATGAATCTAATCTGAAAACAAGTGGTAAAATATCTCATATGATGAAGTTCAATCAATACCTACTCAAAAAATAGTTGACTATGCCCTCATTTCTGCTCACTCATTCTAGCTACTTTGGGACTAGTCCACAAAACCCTGCCTGTTCTATATTACGAATCTGTGATACAATTGGAAACACTGTGCAAGCCTGGAATACAATATGATATTTAAAAAAAAATAATAATATTAGATTAAAGGGAAATGATTACATACAATCTAATGTATTGCCCCCTTCAGCCTGGCCTGCAAGCATGGGCCCTGGGTTTAACAGCAATTATCCTTATTATTGTCCACCACCAATCATATTTACAATATTTGTTGATTCCTACATTTCATAATCTAATTAGAATCTCATATTATACCTGCATGCTTTCATGTGGGTTGTGTGCCAAGTTATTTTTCATACACAAATGATTTTCACACTGCTTGTTTAGACCTATTAATGGTATTCTGTTATGTATGGTGGCCTTATGTTGGCCAGAGTGAGGAGAATGGACAGATATTAGTGCAAACCTGTCACACACTGATGGCAAACATGCACTAAATAGCGGTTTCATTTAATAGAATACTCTTCAGAACTGTATTTTTGGTTTACTGATAAATGTACTGTATATATGCAATAAATAAGATTAGCCTTAATTTGGATCAGTCTTAAGAAATTAAAAGCTATACCACCATTTCTGGAATAACAGGATGTATGGATTTTGACCTCCTGCATATAGAGGATCGATTAGCATAATTCTGGTTGAGTGTCTACATTGACCTGCTGTGGGGTTCCTCTTTGAAATGCAGTCATTCCCATATGGGCCTCCCTCCTGCTGGTTACCCTGCAAATAGTTCAGAAGTAGAACTGTTGAATATGGCCACCCCCACTAGAAGCATACCATCTTGCCCTAGTCCTAAAACCTTTTATTTTCACTGTTGTTGTTGCATCTACTTTGTAGTACTAGGTGATTTGATCTTTACAAATGCTGTATAGGTTTTCTGAATACATTAGGGCATAAACTGTCAAACACAGCTTCATGATTACTCAGTAGAGCATGTTTCCTGAATATCTCCATACAGCAGAAGACATAGATCAGTATGTGCATGGGAAAATACTAGAGCCACCTGTGCTATTGATTGGTCCACCATGCTGGGCATGGGTTATTATTAGGTCACAATGACTGATCTGAGAACCTATAGATCAGCAGATCTCTCAGAAGACAGTATTGAACAGACACTGGACAGCTCTTTAAAGAAGATAATTAGGCTGTTCTTTTATGTCTTGTTAAATCAACTGTATTTTTTTATCTTCACATATATATTCTATAGTAAGGAGAAAGTACTGCCTGTAAACATCAAAGCAAATGAGCTCCCTAAAGTTTATTTTGCAAATAAATTAATTTCACAAAGTATTTTGTGTGCGTTATTATTAAACTGTTTAGAATCATTGTGGCATTTGTATTATATTATGTTATGTCTGTACATAACAATATGTACTCTATGTCTTTGCATTTGATGTATCATCATTAATTTTTGATTGTTCTTTGGTAAAGGAGAATTAAAGTCATAAATTAATACCCCAGGCTGGTCATTGTACTGGAAATGTGCACCGGGCCAGGGTATTTCTGAAGAAGTTCTTCAGAACAACATTTCTTTCTCTTCTCTATTCTTTTCTCTGGAATGTAAATAAGGTGGAATAATTCAAAATAACATGGTGACAAAGATCTTTGGTAGAAAAACCCTGGGCCAGTAAAGTTTTTAGCAAAGAGGAGCACTTGCCCGAGGTATCAGGCAAGCAACTGATTTTAATCACAGGGGGGTGCCTTCCATTGGTATCCCCAAGTAGGTCTCATTTAATCATGCGCAAGTTGTAACAAACATTTTTGTAATAGGAATAGCTTTATGTCTGCTGTTTGCCATTACAAAAGGCACACACAAGTGATTCTAACATGCAGGTCTGATGTACATGCAGGTCTGATGTCTGATGTACCTATTGGTGTAGTCTGCTGTGGGAGCCCTGGAATTCCTGCCATGTTCAGGGTGTTGGTATCTCCAGGGTTCCCTTTTGTCAATAGCAGCACTTATGCAAAATTTTCATAACAATCAAACTGGCATCCAGCTCAACAATGTATTAATGTATGGAGGGTGTTTGGACACAAATACCTTTAATGAATAGCAAACAGCCTTGCATCCATCTGAGCACAGACACACTTGCACTTGTGGTTGTAAATGAGCCCTAACATTTGGCAAAATGCTGGTGGTAATTTTGTCATGGAATAAAATTGACAGTATATGTATAGAGGTGGATTCATTATTGCTCTGTATTTTTTTTTTCAAGCAGTAACAATGTCTGCCATCCTGAAAAATTATATACATTATTTGCTGTGTAACTACACATTCATAGATATGTGGAAAATTATTTGTACCAATACAGTAAGTGCCTAGACAAGTTTGCATTAAAATTGACTCAATGCTCATTTTTTTTCAGGAATATTTTTAGGCACTTTGTCCACTGTGGAAGAGGATATTTCCTATGGACAACAAAGAATTTTTAAGCAGTAGCTCCAAAACATTTGTGCTGGTGCTCCTATGAACTCCAAGTATTTGCTAAACTATATACTACTATAAGGTGGAATTAGGCATAATAGTAAGATGAATACCTAAAGAAACAAAAACATAAAGAACAAAATCAGCACATCTCTGGCTACATTATATTGATTCATGAAGTACCATAATCATTCATTTTAAAACAGATAAAGATAGGAACGTTATTTATAGCTTGATTGCCTGATGTTTATAAAATCTATAGCCAACCAAATGGTGATAAGTGAGCAAATTCGTATGAGCCTGTCCCTAACTATTTTACAGTTACATCACTAACACAGAGAAAATTCAAGTTGCTACATGTCTGCTAATCAGTCATGACTGGATCAAGTCCCAGTGTTTGGGTGCCCTAAACACAGAGTCTTCATTGTAACTCTGGAGTAAGAAGAGTTAGTCTTTCACAAAGCTTCTGTAGTTCTTTTAAATAGTGCATTTAAAAAAATTGTCCATGCATAAGCCTATTCTTCAAATAATGAATCTCTTTTTTCCTAGATGTTCGACAAACCCTGTAGTAGGAGTTGTGTCATTATGTAAATCATATAGGAAAGTTATACAGATTTGATATAAATAATATATTGGGATTTTTTTCTCTATATTCTCAGTTTAGTCACAATGCCATTAAGAAGTAACCACAGAAGATCTACTATAGCACATGCACCATATTCTTCACCAACAACCAAAACCATCACTGCCACCCCCCATTAACTTGAACAATCAATACTGCATGCAACAGCAATGGTAATAAACTTTTCAGTATTAGACAATAACACTGCTTCAAGCTATATGTTCTAGCTGATTGTGGCTGCTTTAATTCACAGCGGATGAAATTTACATTTACCATTTACAACCACAAGTTCAGTTTGTAAATGTCAGCACCCCCGGGAGCACCGGTCGGTGCGTCTTGCCTGCCTGGCAGTTGCGGTCGAGAGTCCAAGAAGTCCAAGAACACCCGAACGCTACACGTGGGTAGCGGCACTGGTGCAAGAACACATACATCAGAGCGCCAGAGTGGTGACATCCCGAATGATGCCAAATTCAAATAAAAGGATGCTCTGGACACCGGTTCAATGACCAAGTATAGGATGTTTGTTGCACATTCATGGGTGTTTGATTATTCATTGACTATTGATTCCTGGACTTGACCCTGCCTGAACCTGACCTTGATACTTTTCTGCCTGCCTTTCAGTGTCGGACTGGCCCACTGGGATACCAGGAAAACTCCCGGTGGGCTCAGGTGTCAGTGGGCCCTCATGCTGCTAAACATTTGGCCTATTTCATGGCCATAGCCTATTTCTATGAGCACAAAGAGGCTAATAAATTGAATAATAGATTATAGTGTGAGGAGAGGATGAATAATAGTACTGAGAGTGGGCCCTTGGTGTAAGGTTTTTTTGGTGGGCCCCTAGTCTAAGGTTTTTGGGTGGGCCCCTGGTGTCCCAGTCCAACACTGCTGCCTTTGGAACACTGGCTCCATGATCTTTGTCCCTGCAGCTGGAGTTGGAAATAGTAAAGGGGATGTAAAGGCAAAAATAAAATCCAATACAAATCTCTACACAGTCACCTGCTGCTCTAAAGGGAAACAAAGCTGCTGGAGTTTTGCACAGGTGGGAAGAAAGGCGGTGGCTCCCCCTGCTGTTCATAAGTATTATTGTTTCCCTGCGCAGCAGTTAGGGACTGTCTGAAAATTCCAATCCACAGCAGTAAATGAAGGGAGAATTTCACTTTATACAGTCAGGTTTATTATAAAAACGGTGCACATCTTTTAATTAAAGTATATTGGAGCTAGATTTCTTTTTCAAGAAAGTAAAAAATTGATTTTTATTTTTTTGCCTTTACATGCCCTTTAATAACTCAACTATATTTATACAAAAATCTGTGTGTGGGGCCAGACTGAGATCCATATGAATGTGGTGCACAATTTGGTGCTTCTGCTACTTATACAAATAAATCCAAAATACTTCCCAAATGGTACCCAACATGCAAACAACGTGTAGATTTACTTGAGATACAGCTTTATTTTGTTTATCTATCTCCTTAGCTTATTATTATAGATTTATTGTGTCTCTTTTAACTTGTGGGCATATGTGATGTTTTCGTATGCCAGACTATTATTGTGCATATGCCCCTATTCCACTGCTGTGTGGCCTTAACAGATTAACTGCCCCCGGTATTCTTCTGCTGTGCACACAACAGCCTTACAATTGAAATTCCTGGAACATGAAATCATGAAGTTTGGCGTGAACAGAATAAATTCCCCACGTTTACAAACTAATCCTAGAATCTTTGTCAGAAAGATCTGTTACTTTTATAAGCAACTCTTTCATATAAAACAACTTCAATCTATGATTGTATCTTAAATAGAAATAATAAATAATTATTACATAGTAACATAGTTAAATTGGGTTGAAAAAAGACAAAGTCCATCAAGTTCAACCTCTCCAAATTAAAACCCAGCATACATACACACATCTCGACTCTTTCACACAAACCATATATGACCATAGCTATACTAACTGTTATCATTTTAATATTATTAGAAATAAATAAATATTACAGTCCCAGTTCCACATTTTTTTGTTTTCACTCATTGTATGAATGTTCATTACACAAATATAGTTTATCAGGTGCAGTGAAAGAAATAGTGTTTTTTTTTATATTATATAAAATTCATAATACAATGTAAATATTTACCAAAATCATTTTCTGAGAATAGAATAAACTCTGTAGTGGTACCAAATTTTTACTTTCATCCATATGTATGCAGCCTCACACGGCCACAAATACCTTCCTCTAAATCATATAATATAAATATTTGGATAAATAACAATAGTGCTTACCAGGTAATATATTTTCTAGCTGGCTTTAGAGTTTTTAAAGCAATTTATAAAAGTAGATTTAAAAGTACTTTGGACATTAATTAGTCAGACACTGTCGTGTAAATTATGAAGGCCCTCTTTAAATGTGAAAGAACTAACTTATCAAATGTTTAAATTCACAAATTAAAAGGTGGAATATTTTTGTATTTTCATATTACTCAAGTAGCACTTAATTTAATCTTAGCCCCATTTCTTTCAATTAACCATTGTTGGGTTTCTTAAGCAGCACTGCTTCCTCGTCTAAGTCATCTCCCCATGAAATTGGTTTAATGAAGTAGAAAGGTATGAGGCATTAGTAAGACTGGAATTCATAAGTTAGCACTTCATTTTTCAGAAGCACTTGCCCTTCTACCCTAATTTATAAAATCAGAACACAAATGATTTTATCATGGCCATTTCATCAGTATATATTGTTGCCTATTCTATATCTGGGCTGTCCAAGCTGTTGAAATTTTATCTATTACTGAAGTAGAAAAATAGCAATGATTTCATGACAAATGAGAGCAGTATAAAATATTATTAATATTATTAATAAGGGTCTATGACTAAAAGACAAACACAATTTAGTATCTTAAAATCCATGCAAGAAAACAGTTCTGTTTGATTTATGAGTTACGGAGAAATTATCTTAAATGGGATTATAACTAATTTTTAATAAACTCTTCTAATGGCTCTTATTATTACACATCAGGTGTTTAACTAATGGGAGGTAGGAGTAATTGAATGTGATTTATTAAAATTTCCCAGAAGGAGCAGTGATGCACTGCCTGAACTGTAGTTATCAAAGGAAATCATGCTATTGTGAATTAAATGGAGAAAATGAAAGCTATGTTTTTCTCTAGTTCTGGGCTCTAATGACTTCTGGTAAGACAGAGGGAGAGAGAGAGTGAGGTCATAGCTAGGTTCCATACAGATTACTATGATTGAATGGGTTGGATCAAAACAGTTAAACAAGAAATGTGGAGCTAGATTCATATAAATAATTAGGAGATGAATTGTTCAAGAGTTTTTATGCCTAATATACAAAACTTTAAAGTGGAGTTCCACCCAAAAGCAACTTTCCAGCATACATTAATTATACATTTGAATTGCTTTCATTATTTTTAAATATAATCACATTTGAAAGTAGTATTTATTTTTTAATTTCTGTTGTCTGGTTCTGACTTATAAAACAATGTGACTGATGTATACTCTGCTATATAGTTTGAGGAGTGCAGGGGCGATCCTGGCCCCTCCGTCGCCTGAGGCAGCTTGTGTTGCTGGCGCCCCCCCTCCCCCTGGGCCAGAACACCAGCACAGAGCACAAAAAAAATGAAGCTGCTCCATGGTGGCCAAATATGGGACTGCATGTAACAACTTTACCTAAACCATTTCAATTGCCATATTTGCTGATCATTTAGAATTTTTTCCATGGCTGCTTCAATATATATGCAAAGTTGGCATTTGACCAGGGCCTACTTGGATAGGAGTGCTCCATTATCAATCATTTAAACATGCTATAACTTTTTAGTAAAGCATCCACCCAGAAATGTTTGTTTTTTGGTAAATAAAATCTTACTTTAAAGGGGTTGTCCACCTTCAAACAACTAGTTGTTTTCAGATAGATCACCAGAAATAACGACTTTTTCCAATTACTGTCTATTGTCTATTTGTAACCGTTTTTCTAATATTGAAGTGTAAAGTGTAATTTTTCACCTTCTAAAGCAGCTCTGGGAGGGGGGGTCGCCGACCCCCCCAACTGTTCTAAACTGATACATTTAATGGATACATTTCTTATCTTTGTCCCTGCTGAGCAGAATCTCTGGGCTTTATTACAGGCAGCTGTTAGAATTGATACAATAGTTGCTAATACTCCAGAGATGTTGCTGTGAAATGTATCAATTAAATGTTGCAAAATTGTATCAGTTTAGAGTCTGCACCTGAACTACTGAGCTGCCAGACGCAAACACCAGAGACACCAACAGTCAACTTGAAACTTAGATAGTAAAAAATAAATTATGTAAAGTAATTGAAAAAAGTCTTTATTTATGGAGAACAATCTGAAAACCACTGAACAGAAAAAAGTGTTTGGAAGATGAACAATCCCTTTAATTTAGATTTAGACAAGGCCTTATTCTTTCTGTAGGCTCCCATCTTAATGGAAGAAAACATACTCACGGGGACCAGAAAATATGCATTGGCTACTTGCTAAACAGCTCTTTTTTGACAATGTAGCTTACATGCCAATACACTGTATAGTGCCAAGCATTTGGCAGAAAGCTGTTAGCTACCAAATTTGTTTGTTGTAAAGCATGTTATAGGCATGTACAGTAGGAAAATATGTCAAACTGTAAATGGGTAGTTCATCTTCAACATAACTATTAGTCTTTATTTTTTGTTGTTTTTTAAATATTTACATTTTTTGTTCGGCAACTTAGGATATCAACTGCGATATGGTTCACATGGTATAAATACCCTGGCACCAAACCACAGTTAAGAAGTTAGGCTGAAAGATAAAGAGGGGGTGAAAAAAAAGAATAACCATTAAAATAATAAAAGTTCATTTGTTGGGGGTCTGTAACAGACAGAATAGAAATGCTAATTAAAACATTGTACAAAATAAATCAGGAAAACTAACTAAAAGGTTGTTTAGAATAGGCTAATCTATAACTTACTAAAATGTAATACAAAAGTGAACATCCCCCATAACCTGTCAACCCCAGACTTATTTATGTAAACTCTTCCACAAAGTTCCACTTGAAGGCCTTTTGGTCAAAATTTGAATTTGTGAATCTATGATTTAAACATGAGCTTAAATGTTTAAAGAATCAGTTGACTAAAAGTGGGAAATACTCCCAAATGCAGCAAAATCACAATGAGTCTAGCAACTTTTAAATACATTGAAAAAACTCTATTTGGAAAATAAATTGCCCACTGAACTTTTTACATTTAGTTTTTTGGTGTGTTTTGTGATTCATAAACCCCCAAAAATGTTAGTTTTGGTAAATCTAATTTGTTTGTGTTTTTTTTTAGCAGAATACATTGAAACAAGGTAAAAACTTGATTACGAATGCTGATAAATTTGCCCTTTGGTATACTTTGCATGTTCGACCGAGGCTCAGATTGAGTTGTTAAAATCATTAATCTAGTACAATTTTTAAATTATTTTTTTAAGATACTGAACAACAGTTTTAAACTCATCCATGCATTCTGCTCACAACACACTTCCTCTTCCCATGGTACTGTTCATCTATCAACTTTAGGAGACCTGTAAATATGCAGGAGATATTCAGTCATTTTGAGGATTAAAGGTGAAATCAACTACAGAGGTAAAGCCTGCTGCTGTGTTGCCAGTGTGAAGGCTCTAATCTCTCCCTGAGAGACCAAGATCATAACTGATTCACTGCTCTTCCCTGGGGAACAATTTGTTGTTGCCTGAAGCAATCAGGAAACAAGCTGAATTAGCTTTAATATCCACCTGCCTCAGGGGAACAGATACTGTGCAAAGCAGTAAGAGGCTACAGTTTCGCCATGTGTGTAATTAAATAACCTGTGTCAAATTTGACAGGGTGATTTTGTCAAGTTACTTAGCTGTAAAACTGTTAATCTTTTTCAATTAAAGGAGCAGTTCCCCTTTAAATTTCTTTAGCATTTTGGTGAAAGTAATAAGCATTTTAGCATTTGGTCAACAATTTTTTGCTTCTTTTCATTTCTTGGACTATTCTACTTCTTTCCAAAATGAAACCTAAAAATTCTATTTAACTGCAAGTGTCAGTGACCCAGCAACTGGAATGCCAATTTAGGGGCAGATTTACTAAGGGCCGAATTTTCGAAGTAAATAAACTTCGAAATTCGACCCTCAAAGTATTTTTAAAGGGCTTTTTCAATCGAAAATTGAGCTATTTCGATCGAATAGGTCCATTTTCATTCGATTAAAAAATCGTTGAAACGAATGATTCTTTGCAAAATCCTTCCAGTTCTTGGAACTTAACCCCATACGCTAAAAAGGCAAGTAGGCAGCTTTAATCTGGCAAATATTCGAGGTTGAAGAATTTTTAAAGGGCAAGTACTTAAAAATTTGATTTTTTTTTATTTTTTCAATTCGAATCAAATTTTTTGCTATTCAGTAGTCGAAGTAGCCTAAAATTACTTCGAAATTTGAATTTTAAAACCCTTAGTAAATCTGCCCCTAACTGTTATGCGATACAACATTCAATTCATGTAATAAAAAAAATTAGGAAAGAAACTGAAAATAATCTTAGAATAACATCTGTATCATATAAAAACAAAACATCTTGTGCTCAGTTGAAAGTCCACAGCTTTAGTAGTGACAATATTCCATTTGCCAAAAATACAGCAAAACATTTACACAGAAAAAAGGACAAAGTGATTAAAGTGATACAATTGGATAAGAAACACACAGTAAAATATGTTCTGAAATATTAAAATTAATAATATCAAAATATATTAAAATTACAAATAGTTATTGTGGAGTTGAGGAGAAAACTGTACTCATTTTCCCATGGTGCTGATGAAGCTGTTAAATCGATATGTGTCCTATTATTGGGCAGATATTAGTTGGTCAGGCCCATCAGTAGGCCAAAAGCTTGTAAATTATTCATTGGTAGACCAGAAATAGCTACTTATTCCAAATATCACAGAACTTATTACTAGAATATGAATTATAAGAATATATATTCAAGTTACCTGGTACATACCAGTACAAGGAGCTATAAGGCCCAGTGTCCCCCCCCCCAGGATGTGACGAAAGAAAAGGAGAGAAAAAAAAGATTTTAAACCAAAAAACGAAAAAAGAAAATAAAAAAAATTTAAAAATAGAGTGACATCTCCATAACAAAGTATATGCAAAATAGTGAATACAAACAATATATCCCAAACTCAAACAATTATTTCCTTGTTAACACTGTTGCATGCCTAGAGGCGGTACCTCTAGGATCTTTTCTTCTGCAATAAAGCAGCTCTTCATCATAAGTCCTGTGAGTGCGGCTACCTATTTTTGACAATATATATATATATATATATTTAAGCAGCTGCACTCCAAACCAGATTTGATTATATAGTGGGTGCTGGGTCAAAATCTTTGCATACAAATCTTCAATTGCGGGTCTACTTGAAGATATATATATATAAATAAAATAAAACAGAAAAAGACATTCTGAATTACTTAGTTTATTACAAGGCAACAGCAAACAAAATGCAATCTGCGCTATATAATTATCAATTATACTTCCTACATAACCACTCTCCCCAAATTACAATATTTAAAAAAACAAACAAAATCAGGTTAGCTTTTAATACTTCCTCTAAAAAACAGCCATATAATTCTGCACTTTTTGCAGAAGTATATTAGCTGCTTATCCTATAAATACCGGATCAAGTATAAATGTGTATATATCAGCTGCCCACAAATTTATATTGTAAAACTTTACTTAAAATCAGTAACCTCTCTCCTGGCCTGGAAGAAAGTTAAGGGGCTTAATCACATGGCTCAGTTTCACCACCACTCGCTAAGTTGGTTAGTCAAAGAAATTTGGTGAGTCTTGACAGAACTACGCAGGCATACGGAACACATGGTTGCTCTTCCTATCTGTGGTTTGGGAGAAAGGGTAGCATGGGTCTTCACCGAATTTGAGAGGGAGAGACAACACTCTATCTGGTGGCTACCATAAAACGAAGTGCAGCTCATTCATACACTGGGAATGTCTGGAAAGTGCAGAGCTGAGTCCTGCACCTTCTGAGAAGCGTGAGTGCTGTGAGTTATCACCAGACAAGCATAAGCCTTTTATTTTTATGATTTGTTTTTTTTTTTTTTTGCACAATTTACAGTCTATATTTGAAAAATATGCAAATACCTAAGTGTGAATAAACCAAAGGCACACACCAGTGTGAACCTGACATCTGTATCTTGACACTAAAAAAGGTGCTGTAACTATGAGATGGACTACCTCATATCTAGTATATTAGTATGAATTAGATCAATTCAGAAAGCTTTGTACTAAATCAGTCTGATTATCATATTCTGTATTTTGTTTAATAAACCCAACAAATTAATCCACAATGCTATTAAATCTGACCATTATCTGCCATAATATAATGTACAACAAATGATGTCAATAAACCAGAAGTTGCAATTATTATAAATAGCCATTGTAAACTAATTGTTGCCTCTTGGCCTTTTGAGTCAGTATCCTCTGGAATTCAGGTTGCATTAACTTTCCAAGAAGGATGAAGGTACATGCCTCTGTGCAACTCCAGCCATGTGTTTGGAGATGTTAAAATATCGTTTTACCATCACACCAATAATATGCTTTGTAAGATCTGCAAATGAGTTTGTTTTGACAATATATTGCCTGGCACTTTTATTAAAGCACTTGAAGGATTAGCTCCATACAATACAAATAAAAACAATGTTTTTCACCAGGATCAAGGTAATTAGCTCAATGTATGTGAGTGCTGCTCAGGATACGATTTACGTCTATCCACTTTTTCTATGAAACAATATGATGTGACTCCCAGGAGGATTCAACATGATGACCCTGTCAAGAGTATTATCCTAAATATGCGACAGACAGATCCTTTCTAACTTTTTAGCAGACTTTTTTTAACAGTCAAGGGTACATGACTTGAATTATGAGGGGAGACTGTCCAGGTTGGGGTTATTTTCTCTGGAAAAAAGGCGCTTGAGAGGGGACATGATTACACTTTACAAATACATTAGAGGACATTATAGACAAATATCAGGGGACCTTTTTACCCATAAAGAGGATCACCGCACCAGAGGCCACCTCTTCAGACTAGAAGAAAAGGACTTTCATTTGAAGCAGCGTAGGTGGTTCTTCCCAGTGAGGACAGTTGTGGAATGCACTGCCGGGTGATGTTGTGATGGCTCATTCTGTTGATGCTTTTAAAAGGGGCCTAGATGATTTTTTTTGGATAGACATAATATCAAAGGCTATTTTGATACTAAACTCTACAGTTAGAGGCAAATTTCCTAAAAATCCCCAAAAATCCCTCGAATTCCCTCGATATTCGATAATAGTTTTAGGCTATCTTTTTGCTCGATGTTCGATTTCTCGATGAAATCGTACGATCGGATACTGATCATTCAATGACACGAAAAAAACGTAATTTTGACTTTGAGTCTCCGAAAAATTCGTTCGAATGATTGAGGGGTTCGATCGTACAAATGTTAATCGAGCAGGACTTCGCAAAAGAAGCCTATGGGGGGTTCCCATAGGCTTCTATTGGTATTCGGTAGGTTCAATCTGACGAAGTAGGTATTCGAAGGATTTTAAAATTTTAAATTCTTCGATCATCGAATGATCAAATTATCGAATATCCAATCATTCGATCTATTCGATGATTTGGTATGCGATGATCGAAGAGGCCAAATTTGCATATTCAAATATCCGAAAAAATCGTACATATTGGTAATTGAACGAATTCGATCGAACTCCAAATCCTTCATGTGAATTTTGTAAATTTGTCCCTTAGTATAGCTATGGGCATATATGGTTTGTGTGAAAGAGTGTAGGGGGGTGTGTGTGTGTGTGCTGGGTTTTAATTTGGAGGGGTTGAACTCGATGGACTTTGTCTTTTTTCAACCCAATTTAACTATGTAACTATGTCATGTGTAAGCTAATCTACAGTATATTTCACCACATGACCAAATAAAAATGTTATTGAATTCTCTTGCTCGTGGCTTAATCTTACATTTAACTAAGGACAAAAGAAGAAATATAGAAATTGAATTATAATTGCAGTTTAAGTCTTTTCAGCTTGCTGGAAATACAAAGGCACACGTTTGGGAATGGTTTATCTTTTGAGATTCAGTTGCCAAATTCTAATATCTTTTGGATTTTGAAATAAAAAAGAGTTTATTTTGATATGGTTTCACTCAACAATCACACTCTAGCAATGCTCCCTTGGAAAACAGTGATACAGATTTGTTTCATTTGTCCTTCCAGCTATATAAAAGTACACAGTAAGTTAACATTACAAATTTTAATACTAGACTACAGGGCAGATTTACTAAAAGGTGAAGTGGCTAATGCTAGTGACTTTTCGGCAGAAATCCAATCCACAGGGACATCGCCAATTCGCTAACAGCAGCAGATCACAATTTGCTAGCAAACTATCAATAACATTCATTTGCACTCTATTGCCAGGTGACTTTTCGCTCTGGTGAATGGTTGCAAATTCACCAAATTGCGGATTTCACCTCTTTCACCAGAGTTTCCTTCACCACATCAGACCAGGTGAACTGTTGAAATGAAGCTCCATCTTCTTAAATCTGATGTCAGGGACATCATATCCTGTAGCCTGGAAAGCCATACAAAGTGTAAATGACGCAGCTTTTCTGTTTTTAAAGCGGTATTGACTTCAAAAGTCTAAACTATTTTTTTTAACACATTTGAGGGGCCTGCCACATATATTTTAGGGTGGGCTCATGTATAGGGCATTAGATGAACATTTATGTCATTTTTTAAGCTTCCTTGGACATTTCTAATAAAAAGTGGCCACTTCAAGCATTTAAACCAACATCTCTAAAAAAAGACATGCATATGACTTTTATTAGCATCCCCTATTCAAACTGACCTAAATGTACGATTACTAGTGAATTTTTGCTAGGCACAAATGAATGCTAGTTAATCTTCACTATGAAATGCATGCACTGAAGAAGTATGTCTAGCGAAAAATCACCAGTGTTCAGCACCCAGGATGCATCCTTGCATTAGTGTAATAGCAAGGAATTTCCGCCTGGCAAAGTGGTGTGATGTGTGCGAAGCGGTTACTGGTGACAATTTGCCCTTTAGTAAATCTGCCCCTATGAGTTACTACAGTCCAGTAGAAGGTTGGAAAACCTGGTGAAAAAAGTACAAATTCCTATTTGCCAAAATGATGAACAAAGAAAAGAAGCACGGAATAGCATTTTCACTACTACTAAGGGTAGGGACAGAC
This sequence comes from Xenopus borealis, assembly GCA_024363595.1. Classification (NCBI taxonomy): domain Eukaryota; kingdom Metazoa; phylum Chordata; class Amphibia; order Anura; family Pipidae; genus Xenopus; species Xenopus borealis. The sequence continues at coordinate 33,976,947 of CM044446.1, forward strand.
AGGGAGATTCGGGGAGATTCTGTCGCCTGCTAAAAAATTTAATAAATAAAATCCTTAATACCATTGTAATTCAACTATCTATTCAGAGGTCAGCAAAAGAGCTTTAACATGCAAGCAATACTGATGGGTAAATGCATGTTTAGGATCCTCTGGATACCTTATTGTGCTGGCTTGATGACCCAATATAGATATATCTTCATGCTGAGAGGGAAACAATTGGAACAGTCCTATTTCTTTAAATCAGGTGTCCTGTGGCCTTCAATCTCCCTTGTAAATTTTTCACTCCAAGAATGTACTGCACGGCTGGTGGCTACTCTCACTGATTAGCCACAATCTGGGATCTTTTCTCAATTGCAGTGCAAATTACTGAACTAGGTCAAAATTATACAGCCTAAGGGTCTTTACAAAGTGGACTGTGGAATGGAGGAACACATTCCTCAAACATATTTAAAAATAATATATTTAGCATGTGTTGAATATTTACATTACAGGCATCATCTTGTGGTTTGAATAAAGAAGATACATATTTTATTATAAATACAGAATTATAGGAAGGACAGATATGCAGTTTCTGTGGTAAGTGGTAGGATTTAAATCCTAATGTCGTATTACATATGAATAGTACATGTGCATCATTAAGTAAAATGAGAGTATCTAACAGTGTTATCTAGATAGACACACACAAATGTTGCAAAGTACCAGTGACATTGTGATTAAATGTATAGAAAGCAACATGGCAGACTTATGACAACTTTCCTCAAATGCTATAGAAGTTTGTCCAGGCGCCATAATAGCCAATAAAATATATGCTTTTAAAACAGTAAATGCGTTCTGCTGATTGCTTATCATAGGTATTATAGGTATAGCAAACTTTTTACATGACCTGGCAGCTGATTTCTTACAGGCATTACTTTCACATACTCACACTTGATATTGGCTCCTCTGGTCAACAGGCTGACCAGTGAGATATTGTCATTTTGGCAATACACAAGACTGATTAAATATACAATTATTTGTAAAGGTATCTCATTTTGCAGGTAGGTAGATGAGTAAAAACAAATATTTATTCACATACCATTTGTGTACCAATGTTTCAGTGCTCATTAAGCCTTTTATCAATGATACCATACAATGATCAACATGGGACTTAGATACACTCTAACATTTATATATATATATATATATATACACAATAGCCACGAATATCCTGTAAATTATATTCTTAGAAATGGCTCTTAGTGATGTCATCAGTTTTAAAGGGAGCTCATGGGTGTCATTTTTTGTAACATGACTTACTAAAATAAATAATAAATAAAGTACCCCTCCTCTGCGTTCCATGACCTGTATAAAAGCACAAAGCCGAAGGCCTACCCAGGACTTCTTGCCCTGCCTTATGAATTTTTACTTTAAAAGAGGTGTTAAAAAAAGAAGGGGTTATTTATTAAACCTTGATTTTTTTCTGGTTGAGGTTTTTGGGATATAAACTTGAATTTTTCAAGATTTATTATATATACCTTTATATATACCCTGATGCTGCAAAAGGCCCAAATCTGGAAACCATGCATCTCAAACCTATTGAGGTCATGTATAAGTCAATGGCAGATGTCCCTATTTGAAGATATTGTGGTCTGCGCTGGGTTTAGCCCAATAATCAAGTGATTCAGGGATTAAGGTCTGAAAAATTCGCACAATTTCTTGATTTCATCTAGTTTATTTTTCCAATGCAACTTTTTTGAGTTATTTTATTAACAAATAAAATCGTGGATGGGAGTTTGGTCGAGCTTTGTTTAATAAACATTTTAGTTAATAACTCCCTTATTATTTATGTAGTATCCTTGTTCACCACTGAAATTTACAGAATATAAACATGTAGCTAAATATATGTTATTTTGAACGAATCACAGGCATTAAATGTTTTCTTACATATTTCCTGTGAAAAATCCACAAAATTTATCTCCCAGGTTTTAGCTACTTTTGTTTATCCATTTAACTAATGATGATTTGGGTAATATAACAACATCACCAGCTCATCTGAACCCTGTACTAAAACAAATGCAATTAAAACTGTGCAAACGATCCAGTGTTTTTTTTACATACTTACAGAATATTAAAATGTCAGTGGGGGTCATTTATAAACTTCGCACAGGGCAGATTGGTTTGCAGAGGGAATATATTTTCCCTGCGCCTGGTTATATTTATAAAGCTGAATAAGAGATTTGCGAATTTGTTTTTCACATTGCGAATGTCTATAGGCACTTTTTAAATATGGCAAAAATCCCAAATTGCGAACACTCTGTGCCACAACTTTGGTGGCGGAGAAAATATTCGCAAAACTGTTTTGCAAATTGCGAATTTAAGTTACTGTTAACCCTATTTTCCCTCAAAACAGCCTCGCAAAGTGCCTGTACACACGCAAAGACCTGTCTTGTTTGCAAAAATTCCTTCACAATGCGAATTCGCAAAAAACGGAAAGACGGGCACAGTAGTGCAATATTGTAGCATTCAGGAAAAATCATGGGCAAAACTACCATTTGCGAACAATTATGCACTGCGCGAACTTTATAAATGACCCCCAGTGGGTGAATAAATTGGGTGTCTATCACCTTTGAATTATAACATAATTTATAACTGCCAATAATATAATTAACCATACCAATAAGATTGTTATTCCCCCAATATAGATTTATGTTATCTTAATGATACCACCAAGTACAAGGTTGTATTGTTAATTTTGTTTTATTATTACAGAGAAAAAAAGGAAGGAAAAATTAAGTATTGTTATCGTAAGTAGCTTCCCAAATTTCTGAGATTTTTGGGTAGTAAATCCTGTATGAAAATGTGTTATGCACTTATTAAGTGATGAACATTAAGAGGATGTAGGTTATAGTTTGTTATTACTGTTAATGTTAATAATAATCACTGAAATATACCATTAGAAAATTTGATAAAAAAAAAGAAATTATCTTGGCAGGCTATTAGATGGTTAGTCATGATATATTGACAATGTGATGAGATTCAGACCTAAAATGTCCACTACATTGTTTTAAAACCCCAGACAGAAAGCTAAAACATCTGCTTATCACATGCAATAGTGAACTAAGTGGTTGTGACAGTAGGCCGTTCTCCATCACACAATGGGTGTGTTTCTCACGAGAGTGTGACACTGAGAACTTCAAGGGCTAAATTAAATAATGTGGGTAAACACTGAAACAAAAAGCTTAGAAAACAGTAGCTAAATTACTGAAAAGAACCCAGTGAAGTTTCAGCAGTTGCAGGGAAATGTTTTGTTAGAACACATAGATAATAATACTGTTAAAGATAAAGAGAAGGAAGCAAAGAAAACATGAATTAAAATTAGACAAATGGTTACATGCTAACTGAGACCTTTTTTGAACTGTGTTCTGTCAGTGGTTTGTATTATTTGATATTTATATAAAAATCAGAAGTAGAAATTATAGGAATTAGCTGTTGAAGTAGTTATTTTATCCGGCGCGCTAAACATTTTGGGCACTAAGTGCACAAGAAGATTAGCAAAAACATTATAATTTTCCTTTTCAAAGTCGGTGTCAGTCTGTGCAAATAGATTTCTGGTAAGCATGCTCATTCCCCCAGAACAGGCGTCTAAATAAAAAGTTGCCAAAATTGCAATGAAGGTTATCAAACACACACAATTTTTATCTCCATCATTGAGTAGAAGATGTCAAAATCCAGAGAACATCTACATGTTCCTTCTTGTTGATGACAGTGAGAACCACCATGTGTATTCCACAACTTTCAATAGAGTTACACTTGAAATTTGTGGTTCAGAAGCCACTTACTTCCAATAGCCATCAAAGGGAAACAATATGTGGCTATCCACAGCTCCCAGTAGCAGTGATAAATAATCTAAAAGGCAATAAGAACAATTAGGATTATGGCAGGGGACATTTGGGGGTGTTTCTGCATTAAGAATATTTCCTAGTATATTGTATTGGTATTATTGGTCATGAAGTGGCCATAATGTTATCTGTTATCCATTATTTATCCTGTGCCATATAACAGTTTTTCAATTTCCTCCATTGCTACTCAGCAGCTTGTTTATATGAGCTATAGTAGTGTTTCTGAAGCAAACATATCAGTTTTACCAGTACAGGGCAGCACTACATAATATTTTCATTATTTTAAAACACTTTTCCTTTAAGTAGGCTTATTGAAATTCCAGCTAGTGGTCTGGACCCCTCCAGCAGAAACCTCAGGGGTAGTTCTAACCTGAGTCCCTTTCTTCATTGTGGATACTTCCCTGAAGGCCAGTATTGCCTTTGGAGGTCTACCGCCACTCCATCTATCCTATAGTGAATTTCACTGAACTAAAAACTCATTTTCTGTTGAAGTCTGATTTTCCCGCCAAAAAGTCTGATTTCAGGACAAAATCCGAAAAAAAAAATCAGATTTTTGCCGAAACTGAGCGCGGACCATGATATTGAAATGGGACCTTGCCATTGAGTTCTACAGGACCCAATGACTAAGTGCCCTAAGTGGGTGCGAAATGTGTAGGAGAGATGGAGATGCAAATTTACATTGTTTTAACTTTTTACAGATAAAAATATTCTTTAACTTATTTTTTTGGTCCTGTGGAGTACTGGTTGGCCCTGTTTCTTCTTCATATCTTATACAGGACCCGACAGCTTGGAGATGGTGGATTTCTGGATTCAGACTTTTTCCATCCCAGGGGTATAATAAATTCTGAAAAATGTGTGATTTTTTAAAAGTCTGATATACTAAAAAAATCCACAAATTTTTGCATTCTAAATTTTGTAAAAAAACATCCCTTAGAGTGTACAATCACAGCTGCTTGTCTATCACTGTCTATAAACTCATTTACAAACTCAAGTCCATGTCCCACAACTTTGTTTACGGCACTCTTCTTAAAATGGCCTTGTGTCTGAAGCTTCTCAGCAGTATCCAATTTGTGATTGGAGGCCAAATAGGAAAAGCCATGTGCTCCCACTTAGTAAAGTAAACCTTCGCCAACGCTCATAAACCCTCTGAGCCATTAGGGTATGCTATCCCACTCAGGTACACATTATAATATATATTTTATGTACACCTGAACTTCATTATATAATGGGATCTTACACAATTATTAATACTTTGAAGATAATCAGTTGTCAAAACTAATTTGGCAATTCGTTTTTATTGGGTGTTGAGTTCGAAATTCGACCACATGAATAGGAATGGAAGAAAACTCCTTCGAATTTTACCGCAATTCGATTGGTCGAATGATTGAATAGGAATAATTCGATTGATCGATTCGAACGATTTTTTCGATCAATCAAATTTTTCAATTAAAAATTAAAAAACCCAATTGGGTAGATTTCATCTGGCAAACTAGGTGGTCGACTAAAATTTAAAGGGAAAGTACTTCGACAGTCGAATGGTCGAATATTTGAATGAAATTTTATTCGAGTCGTTCGATCGAATTTACAAAATTCACTGGTCGAAGTGGTCTTCAAAAAAATTCGAAAATTCAAATGTTTTTGAAAATTTGATCGAACTTTGAATCTTTCATGTGAATTTAGTAAATCTGCCCCTTAATGTTTAAATGATTTTCTAGTAGACTGAATATCCAAATTACAGAAGGACCGATTCTTCAGAAAACCCCAGGTCCCAGGCATTCTAGATAACAGGTCACATACCTGTAATATAAAATAAATGATTTGGAAATCATTACAACACCTAAAAAAAAAAAAAAGAACAAGCAGTCATTAATCTGACTGTGTATTATATATATATATACTGTACAATAATTAGTGAGTCGTTCTACATTTGGCATGGAAGTTTAGCATTTATGTATTTCTTAGATGGAATATTAGGGTTTGTATACCTTCTTATTTTGTGCCTATAGTGATAAATTGAGTGTAATTGCAAATAACGCAGAATTATTGTAAAATTTCTTAAAAGTATAAACAAAGTAAATTGTCACTATATTCATCTTTGTAAGTGGTTTTGGTCTTTTCTGTTTGAAAAGTTTATTTTTGCAAAGTATTCTAATGACCCCAATGCCTTCATATGAAAAGTTGCATGCTCTACATTTGATCGCTTAATTACCCCTAGGAATACAACAGAGATAATCATGAAAATATAGTCATGTACTGTAAGAAAGACCTGAAACTGCCTGCAAAGCCATACTCTCTTTACGTCAGTCCCATGCTGCAGAGAATATCTGAGATTACTGCCACAACCAACCTCTTAGTTTGCTTAGCTGTGGGAAATAATACCTCGCAATTGATAATAGCGAACAAGAATTCTGATGTTTTTGCTATTTTAATGTTGATTTACGTGGCCTGTTTTGTTTGAACAGGTGAGCTAAAGGTAGTCACCCTTTTCTTGGGAGACTGGAAATGCTGGTTTACCTAGAGGAGTTTTTGTAGACTGTTTTTTTTTTTTTTTTTTTTAAAAGGAAGCAATTAAGACTAAGCTTGAACCTGTCTAGTCATTTTGCAGAGGAAGCTTCAACAGATGTTATAAAAGCAAACAAATAACAGCAAGAGTTTTGTTTGATTTTCGACAAATAATGTAGACCCTAATGTCTTGCGTTAATATAACCCCAAGTAATTTCTCTTGATTTGCAGTGAACATTATCTGAAACAACTATTTGTAATTCATATTTCTTAATGGCTCGTAATGTAGTAAGCGTCACAATTAAGAACCCATTTTACTTGTAATAGTTGAACAATGGAAACAAGTAAATACATATCTTCGCAAATGAGGACTAGCTTCTCAATCATCAACACAAAGACTTCAGTGTATTATAACCTGAAAGTAAATAAACATGACTAGGTAAGCAATTCTCATAAGTGATTTATGAGCTAGTAAAATGTCTTCAATTGTAATCAAGAAGTACACTTTTATTGTCTGGCTATGTTTAAGGCTGAGATTATATGGAATGTGAGGATGTGGGATGCTAACATGTCCTTTAACCTAGGACATAGCATTTGTAAAGCTGTCTGTGAAGGATCTGGCTACCATGGTCCATTTTGTCTGTAATTGCAAAAAATTATGATGATTATTATTTGTAGCATTATAATTATTAGTATTACTATTCAATCATATATTATTATTTTATGTTATGATATTACTATTCAGTAATCATAATAATATTACATGTTGCTGACTGCAACACATCAAAGAAGTTAAAACTGCAGTATCTGGGTTATGCCACACTAAAAGGTCATTTTACAGGTATGAGACCTCTTATCCAGAATGCTCTGGACCTGGGGGTTTCTTGATAATAGATCTTTCCATAATTTGTATCTTCATCCCTTAAGTCTATTATAAAATCATGTAAGCATTAAACCAACTCAATAGGCTGGTTTTACTTCCAATAAGAACTAATTATATCTTAGTTTGGATCAAATACAAAGTACTGTTTTATTATTACAGAGAAAAAGGGAATAATCTTTAAAAACTTTAACTATTTGGATAAAATAGAATCCGTAATCCTGTAATTTGGAGCTTTCTGGATAATGGGTTTCCTGATATTATAACCAATTTAGAATTGTTATGAAAGTCTTGTTCTAGTACCGTAGCAGGAATTTTATCATCATCTACACTCCCAGTGGGCACCACTGACCTGACGCTGAGTCTCCTGTCCTATGTATAATTATGAACTGTGAGTAGGCACATCAGCAGAAATACAGTCTGAACACTTTTCCTGACAGTTGAGTTGCGGCTTGTGAATAACTGACAAGAAGAATTACTTCTGATTTTCCAGGGCACCATTTGCTATTGCCTTCATGAGCTACTGATTACAGAATATGATGAATACAGGTGATGAAAATAGGTACCTTTTATAGGCATGAAAAGTTAGATATCACCTTAGGAACTAACATAATTTGTGGGTAAATTTTCACAAGCTGATGAAATACAATGACGTAAATTTGTCCAGTCCATTAATCTTTTATACAACTGCTTTTTTCGGAAGGTTTTGGAAAGAATAAGGTATAGCATGACAGATACAAGAAAATGTTCTATACCTTAAGCTAATAAAAGATTTATAGTAAAATATTGTTTATTCGACACAGAGTTAGTCAGACAGGTTACAGCACAGTAGTTCTAGAAATAAAGTAATAAAGGGCCAATAAAACTGTTTGTTATTTTTGTATTACTATTTAGGTAATGGAATGAGTAATGTATACAGGTGCTGGATCTGTTAACTGATAACAGATAGATCTTTCCAAAGTTTGGATCTTCATACCTTAAATCTACTAGAAAAGCATATAAACATTAAATAAACTCAATAGGATTTATTATAATAAATTATTTGGATAGTCTGTGGGAGTCTTTTAATATTTTCCGGAGCTCTATGGATAATGGATTTCTGGATTGCAGATCTAATACCTGTAATTATATTCCCAATGGAGAAGAATTCCTGGAATCCATGACACCGGTTGAAGGATTTCTTATGACCTCTAAGTCAAATGACTGGCCGGTGTGCAATTTAACCTCCCACATAAAAAAGAAAGTGACCTTTTTCTGATTGCAATACATCATTTACAAATACATTACAGCTATTCATTCTTTATAATGAGTTTTTATTCGTAACCCTAAAGCTTGGCAAGAGTTCATGTGTGAGGGATACAAAAGAGCTTTAAAAATTCTACATGTGCTTTAAATCTTTTTTTGGCCTAAAATATTTTATGTAGGTTTATATCTATGCCCCACTTCACCTGTGACATGAGTTGTCATTTCGCTGACGACCATATCATGTCCAGTGGCACGCAGCACTAAAAATACCCTTGCTATGATTTTTTTCTAAACATTTCCGCACAGGAAGTTTTTTCAGACATCAGATCTTAAAAGTTGCAAGGCATGACAATCTTTCAGTGACTGTATTTTCAGGTATGATCCTTAAAACAACATAGAATGTTCATAGATTTTAGACCGTGCAACAGAAGTTGAATTAAGCTTCATACAGTAAACAGTGACACAAACGCTAGCTGAGGATAGAAACAAAAACCAAGCAAACAGGATTTAATCGAATCAAGGCTTTGTCAGTCATGCTGTATTAATTATCTATTACATACGAACAAACAATCACCTTTGCACTAATTCAACCAAGACCGGACATTCAGTAAAGAGTGTTCACTACTTCATATAGCATCACGATCCCATTTAAAGTACAGGAAGGAAGACAGAGAATTATTATGCTATGGATGGCGTGAGCTCACAAATATATTGGCTTAGAAGGACATACAGTATTGTCCATAAAGAGAAAGAAAGCACAGAAAAAAAAAAAACTTGGTGACATAGCTGTAGCAAAGAAGAGAACCAACTTTTTATTGCATGTATACATTTATTATCTCAGGTTCTCTAAATGGAGATTACAATCTGCTTGACCCAGGGCACTTAAGTGCTAGTGTTTATAAAAACCTTATATACTGCTTATCAAAGCAGGTGCAGTTAACAAGACCCAAATGATAAAGACTCACGTCAGGTCTAAACTAGTAATCATAATAGACCCTGGCATTTCAAGTACACATAGGCCCAACAAGCCCCCCACTGGTCCACTCCACAGTGACTGTCCATGGCATCTTACAGCAGCCCCTTTGGCATTTTCCAGAACTCCCAGATTTCCAGTCCGAGCCTGAATTAAGTTGTTGGAAACACTTTAGTAATAAAATACAATATAATATAAGAAGAGACACAAAATAACATTGTGCATAGAACACACTAGGAAAATTCCCCAAGAAAAATGCAATGGGTGGGGAATGGGATGATTAGTGAAACCAGACAAGCTGCCAATAACTTGCAAAGTGTTCCAGTTGCCCGTGATGTCAAAAAAGGAGGAGGGTAAGGTGACTTTCCCTTATATACCAGCCCTCCTTTAGTGCCAGTAACCAATCCTGCACCCCTATATATTCAAAACCATGGTTGCCTCAGCTCCCAGTACTTCCCCCACAGTCCTGAGCACCACTTTGTTAGCCACTTTGGTGCCAGATATTCTGGTTACACATACATTTTAAACATGTAAATAAATAACAGTAATATTTTTATAAACTGTCATTTGAATTGTATGTTTTTGTAATACTGTATCAGATGGGTTAATTGTTGGTAATTGCAGTTCTTTTATTCAAACTGCAATGTGGTTGCTGGGGTTCAGTGGTCTAAAAGTTATTTGGAGGTCATTTTTCAGACATTCGGATAACATGATTACATAATTCCAGCACTTTCTGAACTTTATACAAAAAACATCAACTCATTTAGATGAGACAAAAATTCCTCTCTCTCTTCAGTCTATTCATGTGGGCGCAGAAAAAGGCGTGGAACCTACAGCTGTTTGCAAATCTCTGAAACATTTCAATGTGACGCACTCTTTAAGGGATTTCCCTTGCTTTCTCAAGCGTTACTGCACGATATATTATGTTTGTTTTATCTCCATTCTCATAACTGTGATTCATCAGCTTTTAGGAATTAAACTTAAGTAATACCATGCTCTATAAAAGATATGAGCTACAGTATATGCATTGATAAATAAATTCATGGATGTGAGACATCACCTTCATATACAGGAACAATAGCTTTTAAAATAATGCTCAGGAGTAGGCTTTTTTCTGTATTCTTGTAAAGCTGGCCTAAATTCTGCATTGACCAAGGCCTTGTGTAACAATAGTAGGAGATCAAGGTTAATCGGCACAAGTGGTTGGATGAATCGGTTATTTTGAGTTGTGTAAGCTCTTTGTCTTTGGC
>CM044446.1:33989161-34005020 GCA_024363595.1 Xenopus borealis
CACAGTCAGGCAAATGCATTGTGGGACTTGTAGTTGGAGGCACAAGGTTGAAAATCACTGGTGTAATTAATGTTATTTTTGCTTGACTAATGTGAAAAAATATGATTTTGAATATTTTTTGGGGGTGACGGGTCCACTTTAACTGACTTGTTTAGGTCTACTTCCCTCCATCCACTGCAAGTATTTCATAAGATAGGCACTTCTTTCATAGGACTACACTGTTACCAAACTGGGTACACAGTTTTGTAATTTGTATCTATGGCAGCCCATTGTGGACCTGCAGTAAAGACTCAGGTGCATATATACAAAGCTTAGTACACTAAGCATGGTCACAATAAAGCAACAGTACATTATAAAATAAAGTGGAGTTTTAAAGAGATGTTGGAAATAAACTTTGGGAAAAATGGTAACTCAACAGTACATTATGTAAAGTGGGTTTATAAAGAGGTGTTGGAAAAAAAACTTTAGCAAAAGTGGTTTTGATTGCTACCATTTATGTACATCTTTACACACCACTCTTCCTGCTAAAATGTTTTTGATTTTCAACTCTGCCCCACTGACTTGAATAGGTTACACGAGGTCTGAGATGTTGTAAAATAATGGTGCAAATTATGTTGTTTCTCTGGTGTAAAATATATCACATATAAAATACCAAAAATATTTCTTTGTAATGGCTTCTTACCATGAACATGATGTATGAATGTCTTTTAACAAGGTCAGACATCCTCAAATGAAACATATTTCTTAGGTTGAAACCCCAAACCAAAGGCCTCTTCATCTTTAACCCCAGTTCTAAACATAAAGCTTGTATTAATTCCACCACTAATGCAGAAACTAATAACGAGTAAACTCCAGTGTGACTCCAGCATGACTCAGAAAGCACAGTCAGTGGTAGTAAGTCATGCAAGGTGCCACACTCCAGATCTTAGTAATAAGGAAATGGCTACAATCACACAAGCACAAGACTTTAGCTTTTATCAACAAAAATCACAGTGATGCTCATCAGGCTTCATGTGTCGGTGCAAAAGGTGTAACAATGCATTTGCCGACGGAGCTATCTGAAACAGACAATTATAATATCACAATGGTTACGTATGATTCGAAATTAAGAAGCGAAGCGAAGAAGCGAAAACCTGAAGTTCCGAAAAACCAGACACAAATTGCCTAAGACCCGAAGTCATGAAGATGCAAAGTCCCAAAGTCCCAAAAACCCGAAGTCCTAAAGACTAAAAGTCTCGAAACCCCATAATCCTGAAAACCCAAAGCCATGAAAGGAGCCAAAAGAAACAAGGAAGAAGAACCTGTTTTTTTTTTACATTTTATTTTTTGTTTAACTTGTCCACCAATGGGTCTTTAGTGCCTATGTTTGTGTGGCTTTTTTACTACAGTGTGGGTGGGTGTCTAGGGCAGGCCTATGACTGTGGGCGGGGGCCCAGAAATGTTTGTTGTGCAGGGCTCCATGATTTCTGATGGTGGCCCTGCATGTAGCCATATAATGTATACAGTCCAGCCCAGGGGGCATCTCAATTTTAGTATGACCAGCCATTGGGGCAATAAATTAACTTTTCAGAGATTCTCCAAAACTATTTTCTGCAAGGTAAATGTGCCTTTATTTAACAATGTGCATAAGGACTATGTTTTATCTGTTTATTTTGTCATCAACAGAACCTGAATTATAGTCATCTGACTTTCTATGTTGGATAGCATTCCATAGTATGTCATCACCACAGAGCCCCTCTGTTAAACAGGCCCCAGAAGCACTAAAGATGTTGCATAGCCAACTGGCTAGCTAAGGATATTGGGAAATGTTGAACATCTGAGAACCATCTATATATATGTTTTTAAGCACATTTGGAGTTAATTACTATATTTACCATGTCTGATCCCATCAAAGATACATTTTTTTCCTGGTAAGAAAATATTTAAAAATTAAAATCCCCTGTTAAATAAGATTGTCTGACACATCACAGTTTAAAGAAAAACAAATATTGATCTTGTTAAAGGTTTCTAAAGTTTCAATGCAGCAACATTTTTCTCTTTAATACTTTGAAAGCATACTCAGGACAAAACATGCTCGTGTTTGTTTTTTTAATTCTTACTAAATACATTTCAGTTGTTTTCAAAGGATAACCAAGAGCTGAACATTACCACCTGCAAGTCTGGAATAAAAAAAAGACTCCTGAGTTTGCAAATACAGAATTGACTGTCAAGCTAATGATGAATTTTCTTTTGAAAAAAAATGTCCCTGAATACAAAGAGTTTTGAAGCTTGCTACGTGTCTTATGAGATGAACAGGATGAAAATCCATTTAATAAAATCCCAATGTAAGCTTTTTCCCCTCCAAACTAAAGCCTGGCTGTTAATTTATGAGAGGGGGAGCAGTGTATTAAAGGATATAGCTCCCAGAAATATTATAGGAAAAAAAATCCAGAGCAAGTTGAAGTGAGCAGGTGTTCACCAGAAATTTGTCAGGGTGCTAAATCTCCATTATGTTTATGTGAACCAGTGAAAATTAGAAGGGATCAGAGCATACACATATGAGCTGTCATGCACATAATCCATGCAAGATAATAGGGACATTTAAATCTGCTATCACAAAGTGCTCTCTTGATTTTCTATCCAGCTCAAACTCTGCTATTGTCCAGGCCTTTAATTTTATACAGAGCTCCAAAGGCAAACTCTTTCAGCATTTCTTTATAATCTGGAAGTTTTCATTGGAGTTTATGGTTTGCATATTTTATTTTGCCAGTTTAAACATATTTAGAAAAATATTTTAAATAAAAACCTATGATCCTGTTTTTACCTAGGAAAATCATTACAAAATAATATGCTGATAATTCAGAATCCAAAGTAGAGATGTGCAATATTGGCACAAAAATACCATATTGTACTATAATGCTTTAAAAGTCTGCAAATGAAAGGGATCACAAAATGTTTTTTTGTTCGGCTTTTTGACAACTAGCTAGCTCATGCTACATTTAGTGACTGGACAAAAATATTAAATGCGAGAGGCAATCTAGGCCACAGTTGCTACACTCTCCTACAATAGTTGGACACAAATTTCATGTTTAAAAAGGAAGTTCAAATCTCAAAACTCAAGTTTTTTCTTGCAGCAACAATCACTGGCAACCATTTGTACAAATGTTTTCAGAGGATTTAATGATTTTCACTTAAAAAATCACAGTTGCCAAAGAAAACAATCTAGCCATTTATGACACTGTCCACAACTGTGTTCCTTACAAAAAAAGGGACCCAGATACAGTGAGATAAGTAAAATTCTCAAGTCATACAGGAGGATACCAGCAACATGAAGACCCAACTTTTCAAAACATGGCCAAACATTAAATAACTCATCAGTGTTAGCAAGTTCACAGTATAAAAAATACACGTTATAGTTAATGGAGTACAAGTTTCTGAGATACATGCACTTTGCTTACACAAATAACTCCTTGTAGATGTTGATAAGTCTTAAGGTGGCCATACATGGGCAGATTTAAGCTGGCAATTTGGGTCCTTCTGTGATTGGTCCATGTCTCATTGGCACCCATTCACATAATGATCAAATTAGACCAATATTGCCCTTCCTTTGGGGGCATAATGAAAGACAAATCCTCTTGTTTGACAACCTCGCCAAGTTAGTGGATCTTGCAGTGTATAGCTACCTTAACTTCCTTAATTCAAGCATTCATGGGATAAATACAAAGCAGTTATAAAGGAAATTAAAGAAAAAACTAGAACTAAATTTAATGTACATAGAAACAAATCTTAGAGTAGATTTGTAATAGTGGCAATTTGGGGGGCTGTGTGTGGCCCTTTTTATATTTTGTTAAAGCCCCCTTGGTTTCTCAAATGAATGTCCCCATGCTCTGAAACTGTCCTATATCTTCTGATTAGGAGTCAATATAGATTATTTATCGGTTGGCGTAGATAGTCTAGCTAATTAGTAGGCAGACAACACATCATTATTGGATTGAATCTAACATTGTACCCTCCACAACAGAATTGGACAAATAGAGAACCATATTTGAACCCTAATTTTCTACTGAAATATGATGAAAAAAAATCAGTTACATCACCAGTTAACAAAAATGTATCCAATATGGTGTTCAAATACAGTTTAACACTAAGGATTTGTCCAAATCTGAATCCTGTACAATCTTGGGTTTTTACTAAGACACATTATCAAAACTCTTGTAAAGAAGTTTTGTCAATTGTGGCCAGAGGTGTGTGACTGGCAGGTAGGAGCCTATGTGCTGTATTACGAGGGTAATACAGAATTAGGGCTTGATGACAAGCAGAATACATTTATTGAAGAAACAGAAAACAATGTAGCAATAGACTGTTAGGCAACAAACAAAACAAGTCCTTTTACCAGGCCAGTGGTCAGAGGCAGGTGGCAAACAACAAGTCTGTAATATAAGCCGAGGTCTGAGCTGGTGGCAGCCAAGGAATGTCCACTGAAACAGACTCAATTACCAGGAGATCAAATAGTCAATGGGGACTGGATCAGGTAACATGGACACATGGCAGAGAACCAGGCAGGAACAGGAAACCAGGCAGGAACAGGGAAGCAAGCAGGAACAAGGAACCAGGCAGGAACAAGGAACCAGGAAGGAAATCAAAGGTCTGAAGAAACAGAAGTTAGATCTGGCTGTGAGGCGTAATGACCAAGCAACCAGGAGTTGCATCCAATGGGCTTGTAATTCCCCTTAATTGAACAACTGGCAACTCATGATGTAAATAAGTTTGGTGGAGGATGAGACCAGCAGGAAGAGAGAGAGAGCCATGACCAGGAAATCTGACCATCATCCATTCTGAAAACACCCAGTGGCTGTGTAGATTAGTGCAGACATAGTTCAACAGGCAGACCAAGGTTTGAGAACAGATCTGACAAATTTGTTGGATGCCATACTATTGGAGAATTTCTTACCAACAATATGTGAGGCCCTAAATAAAATATACAGTATACAGCCTGCACTGTTCAGTACATAGATAACGTTCCTGTCCCATTTTAGGCCGATGTGCTTGCCTTGGAGTGTATTACAGACTAGGCTGCTTACATGCAGTTCCAAACAGTTAAAAAACTGTTAATAGTAAAAAAAATTAAACAGGAAGGGGTGGGAACTTTAATATCAGAGGGGGTCAGCTGGTTGATAAGAAAAAGCTCAGATTCTAAATGCATATTTTTAATCTGTTTACACAAAGGAGGAACCAGCTAATGAAGGTTGCCTTATTAATAGTCCCAATTCTAGTAATACATCAAATGATGCATGGTTCACACATGATAAAATTCAAAAGAGACTAACAAAGGTCATGGCCCAGATGGTATTCATCCCAGGGTACTTAGCGAGCTTAGCTCTGTGATTGCCAAACCTCTTTACTTAATTTTTCAGGATTCTTTGAGGTCTGACATGGGGCCGAGACTCTGGCGAATTGCTAATGTGGTGCCGCTATTCAAAAAGGGATCCCATTCTCAGCCTCAAAACTATAGGCCAGTTAGTCTGCCTAGGTGGTAGGAAAGCTTTTTGAAAGGTTAATAAAGGATAAGATACTGGACTTTATAGCAAATAACAATACTATGAGTTTGTGCCAGCATTTATGAGTAATAGATTTTGCCCGACTAACAATATCTTTTTATGAGAAGGTAAGCAGGGACCTCGATTCTGGATTGGCAGTAGATGTGATTTACTTATACTTTGCGAAACCATTTGATACAGTGCCACACTGTAGGTCACTGGTTAAATTAAGAAATGCTGGCCTGGAACATAGTATTTGTACCTGGGTAGAGAACTGGGTAAAAGATAGATTACAAAGAGTGGTGGTAAATGGAACATTCTCTAATTGGACCAGTGTTGTTAGTGGGGTACCGCAGGGCTCTGTAGTGTGTCCCTAGCTTTTCAACTTGTTTATTAATGACCTGGATGTGGGCACTGAAAGTACTATTTCTATTTTTGTAAATGATACTAAATTGTGCAGAACCATAGGTTCCATGCAGGATGCTGCCACTTTGCAGAGTGATTTGTCTAAGTTGGGAAACTGGGCAGCAAACTGGAAGATGAGGTTCAATGTTGATAAATGCAAGGTTATGTTTTTTGGCAAAAATAACATAAATGCAAGTTATACACTAAATGGCAGTGTGTAGAGAGTTTCCTTAAATGAGAAGGATCTTGGGGTTTTTATAGCAGTTTATGGGCAGTGTCATTCTGTAGCTACTAAAGCAAATAAAGTTCTGTCTTGCATAAAAAAGGGCATAAACTCAAGGGATGAAAACATAATTATACCTCTTTATAGATCCCTAGTAAGACCTCATCTGGAATATGCAGTGCAATTTTGGACTCCCGTCCTTAAGAGGGATGTAAATGAGCTGGAGAGAGTGCAGAGACGTGCAACTAAGCTTGTTAGAGGGATGGAAGACTTAAATTATGAGGTAAACTGTCCAGGTTGGGTTGTTTTCTCTGGAAAAAAGGCACTTGCGGGGGGACATGATTACACTTTACAAATATATTAGAGGACATTATAGACAAATATCAGGGGACCTTTTTACCCATAAAGAGGATCACCGCACCAGAGGCCACCCCTTCAGACTAGAAGAAAAGGACTTTCATTTGAAGCAGCGTAGGTGGTTCTTCACAGTGAGGACAGTGAGGTTGTGGAATGCACTGCTGGGTGATGTTGTGACGGCTGATTCTGTTAATGCTTTTAAGACGTGCTTGGATGATTTCTTGGACAGACTATACTCTATAGTTAGTATATGGTCATATAAAATTTATGTGACGGTATGGAAGTGTGTGTGTGTGTATACCGGGTTTTCATTTGGAGGGGTTGAATTCGATGGATTCTTTTTTCAAACCAATTTAACTATGTAACTATGTAAAGAAAGCGGAGTTATGTTTTAAAATTACATTTGAAAGCTACCATCAAGTAAAAATGCATTTAATACAAATTTTCTTTTTCATTTACCAACATCATGAAAAATACATGTATCTGAAACCAAAAATAGGCTTTCCAAAATTACCATACATTTCAGAAATTCTTCTCCTGTCACATAATATACCATTGTCATGTAGCTGGAGTTTTTTCTCTAGTGTGCAGTATCTGTTGCAAACACAATGAGATTGGATCTATTTAAATCTAATATTTAACAATGAAAGGTGAGATCTTAATTGGTGTGCTCCTGTACTATAAAGTGGCAATTGGTTAAGTCTGCAATTGTCATCTGATAGTTCCATGAAATGTTAGAACTTTAGTAAATGCCTTCCAGTATGAACAGCTACCACACACTAACAACTAATCATATTTGGTAACTCAATATTGAGTAACCCAAGTCGTATTTTCTACTTTAGATGCATGTTTGCATTTGAAGAATAAAATGTTCTGTGGACACTTCCCCTGGAATTTAGAGCCAATAAGAAAGAAAGAATGAAATCAAATAGTCTTAATTGCCCATTGCAAGTCTCTTTCTTTCTTTCTTTCTTTCTTTCTTTCTTTCTTTCTTTCTTTCTTTCTTTCTGTCTTCTACCTTTCTTAACTACCATTCTTAACTATTTCCCACCATCAACATTTGCGCTTTGATTTTTCAGTTGATTGGACAGTAGAGAAATAGTAGCAGTATCACATTGTCCAACAATTTGCTCCATTTAAGGGTCAGTGTTGAGTAGAGAACTGTATGCAATAAAAAATGACCCAGCTACCTAACTGGTGAATTAAGTTTAGTTTTTAAAGTGAACAGCAAACATAACTTACATAAGTAATCACTTGATTAGTTAGGCTGTGAGTTTCCTGTGAGTCCTACCTCTCTCTACATCACAGTTGTATCCACACCCTAGTTCAAGGTCCAGGTTTACCCTTTTACTGTTTAGTCATTGTATTCATTTTATACTTGTATTTACACCTACTGTATTTCTGCAGAGGGGTAACAGGGTATGAAAAAAGAGAGTGTTCTGTACAGGTATGAAGGGTGGCTAATTTTGATCATTGCTACATGTAGCAGTAATCAAAATGCTGATACAAGACATAAATTACTTTATGTGTATCGAGTAATGATTACTGATATGAGGTGAGCAGCAGTATGTGTGTTTTTTTCTAAAATGGGAAGCAATCCAGGCTGGATACTTGGCTCTTATCACCAATTTACTGTGGCTTTGTCTTTAAAAGCTTTATATTAGGGTAAAGAATTGCATTAAAAGTGATGGGACCATTGGTGGCCCCCAAAACAATGAAGTAGTTAACAGTAACTTGGTATAGATAACACATCCAATCTAATAACTGTCAGTTTCATTGGAAGTCTTAATTAGTATTTAGAACAGGAACGTTGTCTTTTTTTATTATTGCCACCAGATTTAAAATTGTCTCTACTGAATCTGCCTTTCCTGAAATAAAAAAGATGAAACTGAATTAGCTGTAGTACACACATGTTCCTTTAACATGCAAACTCTCCAGACACTGTTATAAAATATTTAACTATTACGTAACGTCACATATTGTGCCATTTAAATGTGTAACACATATTTGGACAAATCAAATCAATAGCATCAACTGCAAATCTTTCAAAGATTGAAGAGACCTTGTTTTTTCCAGCAAGTAAGGAACAAAAAATACTGTAGATTTTTAAATCCAAAATCAAGGGCAAATTTATGAGAGTGTGAGTAGGGGTTCCTGCAGGATGCTGGATTCCCAGGCATTTAAATGGTGATGGAATCAATCAATAGGCCAGTTTGATCAATACAATATAAAACAATGAATATCAATATTTATCATTGTCAAAGTTTGTAGGGTGTGTTAGTTCCAACCAGAAAAAAAAATGACTTATTTGGGAGGATGAATCCCATTGAAGGCTACTGCCAATGACACATTTTTTAAAAAATATATTTTTCAAATTGATTCAAGTAGTATCAGTTTTGATCAAATTCTCCTTCCTGGTGCCACCTTAATTTATAAACATACAGTATTGTGTGTATGTGTGTGTTTTTGTAAGTATGGCTTACACAAAAAAAATATGCTAGTGCTTAATGCCAGGTTGATACAAAAATAAGAATATTTAGCATAAAAAAGAATTGTAATTTTTATAAGCACTTCTTTCCAAAGATAGCTTCCGAGAGCTAGCACAAATAGTCCTGTATATATAAGGTATCAGCCAAAAATGTCTACTGAGGAATTTCTGGGTGATAATTGAGGTTGCAAAGCTACTTGCAATTATAATCATGGATATAGACTGACACACAGTGATTGCCATTAATGCTAAGTGCAAGCAACCAAAGTCTTTTTCACGTAGTGGCAAATAAATACCCAATTCATGCTGCAGATCCATTTGACATGAATGGAAATACTACATATTGCTGGATACTGGATGCCCAATTATTGCCCAAAAATTGTTAGTGTGCTTTTGAGGCTATAATCACCTGCATACTGATCACTGCAACAAGTGGCAGCTATTAAAATAACCCTGTGCCTTTGCCACCAGAAAGCCTATAACAGCTACTTTAGGATGATATGATATTATTGAGTACTTCAGTTGCTACGGTTTTCAGTGGTTTTATTTACAGTTTGGTCATACAAACCAAACTTTTACACACAGTCATTACAATTATACATTTTGCCTGAAATGATCTTGATAAAGACATAGAAATAGTGTGATAACTTCCCACTGGGGACAGGGTTAGTGCATTGATCTTACTGAGTTCAACCACTTAATATATTACTATGCCAATCATATTTGACTTGCCTAAAGCACTAAGTGAATTATATACAAAAAAACTAGAGGTGAAGAAAGTGTAAAAGTTGGGCATTTCCATTCCCTTGGGGTGCTCTGCAGAACATTTACAACATATACCATATACCATATAATAATAATAAAATACACTGTTGGCTCACCAGACCCCACTGTGGAAGTGAGGTCTTGTGGGATATAACATAGTGTTGTGTTTGGTAGCCGAGGATGAGGAGGGTATAGCAATGCTTTATTAGCAGGTTCATGCAGCCATTACATAACAGCAGTAAGTCTTACTTTCACTTTCAAGTTGTACAGAAAGTCCTATGTATGAACAGTGCCACCTGCAGGCCATTTGTATAAACACCACATATTGCACTCTACATTTTGCATTAATTCCTAAGATGAAGTGCCAGACTTTCCCTGCAGAAGACAGATGCTCAGGGTATCCACTGCCTCTCTGACTGGATTAATGCAGCACACTCTCCTATATTTGTTAGAGATGAAAAAATAAACATTTTAGCTTTACTTTCTTAATAACTGTGCTGCAGTAATATTTATATTTACAGTATATGCAGAGAGCATGTCCAGCCTATTCATTTCTTTACTGGAAGGAGAGAAATATTAGCCTTTCTAGGAGGAAGAAAAGCACTGCAAAACACTTAGAAATACTAAATCTGATGCAAGTTTTGATCCTGAAGGTGTTCTCAGGTGCACAAAGCTTTACAGCACTAAAATGTTTAAAACCAACCCTAGCAACAAACAAAGGCCATTTTGTGTTTGCTAAATAAAGCATGAAAGAAGAGTGACAAATGTAGGAGGTGCTGTGCCGGTCGACACAAAGCCAGGAGGAGGGGTCCTTATGAAATGGAAATGTAGTTCAGTGGTCCTGAATTAATATGCTCATCCTTTAAACCCTTAGGGCTGGGAGATCACAGGCGTAGAAAGTCCATCAAAGAGCATTTTTCTGCATTGATCCAATCCAAAGTGGAAGATTGGTGGGGGGGATGTTGAAGTTTGTGGGGGGGCTTCATCAAGGATTCTTCTTTTTCTTTCTCTAAAGTTGAGGTCAAAATAATGAAAAGTACTTCACATGCCCATAAACATTAAATCTCAACAAGTACATCAAAAGGGAATGCATTTTAAGCAGCAAGATATATATCCGCAGATACTATTTGAAGTGTATGCAAATGTTAGATTTATTTGTGCAAATAATACCTTAAATAGCCTGCAGCCCTCTAGGTGCTCTTGAACTACGAATCCCAGCATCCCTTACCAAAGACTGACTATAAAGGTACAGCCAGAGATACACCAATGAGATTCCCCTGCTTACAAATCACTTTATTTATACTTGTCTAAAATGGACATGGTTTAATTTTAAGCAACACCACTTTAAATACAGCATTTCAGTGTGCTATTTCCTATAACAATAACATTTTTTTAAGCATGAGGGCCTCCTAAAAACATTAAGCTTCCACTTAGCCGCTTTTTTTTTTATAGAGGATGTAATTGTGCTTTACAGCTCAGTGAATACAACACCATTTAATGGACTTGACGAAGATGAATAAAGATATGTTGAAAAACTGTAAACATTTTATACATCATTTACACTGTATTTTTGCTACTAAATCTACCCTTACCCTAGCTTCCAAAGCACTTGAGAGTTCTGACAGCACATGTTATTTATGAAAACTGCAGACATATTTTTGATCAGAAAATCAGTTCGCAATTAAAAATAAATATTGAAAGAGGATTTTTATTAAACAAGTGCTCAACTGAAAAATGTAATTGAATATAGATCTTATTAACTGGGAAAATAGCCCCTCTTCTTTGCAAATGTTTACGGATGACTTGTCATTAGAATATGAAGTGATTAGAGGATCTTAGTTTGTGTCAATCTTAGTTTGTGTCAGTTTATGGAGATTTAATGATAACTCTTTGGGAAAGCTGAGCAAGGATTCCCAAATCTGTCAAGGATTAGGTTATAGTGTACAGTACTATATCGGCCTGGAACTCAGTGCGGCCACTCTGAATAATCAAATGCAGGAACAAAAGTTGTGAATCCCTATAGTACACTACTTTATTAGGATCTTCACGCTGAAATAAAATAAGGCTCATCTGATCAGTCAGATTTTCTGCTATCTGATTAGACCACTATTTTCTCAGCAGGGTCCCTATTTTAAACTGGTAACTGTGGATGGCCTGTTGGGAAAAATACGAACTTTTGGACCACTAAATAGCACCATTATGGTTATTTAGTGTAATTTATGAAAAATAGGTAAGTCATGATCACCTACTTCTTCTTGCTAATGATAGTTCCATTTACTAGACAGGTAACCATTTTTTCTCTCTGTGTCATATAACATTGTCCAATTAATGATCAAGAGAAATTACATCTCTCAGTAATTCTGTACAAATGATACATTAAAAATGAATAGATGATCCGCATGTGCTCCGTTTGGGATGCAGTCACTGATTTATGTTTTCAGATTTTCTTTACTTAATAAGGCGGAAGTAATTTTTGGAGATCAGGGACATTTTCTAAACAGCTGTATTTTTTCTCCTTATGATTTAAAGATACATTTTATTTTGTTCTAGATTAAAGAAACATTAACATTTGTTCAAACAGCAAGATATCGAACTGATAAGACGTACCGATTTATTAATATTTAACTAGCATCTAATGCTTTCATTGTAATGATTATTCGGTATGAGATCTAGAATGTTTGGAACCTTCGGGTTATCAAGATACAGAGTTTTTCTTAAAACTACTAAAAACATTTAAATAGTAAAGTAATTACTGATGGTTGTTTTATCATCAGTATGGATTTATACTCACTTTAGTTATCACCAAGTTCAAGGTACTGTTTATTTATTGAAGAGAAAATGCATAACCATTAAAAAAACTACTTGTTAAAGAGCTAAACCCTTGAAAATAAATACAGGTAGAATATTTTGTGTTCTGAACTTTACTGCACCTGTCTAAAGTTTCAGAATATATAAAACAGGTCTTCAAAGTTACACACATGAAGTCGCCATCTTGGATTTTGTTAGGGGTGTCTGTGACACTGCACATGCTCAGTGTGCTCTGTGCAGCTGTTGAGATGTTAAGGTCTGGGGGTTGTTCTGCGATGTATAGCTATGAGCAAAATGTTTTTTTCAAGTTTCACTGTGAAAATGACACCCCATACACTCTAACGGGTGTAAAATTTTGTTGCACAATTTGTTGCGCATCAAAAAAAATTTCTGCACATTTTTTGCCGTTTCGTGAATTTTCGCGAAGTGAAATGGTTCAGATTCGCCCATCACTAGCAATGTATTTAGGTATGGTGTGACCCTATGCCATGTCAGTTCTGCATGTGCATCACTTCCGGTATGCAAATATAAAATTGGGCCCTGTAACCCTCATCCCCCAGCTCTGCAGCTAGATCTAATTTGTAAATGTCTAGCAACTGGGGGGGGGGGGGGATTTTGATATTTTTTAAAATCAGTTATGTAGGCTCCTGAGGGTGTCTCCAAAAAGCTGCCGCCCTAGGCACAGACCCTTAGGTGTCTATAAATAGGGCCTTGCAAATACTCAAGCAGAAAATTAGGTTTATCTGACACAGAAACTGATGCCACAAGGCTGGTTATTATATTATAATGAAAATTACATTGTACTGCCATGTAACTAATCAGCCTTGTATCATTATTTTTATATTTTAGGTGTACTGTTGTGAGTGGGTCCCTAAGCTCAGTAAGTGACAGCAGCACAGAGCATGTGAATCAGTGAATAAGCAGAAAAGAAGATGGGAAATCCAGGGCCTTCTTTTGAGGGAGACTAGTCTAGTGATGGGTGAATCTGACCGGTTTTGCATTTGCCGAAAATACAAGAAAAGGCAAAAATTCACCAAAAAGTCTATGGGTAACAAAATGTTTTTCACCCGCGAGGTGGGGCAACAAATTTTTTTTGCAGCGCAAAATAATTTTTCCCACTCATTTGAGTCTATGGGTGTCATTTTCGTAATGAAATTTGGTGAAAAATTCTTTAGGCACATTGTAAATGACCATATTTTGTAACAACCTTTGATTGACAACAGTGTCGGACTGCCCCATTATTGATTATAGAATGTAAACAAAACAAACTAGGAGAATAGAGGTTGATTGAGGAGATGAAGAATATTAGTAATGAGAGTGGGCCCCAGGTCTAAGGTTTTATGGTGGGCCCCTGGTCTAAGGTTTTATGGTGGGCCCCTGGTCTAAGGTTTTTGGGTGGGCCTCTGGTGTCCCAGTCCGACACTGATTGACAAAGCACCCCAACCTACTACTATTTCTTAATAGCAACCCCATATCACAAGTAGTTACAGGGGGATTTCAACCAGTATGAATCTGATCCGTAACAGGTTTTTATGAAAACCAATGTTAGTGTCCTCAACAGGACTTTAGAAATAATATGTATAACCATTAAAACATTTCAAAAGCAAATTAATCAAGTTTTAATGTAATGCAATAGCATACATGCCCTATAATGATCACTCTTTAAGGGTAATATAAGGTGAAAGATTTGCCTGTGTCTAGTAAACCATAGTAACCAATAAGATTTTTGCTTTGATGACCAGTAAAATCTACTGGCTGATTGGTTGATTTGGAATAATACATTTGTAGCAGACTTTGTGCAATTAATGCTACCTGCTATCATTTAACAAACATGGCATAAACATTTCCATTTTATTGTATTATGGACAGTATAAATTATATTCTGCTAATGTGCCATACCCACTGGCTATGTTTCTTTGTTTTATATGGCACAAGCAAAAACATGGTGGTTTGAGTGTTTCTTCTAAACTTTTCACCCTGCCCAGCACTTCATAGATAAGCCAAAGATGTTATAAGTATCTTGGAGCACATTTTATTGCAAAACCCCAAATCAAGGTGCAAAACATGGGGGCAGATTCACCACCAGTGGTGCTTACATAAAATATAAGGCATGATAATAACACACAAAGAAATTGTAGCCATATTACCACATTAATATGCCAATTTTGGGATTCATTCATGAAACTAACGAATTAAAGGAACGCTGTTCTGTCTATGATAAGGTGAGCATAAATACACATCTCTTTTGATGCCTTGAAGTATGATGAGCAAAGAAAACAGGAAAAGGCTGAATTGGTTTTTTTTTTGTTCTTACTAGAACACTTCATAATCATCAACACTTTTTTGTACAGCTTTTATACAGATGTACTGGGGGAAAAAACAGACAATTGGGAAATGAAGAAGGACTCCCATCTGGAAAACACACTATTCAATTTGTTGAGGCAATTATTGGTGTCACAGAGCACATGCTTTACCTGGTACTTCAGCTGATAAGCAGGCGCCGCTTTCAGGCTTTACATTTATTCAGTAAAAGTTGTATTTTCCATGGCAACACTTGAATTACATAACACTTGTCCAGTGAATAGACTGTACGTATTCTTCCTGCTCTTTATCTGTCTTATTGGCAAACTCATTAACAGCAGCATGCCGCCCAGATACAAAGAATCGCATTCAAGATTTATTTTTAGTTTATTACCTATGAAAACTTTCTTTTACCTTCGGTAGTTGGGGAATAACTCTGCCAAATGAAACACGTCAATCTTTTACATTATGGAGAATTCTAATCTGGAAAATTCAGAATGGGTCATTTATATGGGTAACTGTTTTTTTTGCCAGTTATTTTATAAAAGTCCCATGTCTTTCCCATGGAAGGAAGAAAAAGGAATTACTTATTTTCCAGTTATTCTAAAAAATATTTGTGCACATTACTTGAAAACCACCCCAAAAACTGAAGGATCAGGATTTTTATAAAGGAATTTAAAAAAAATGTTTCACTTTCCTTATATATATTTACTCTACATACTGTAACTACCTGCTATGGGTCATTCTCACAGATATTATCATTTCAGCTATCAGGATACTTACCCTGATTTTAGCCAAACGTTCACATAAAGGTAAGAACACAGTTGGAGTGCCTCAGGCTTTTTACCACCTGGAGCATGAGAACCAGCCTTCCCTCCCATTGCCTGTTCTTCATCTTGGACTTGGTAAAGATTTATATTAGGGCATGGATACACAGGCGGATCTTAGCCACATTTCTGGAACGGTTCACATGCAGGATGCTGACACTTTGTAGAG
>CM044446.1:34007158-34024550 GCA_024363595.1 Xenopus borealis
AAAAATGTATTGGAAAGTAAACAACCACTTTAAAATTACCTACAGGCAGCTTTTTCTAGACCTTGGTTATATGCAGCTTGAGGCTGATCTTACGTCATGGGAAAAGGGCCACTGGTCAAAGCATCTAGACAATAGTCTTATTCTTGGTTTCAAGAGCTCTTCCAGCTGATTTCAATGTCTGCAGCACTTACCAAGTACTGATCTATTGCAACCCATGGAGAAAGGACGAACATGTGGTACTGTAGGTAAAATACATGAACCCATAACTTTTGAACAAAAATAGCAGATTCCTTTAAATTACCTGAATAAAAAAATTACAATATAAATATTGAGGAAAAAAATATTTTATTGAAAGGAGGAGATTGGAGAAATGAATCAGCATTTGAGATACTAAAAAATGGTGTCAGAGAACTTCTATGACATTCTCATTGAAAACAGACTTTGGCTTGAACTCAAAGGAGCAATCATTAACTAAAACAGTGAGCAAGGGATTCAAGTTATGCATCCAGACTTTGATGAGCCATGCCAGGAAGAGCTGATGAGCTGGCAGATTGTTTGGCAGAGAACATTGGCTTGTTTAAAGAGAAGAGCTTTTATTTGTCTATTTTAGTAAGTTAGATTAATACAAAACATGGTGTTTTAGATTTCCAAAGGAAAGTAAAAAAAAAAGACAATAAAGTCATCAGCTTCTTTATTCTGTAAGAAGGATTTGCATTTGTTTCCAGGATTCTCTCTGGTGATACACACCTAGAAATACCTGTTCGAAATATGGAAAGGAATTTCTTCACATGCTTAACTTCATGACTATAGCAGTTTTAGAAGATATTTTTCTTCATGTTTTTCTTATAGTCTGCTCGAACAAGGTTTTTTTTGTTTTTTTAAAGCAGGGAATTAGGCTAATTAAATATAGATTGAGCAGGTGTGATTTTGGCATCTGGATAATGCAGCACATATGGCACACCATTTATTTTAAAGGGAGAAAGGCTGGAGCCTTGTGAGACAGATGCACATATCATGCATGCTCCAGCTGTAGCACATAATTACCCTATAGAAAGAAGTTTGCTTACGTCCCATTTGGAACTTTGCCTTTTAGTTTCTCATCTGCTCACAGTCATGGTTTTAGACCATCTAAGAAAGTACTGGAAGCCCCCCACCTGAATAATGCCTGGGGAAAGCTAATTTATTGTATCATCAAGAAATGGAAGCTTGCATGTGTTTTGAAAGCAACTGGTTCCCCATATAAAGTGTTATATTTATGGCTTTAGAAAATGGGAAAATCTAATTTTCTTCACTGAGACATACTGAGTAGGTTATACCATGCAATAATAAAAGAAAATCTTCTGATATGCTGTTGACAATAGTAGTGAACTACTATTGGGCTCATTTACTATCAGTCAAGGTGCAAAGTGTCATGTCTTACAGGTGCAACTTTTTTTTACTTCCCAAAATTGGGGGGAGTGGTTGTGGGTATTACTATATAATACACAAAAGCTGTAAATATCTTGTAAATTATATCCTTATAAATGGTGAGTTCTGATGTCATCAGTTATAAACGGTGAGTTCTGATGTCATTTATGTCACATGACTCACTGAAACTTGTGTATTATAATAAATAAAGTAGTTCCATGACCTGTATAAAAACACTCGGCCTTCGGCCTCGTGTTTTTATATGGTCATGAAACTCCTCGGTAACTTATAATATCCTTATATTTTACAAGAGGGGGTACTTTATTCACTATATAATATTTAGTGAAACAATGTTGGCATAATTTAAATATAAGAAATGCAAGAAATTAGCATCCAAACATTACTTTTAGAAATATGTTTTATCAATACAAACAGATGTAAGCATATAGGGGTAAATTTACGCGTGAAATGAAAAACGCTGGCAAAAATTCTACTGCGTTAACACTTTTAGCCACTTCACCTATTTACCAACGGGCGCAGGGAATTCACAAGTGAAGGAGATAGATGCTAGCATTGATTTGCACTCTAACGCCAGGTGACTTTTCACTCTGGCGTCTGGACGTTACTCTGCAAAATTCACTAACATGCGGATTTTACTGAACGTTTCCTCTATCGCCAGACTTGCCTAAGCCAGCTCTGACCTGGCAAAGTGCAGTGAAGTACATAGAACATCCTTAATCTTCAGTTAATTACATGATTTTCTAAATATTTTCTAAGTACAAAAGACGCTGGCCACTTTTCATTTTTTTAGGATGATAGACTGCAAAAGGCATCATTTTTTGGGGGGGCACCCGGTTTCCCCTGTACATTTTCTACCATATGGCACATTAAGTTACAGGGGGCTCATGTGTAGGGCATTAAAACAACTCTATATAGACTTTATTAAGGTTCCCTGGACTTGTGCAGTTAGGAGTGGAAATGTAATGTAATAGTTGCAACTTTAACATATAGAGCTCATTCATTTTCAAATTTGAGCAAGCGAAGTTGTGCTAGGCTGAATTGAACACTAGTGCAGCTTCACTTGGATTTACGCACATGGACGAAGAAACAATAGTGAAAACTGGCCAGCGTTCGTCGCCGGAGACAAAACTTCGTGAATTAGCGTTCTCTGAACTAAGTTGTGCCTGGCAAAGTGTGGAGATGGCTGCAAAGCCGTCACTGGCGAATTTTTGCCAGTTAGTAAATGGTCTGATACCAAATGATGTTCAGTTTCAAATGGTTTTTGTACATTGATGGAATTAGGGGTAGGCTGATGAGGCATGTGCCTAGGGAGCAAAGGTAGAGGGGTGCCAGGAATGTATATCTTATGCTGCCTTCCCCTAGTTCAGACCCTAATGTCCCCACCTGCATCTTTGGCGCATGTGCTCTTCTGAACATGTGCATTTGTGCTTTTAGTCATGCACATGAGGAATGGTCTCTAGAGAGGTTGTCTCAATTTAAAAACAGCTAACTTTCACAGAAAATTGCAGAGTAAAACTAATGTAATACATTAGGGCACATTTATGAAATGTTTAAAGTTTTGCAATGTTTCTTACCCAAAATGCAATGTTTTTCCAGTGTGGGTTAATAGTATCCACCATAATTTGTGCTGATGCTCCCGGGTCATTTCAGGGCACCATTGTGTCATTGTTCACAATTGACATTTCATGGTTCATCAGGTTAGGCACATCGCCTTTCTCCACAGTTGCTAAGGAGCATTTATGGACTTATGTGAAAGTCTTAAAATTCAGTCCATTTGCACTCGGCATAGAACTTTTGCATTCGAACCCTAAAATCTGTTAGTAACAGTTTTTCTATCAACTTTATAACCTAAGGAGAGGTGTGCATTAATATATTTTCTTGATTTTTCTTCTGCAATTTATTTTCTGCAATATATACTGTATATATATATATATAGGGGATGAATGTAAAATGAACACAATGTTATAAGAAAATTATCTTACTTCTTTATTTAACCCATTGTTTATTTTGTCACGGGCTCCCACAACTGATGAGGGTGGACTGGAAAGGGAAAAAAATTTTTCTTCCTTGTTGTGTGATGAAAAGTCATGTGATTTACCTTCCCACCCCTAATGTACACATGCAAATTAGGATTCGGTTCGGCCAGGCACAAGGATTCGGCTGAATTGAATCCTACTGAAAAAGGCTGAATCCTGAACCGAATCCTGGATTCGGTGTATCCCTATTGCTTGCTATGTATACCAGCACTGATGCAGTCCTCTAACAAAAATAAGAGAACTAAATCAGCTCTATGCAGTTTATGTTAGCAAAAAAAAGATGGATCTGCCAAATAAGAAATATGAAAAGGCTATTAACAATTTACCTATAGGTTAACCATCTCACAAACTTAACTAAAGCCTTGTGTTTCTATATTGCATAGTGAACAGTCTTCAGTTTTCAGTGTGAGTTGGTGATAGTTCTACATTTATATAAAGCCTTAATGCAAGGACACTGCCCAGAAATTCTGTAAGTGACAGCAAAAAAATTGTTAGATTTCATAAACAAATGCACACTTATATTAAATAAAAAAAAAACATAGATCCTGTTCTATTGAACTGCTGCCAATAATCATGAGAAAAAATATCTCCCCGCAAGATGACCATTGTGTTCTGCAAGTACTTGTATGTGTCCTTGTATCTGTCTCAGCAGATGTCTTTCTTTTATCCTGCTGTACTGAAAATGTTCAAAATGTACATGTGCCAACAGAGTGCTAATAGTGTAACAAGAGCAGCTAAAACAGTAAGAGACAGATTTATCAAGGGTAGAAGTGAAAATTCGAATTACAAAAATTTGAATTTCGAAGTAATTTTCAGGTGCTCCGACTATCGAATAGGCCAATTAAAAATTTAAATTGAATTTAAATTGAAAATTTTTTTATTTTAATCTAAAAATTAAAGTACTGTCTCTATTTAAAAATTTCATTTCAATCCTTCGCCACCTTAAACCTGCCGAATTGCTGTTTTAGCCTACGGGGGATCTATAACTTTTAAGAAGTGTTTTCGAAAATTTTTGAAAACCAAATTTTTGGGGGGAAACAATGTTAATTGGATCGAAAATTAACCTATTCAATTGAAAATGGTTCGTTTTCGATCAAGACAACACTTTAAAAAAATTTGATGGTTGAATTTCGAAGTTTTTCACTTTGTGTATCGATTGCAGTTTTATTTCTTTATTCTAATTTTCTTGTACTCTGTGTGGCCACTTGATGTCCAACAGTGGATTTGATCTGTTTTCTGTGGGTACAGCCTCTAAAGGATAAAAAATATAACTGTAACTCGCATGCAACACGTTCCAATAAGGATCCCCTAATCTGTGTCTCAATTTAGGGAGCACTGGGGGCACAGGGGCAACAGAACCCTGTACTTACTGCCTAACCTATGGTTTACTCATGACAGGCTGTAGGACAGAGCTGTCTTGCACCCATGTAGCAGACCCTGCAGTTTGAGACCCTTTGTCTCCCAGTTGGGGTCTTCCTCTTCTTCCCTCTTTGGTTCCTATTTATAAGTGTACACTTCTGACCTCCCATGCCTGTGATGTAACCTGACAATTATCGCATACTGTAGAAAAGACATTCCATTGTTTTTCAGGTCTTAGCTAATAGTAGCAACAGAGGAAATGCAGTAAGCAGGAGGGTGTTAAAGAATGTCAGCTTCAGGCAAGACTTTTAGGGATGCCTACCGCCTGCCCTCCAGCTGTAGCAAAACAAAATTCCCTTCACCTTGAATTGTAGTTTTACACATCTTGGTGCTTATATACAGAAGAAACAGCATCAGATGACACCTTTACATAATTTACATTCTCAAATAATACTTTACTATGACTTTCTTTTTCATTTTTTAAACAGATTTCAAATCTTAATCCTATAGATTTTAACAAATTGTAATAGAGCTATAAAAACTGCTCTTCTGCCAAGCAGAAACTACAACAAGTTTCTACTCTGGGTCTTTGACCTTCATTTCCATTTACCATTATAATGTAACCTGTCTTCGGGTGTTGGCTTTGTGCAAAGTGAAGGAACTTGATTAGCATGTCAATCTATTTTGTATGCATCTTACAACAGGCATTTAAGCAACTTAACAGTCAATGGTATGCTACAGGGTCACTATTAAAGTTCAGGAAAACCAAACAAACACACCTCATGCCTCTCAACAGGTGCTTACTAACTCAATTTGCAAAAAAAAGAATCCAAGATATTTCATTTGATTTTACGGTTACTCTTGCCACCAGCAATACACGCAAATAAACAATTTAAGATCGATTAGATACGTGGCCTAAATGATGAGAACATTAATAGGAATATGATATATTGTATAATGGCAAATCATGCAATGGATTATGTAACATACAAATGTGTCTACATTAATATGGTCCAATTAATAAAAGCCTAACCTTCATACTTTAACTCTAGTAAGTAAGCACAATGTGGTCTTTTATTATAATGGTTGAATTCAGGTCTGAAAGCTGGATTCTTTGATGATGTCAATCGTGGAATAGATGGAACCAGTGGACAGGCTGGGGGCAATAAAATGTTGTGAAGGTATGACAAGGTGTGAGTAAATTAGTACTATGAGTCTACAACAAACTAAACATGATGCAAGGAGAGTTAAACAATCTAGTCAAGGGTGTGTCAATACATTACCTCAGCTGGGTGTCTAGGAGATATAGGGAGCCTGTAGAAATGTTTATGAAAAATGTTGTATTCCTACATTTTAGGGGACATTTTTTGGCAAAAAATAAAAACATGAAAAAAAAACCCTGATGCTATAAACTAGCAATCACTAAAAATGACTGAAAAAAATTAGCAGCTGCCTCAGAGCTACTTGATATAGATCTTCTTCTTCTAGTACAGGTATGGGAATAGTTATCAGAACACCCATTATCCCCAGAACACCCATTATCCAAAAAGTTCAAAAATTACGGGCAGACCATCTCCCATAGACTCAATTGTAATCAAATAATCTAAATAATAATGATATAACACCTTGTACTTGATCCAAACTAAGATATAATAAATCTTTGTTGGAAGCAAAACCAGCTTATTGGAGGGAGTGATTTAATGTTTACATGATTTTTTAATAGACATAAGGTATGAATTATGGAAAGATCTGTTTTCTGGAAAAAAACAGGTCCCAAGCTTTCTGGAGAACTGGTCCCACACCAATATTGCTCATGTTTTCCATTAATGTTACAATTCAATTTAAAAAAAAAAAAAACAAGATTCTTTTTGTGACTGAAGTCATCTTAATACAATAGTTTCAGATTTGTGTGAGTATCTGCTCTATCTTGTAGAACCATCACCCTCAAAGCAGTTGGGAGAGTGTGTATTTTTCTCATGAGTGAAAGTTCCCATGCCATATTTCTCATCTGACTCATTCATAAACCCTGTAATCTAGAATGTTATTTCGTAAATTATGTGACCCGTGTTACATAACCTTTAAAGGTAGAAGAGTCTCAGTTACTCTTGTGTCTGATTTATTCAAAATCAGGTAATTATTGACTGAAACTTTTTAAAGCGTGCCTAATAATCCCAATATGTATTTACTACAATAAATATTTTGCAACCCATGCATTATCCTTTTGCTGCTCTGCCGATGCACGGAGTATTGCAAATGTGCAGGTGTCAGTTAAGCACAAATCAGAGATCCAGTGTATATTTTTGTGGAGAGAGCTGAAATATTGAACATGTGGCATTGCCACTACATACCTATGGCTGCACATAAATAGATGCAGAAAAAATATTATTTGTTGGAAAAAAAATCATAATAGTCACATAGTTACATAGTTAAATTGGGTTGAAAAAAAAGTCCATCAAGTTCAACCCCTCCACACACATACACACACCCCTACACTCTTTCACACAAACCATATATGTTGATGTTTATATTATTCAACCACATTTTTTGTCTATAATGCCATCCACTAGATGTGTTCTACTACTTAGCGCAAAGAAATGTGTCTGAAAGATGTGGGTAACCATCTAATTTCAGGACCCCTTAATGTGCTTGTGCAATTATACACTGGCAGGGAAGAGTCAACAGCAGACTGGAATTGCAATCCAATTGAATTACAAGGTGCTTTGTCCAAAATGTATCAAAAAAATCCAATGATGCATTGTTGTTGTGGTAGGAAGGATGATATTAAAGACACTGCATATATTATTAACATGTATTTATAGAGCAGTGATTTTCAACCTTGTGCCTCCAGCTGTTAAGAAACTACAAGTCCCACAATGCATTTGCCTGACTGTGGCTGTCAGACTCCTTCATTGCATTGTGGGACTTGTAGTTCCTTAACAGCTGGAGGCACAAGGTTGAAAATCACTGTTATAGAGCACCAACATATTTTGCAGCGCTGATGTTAGCATTAATAAACTGTGATAGTTAGGGCCAAAAGTCTGAAAGTATTTTCAACCTTTTTCACAGCAGAGGAAAACATTACAGCTGACAATATATTCCTGTGTGAAAATGTGTAAAATATAATGTATCAAATAATTTTCTCCTGGCGTGATATTTTTTTATTGAATTTTCACCATGATCAACTGCATTTGCAACAATTTTGACCATAGGTTAGAATGGAGAGCTGCCAAATATGTTGGTTAAAAACAAACCTCAAGTGATTTTTTTTTTTAAATGTTGTAGTACGCGGCTCAAAACCACACAATTAAAAAAATAGAAAAAAGTGAGAATAAAGAAGAACACATTTATAAAGAAGAACACATTTTCTAAATGAGTTCAGAATGGAAAAAATATTCACACATAGGTAAAAGTGCTGTTTTTACTTTAATATGCACAGCTAAGTGTACCCAAATATTTTAAAGCCAACTGGCACATGAAAATCAAGTACAGGTATGGGATCTGTTATCTGGAAACCCATTATACAGAAGGACCCAAATTATGGAGAGGCCATCTCCCATAGTCTCCATAGTTTTATCCAAATAATCCAATTTTTCAAAAAAGATGTCCTTTTTCTCTGTAATGATAAAACAGTACCTTGTACATGATCCAAACTAAGATATAAATAATACTTGTTGGAAGCAGAACCAGTCTATTGGTTTATTTAATGTTTACATAATTTTCTAATAGGCTAAGGGGCTGATTTACTAACGGTCGAAGTGAATATTTGGATGCAAAAAATGTGATATTCGAAGTAAATTTTTGTAAAACTTCGACCATTGAATAGGTTACTTCAACCATTAGACCATTCCACCATTTGACCGTTTGAAAGATCGAATAGTAAAATCCTTTGAATGTCTCTTCTCCAAATAAAAGCTGCTGAAGTGCTATCTTAGCCTATGGGTACCTTCTAGACCATTTTTCTAAGTTTTATTAATCATTCAATCGTACACTAAAATCCTTTGAATCGTACGTTTTACTTTGATCGAACGATTTTTCTTCGATCACAGGAATGCAAAATTCTGTGAAAAATCCTTTGACTTGGATATTCGAATTCGAAGGATTTTAATTCAATGGTCGAATTTCAAAGTTTTTTCTTAGTAAATCAGCCCCTTAAGGTATGAAGATCCAAATTACAGAAAGATTTGTTATTCAGAAAGCCCCAGGTCCAAGCATTCTGGATAAAAGTTCCCATACCTGTATTTAATTGTTTTCCTATGTGAACTTACATTTGAACTTTATTGCAATCCTAAATTTAAGGTGAAATACAGGACAACAACAATTATATTGATCACTGGATATTTGAGGCCTTATAATAATGAGCTTATGGAATTTTCTATTTGATGACTTTCAACTTCTAGCTCAAGTTTAAAGAGAATGTAAAGGCAAAAAAATAAAATCCCATTTCTACTTTCTTTAATGAAAACAATAACTATCTCCAATATACTTCAATTAAAAAATGTCTAATATTTTTATAACAAACCTGACAGTGTGCAGTGAAATTCTCCCTTCATTTACAGCTGGGGATAGGAATTGTCAGATGGTCCCCAACTTCTATGCCGGGAAACAGTCATAGTTTCAAACAGCAGGGGGGATCCCCCCCCATCTTACTTCCCAGAATATCAGCAGCTTTGTCTGTTTCTCTGTAAAACAGCCAGTGACCGTGTAGATATTTGCACCCACAGGACCCAGTGCAGTCTGTATATTCTGATTATTATTCAGTCTTGCTGTAATTGCTTCTATGGCAGATATTATTTGACTTGTGCTGTTTTGATCATTTATGACGATCCCTAAGCTTAACCTCCCAACTGAAGCCCAGATCACACTGAGCATGTGTGAGTCTTAATATTGCAGAGATGTCTAACAAAGTTACAAGATGACAGCCCCCTGTAAATCTTTGAAAGCATAAATAATTTGTAAGTGCAGTAAGTTCATGTTTATATTTAGTATACAAAATATAGCATTTCTAACATTGCTCTATTTTAGACTTTAGTTGCCCGTAAATGAAATATCTGTGATAAGGAAACAGGGTACATTAACATAGTGTGTGGCTACTATATAAACAGGACATTCACAGACAGTTATTAAGAAAAACTCAAGTGTGCTTGTATAAATGGGATTCATTACCAAACAATTGTATGTGTTTTTCTTCCTAATAAATGAAGGTGTTAAACCAAAATCTGTTCACCCTTTTTTGTTTGTTGAAATCCCCTCACATGTAGTTCCTTCTAGCCATTCCAAGAGATCTACACTGGGCAAACAAACTCCAACCTTCCCAATGACAGATCTCCACAAAATATATGGCAACATTTTACAGTCTACAACTACAATGCACAATAACCAAGCCCAATACTTTTTTTAATCACATCATTAAAATGACCAGGGAAAGAAAATCATACTTTCTAAATTACCAGTTTTAGTCCTGTAGATGATATTTACCAAGGAACTTTTACTGTGGATTTACATCCTCTATTTATATTACGTAATTCCTGTTTTTTAGTTGTTTAGTTGTCTCAGAAGACAAGTTATAATTGTTATAATATTTTTCTAATTTTTCAGATGTATTCTCTATGTTTTCTTATCATATCCACAACATATGTATATAAGCATGTGCAGTGAAGAAACACGTTTCTTTCCAGGGACAAAAAGGTTTTAGATGAAGCAGCCGCCATGCCACCATGTTTTTTTCCAGTAGGTCATTGGAACTTTTAAGACTCCTCCTAAATTTATCAGAAAATGAAATGAGGCCATTTAGCAATTTCCTGGCAGTCTATGGAGTTTAGTTTGGAATAAGGCAAATATTTCCAAGGAGATAATGTTTTCATTTTGATTAGATTATAAAATATTTCTCTGTGCCAAACACATGGAATTTTGTCAAATACTTTAGAAGGCAGGTATCTCAGGTTCAGGTAAGATTGGCCATTACATGATTTTAATGTTAAAATTGCTTTGTTATCTGTTCACTGCCAGCAGCCAAAGCCTAGGCCCCATTTTACGTTTCTGCTAAATGTGACTCAGTACAGGGTGATGGATTTTCTGGGTGCGGCTTACAGACATGCAGACATCAGCTAAAACGGATGAGAAAAAACATACAAGCCATCTATGGCTTAAAATGCTAAGTGCTGTGATTTAGAAAGGTGGGGGTGGTATGCATTGTTGTTACAGAACTACATGCCTGTAAAATAATTTGCAGGGGTGGTAAAATTCTGTATCTTTTTGAAATATTCTGTGTACACAAATTAAATACCTGCACTTTTAAACTTAATGGCAGAGTCGGTAAAATTAATAATAAATGAGTAATTTCAGATTATTTGATTTAGGGATAACTGCACTCACAGAGCTTCTATATAGTTCCAATCTGCAGAACCAAAACATTTGTATCAGGTTTGTATTTTATTTACAGTCACAGGTGTGCTGCTTCAAGTAGCAAGTGATTTCAGTTACTAGACCAAAATAAAATACTGATTAACCTCAAAACTGCATTGATGGGCCCAGATTGTGAATCTGTACAGTCTAAGAATGCCAAAGGAGCTGCTGTAAGATGCCATGAACAGTGACTTTTTATTGGCCCTATGGGGTCTGCATGGGTCCCAATGAACGAAGTTCGATCAAATTCGATCAAATACCGATCGTACGAATTTTTCATGAAATCGTATATTCAAATTTGGCCTCTTTGATCATCGAATATCGAATAGATCGAATGATCAGATATTCGATAATTCGATGATCGAAGGAATCAAAATTTTTAAAAATTAGCTTTTTTTTAACGAAAATAAACTAAAGCAGAGATAAATCTTTAAAATTGGCAAGTTTTCAATAAGAAATTACTTACCGATTCTCTGCATGCGCTCCTCTTCTGAGATGGTCGATTTGGCGACGATCCAACGTGCAGCGCTCAATTTCTCCTCCCTGCCTATCTCCTGGAATCTTTAAACCATTCTACTAATCCTTTTGTGAATCGACTGCAGTGCAGTGGCTCTCATACTGCCGGGCTGGCTCCCCTGGGAGAGGGGTTTGGGACAGTGGAAGGGGCTCAGGCTTGGGACCAGTTAGGGTGAGATTTGGGAAGAAAACATATTTGCTTACTTAAATACACTTGAATCTCAATTAGGGTGAAATTTGGGGTGTTTTGAAATTGTATCCTTTTTATAAGATAACAACCACAACTACTGCTTAAATTTTATTTTTAAACTATTAATTTAACAGGGTGATACTGCTGAGTAGCGATGGGCAAATTTATTCGACTGGCTCGAATTTGTGGAGAATTCCTGTGATTCGCCGCAGCTGATGCCCGCGTCCAAAACAAGACTCCCGCGTCCAAACTGAGATGCCCACATCCAAAACAAGATGCCAGTGGTGTTTTGCAAAATTTTCGCTGTTTTGCGAATTTCTCAGAAAGGGAAAACGAAACGCCCCAGATTCGCCCGTCACTACTGCGGAACCTTTCATGCAGTTTAATATACAAGAAGGGGATGTCCTGCGCAGAAAAAAAGGCTCCTGAAAGTAATAAAGTGATACTGACACAAAATAATTCTCATTTGAAAATATTAATCTACATTAAACGTTACCTATAGGTCATGTTGATCATTTGTCGCTGATAGTTCTGCTTTTGTAAGTAATTATTTGAAGTCACTAAACTTGACTGTTTTTCCTGCCTGACTGTCCCCTTTTTAACCTGTCAGTTAGCGTTACTAATGCTGTACAAATATGGCAGTCCCCTCATAGAGAAACAGGACAGTAAGAAAGGTAATGTAAAAGCATCAGGCATAGTTTTTTAGGCAAAATTATAAATAGCATTCAAAAACAATCTTCATTTATAGATAATAAAAAAGTATCTCTTCAAAATCTAATAAAGGTGCCATACATTTAATGCTTGGAGTCTCCAAACAGTAGTTTGCTACTTTTGAATACGATTTCAATGATTCTTAGCTATTTTGCAGACACCGCATTGTACAATTCTGTTGCACAAGTTATTGTATGCAGAAGGGGATATTCTTCCCTCTCTAGGCTGTATGTAACCAGAAGATCAAACAGAATGTGTTCTAACAAAAACCCCTGAGAGCATCATTCTTGTGAATACACAGTATTAGAGACAAGAACCTGACACCTATCCTTCAGCCCATAACCTAACCTGATAACCTACTGACCTCTGCAATTTGTTGGCTGACTGCCATAGTGAAGAGGTTTTAGATGCTTCATTTGAAATGAAACTATAGTTATACGGTGTAGAGTAGGTACTCTGACCATGGTTAAAATGCCTTGTGTGCCATTATTTCACATATAACTCGCTGTTATAAAAAAGAAAACATGGGAAATAAATATATGTATTTATTGCAGTGTATTAGACTGGGAATGTTCTCCTTACAAGTTATTGCACCAGCCCTGTACAGACTACAGCTGTCCATACATTACACTGGCAATTCAGCCAGCCAGGGCTGGATATGTGGACAGGCCACCAAGGGCGGCAGAATTTTATGGGTGGGGGGGAATGCTATTGAACCACACCCACATTGAAACACTGCACAGGAGATAGTTTTTTAAAGTTCCTGTGCGCACATCCCCATTGCTGTGGTCCCCATGATAAAAATTTGTGCATAAAAACTGGAGTGGACAATTGTGGGCCTAGGGGCATCCGCTATGTAGGGTTGCCACCCAGCCGGTATTTTACCGGCCTAGCCGGTAAAACACCAGCCAAGGCCGGGGCCGGTATTACAAATTTACCGGCAATGTAGCTGCCGGTAAATTTGAAATACCCCTTAAAAATGGCCCTTGCCTTGCCTAAATCTAATAAAAACTTACCTTTCTCGCGTCTTCAGCCGATCCTTCGTGTGGCTCCGCCTCCTTTGACGTCACGCCACGCCCCTTTTGACATCATGTCACGCCCCCTTTTGGTCCCGCCCCCCGTCGGCCGGTATAAAAATTTTAAAAAGGTGGCAACCCTACCGCTATGTAAATCTGGCCCTGGTTCAGCCAATTTGGGCATCCCCAACCCATCTCTGGCTGACTTCAATCAGGCAGGTTTAAAATTCATGTTGGGACACAGAGCAAAGTCCAGTCCTAGTCTGATAAAACTCTCATCCTGCAGCCTATTTAGTTTATAGTTTAGTAACTGACATTTAGGGGCACATTTACTAATGGTCGAATTGATTCGAAGTGAAAATTCGAATCAAATTCGAATTAAAAGAATTCGAATTTCAAATTGAAGTTTGGGCTTATTCGTCTATCGAATAGCCCAAAATTTGATTTGAATTGTTCAAATTCGAAAATTCGAATTCGATTATCGAAGTAATGGCCCTTTAAGAAAAATTTGATTTAAAATTTCGGCAGGTTAAACTTACCGAATTGCTATATAATCATATGGGAAGTTTTTTTATTGATCGATCAAATTTTTCATATTCAACCGTTCGAAAAATCGAATTGCGTTGAGCACTGAGCATTCTCAACAAAAGGCAACAAAACACCATTCAGCAACTTCAACGCCAAAACTTTCATGGAACATTCAGGGTCCCCCCCCACTTCTGGCTCTCACCATCAAGGGAAACTCTCACCCTCTTGAACTACAGAGTATTTGGACTTCACACTCAGTCCTGCTCCCTTCTCATCCTGGGACTCAGGCTCACTAGCCTCTGCTAGTCCTTTCTCTTTCTTTCCCCCACAAGGAAAGAAAGGCCCCTACCTCTGGAACTCTCTTGCTGGCAGCAAAGCTCCTTCTGCCAGGCACTGTCTCTTACAGAAGCACCACTTCCTTAAACTCTTCTATCCATTTGAATGGTAGTTTCCCATTTTCTTCCATGTCTTTCAGATTTTAGCTCTCCTGAAAATCTCGAAGTGCTCTAGCCCTTGATCAAACCTCCCAAATGAGGGTGTCAGGTGCTCAAACTGGATGACCTTCACCTGCCCTTCATGTCCAAAATGTCATGTAGAGTAAAACCAGTAGCACTCTGATATTCTTATGAAAGCAATTGAGTTATTTATTTAGCCCATGTGCATACAAAAAAGGGGCAACGTTTTGGACTCCACTGAGTCCTTTATCAAGGCAACGTTGCCCCTTTTTTGTATGCACATGGGCTAAGTGCTACTGGTTTTACTCTACATTTCAGATTTTAGCTGAGCAGCCTATCATTTTCTGCACTTGTTTATATGTTTTCCCCTCTCCAATTAACTTTTTAATCAATGTACACTGTTATTCGGCACGATGTTTGGAATGACCCATTTTACTCAGATTTTCAGAGAGAAATGCACTATAGCCAACATGCACAACATTTGCTGCTTTCCTTCCTTAAATAAGGGCTGTAAGTGACACCTGTTTTTTTCTCAGAATGAATGACCTCACTAATTGAACCCTCGAATTCGACCATCGAATTCGAAGGATTTTACAGCAATTCGATTGGTCAAACAAAACAAATTTGATTGAACGATTCGAACGAATTTAGCCATTTGATCGATTTTTTTTTCATTCGATCTAAAAATGCTTTAAAACACCTATGGGAGCTTCCCATAGGGTTTTAAAGCAATTCGGTAGGTTCAATATGGCGAACTGGCCTATCGATTTTTTTTAAAGGGGAAGCACTTCATCCATGGAATGATCAAATAATCGAATAGATTTTTATTCGATCTATTCGATTGGATTGAATTTTTTTAATTCGATGGTCGAAGTCACCTAATTTGCATATTCGAATATTCAACCAATTGAAATATTTCAATTTGATCGAATTTCGAATCATTCACATGAATTTAGTAAATCTGCCCCTAGTAGGTATCTGTATCTGCCATACATGTGCATTACAGATATACTCACTCACATTTATATTGCTATTAGCGGCATAAAAGTCTGTTTTGTTCCTTCTATTTATTCTCATCATGCAATTTGTTTTGAAATGCCAACTCACATTTTTCTCAGAATTTGAGACAATAACACAATTAGCAAAATGATTGCAAATGACAGCACAGTGGACGGGGAGGTTCACTAAAGTTTAGTAATTGAAATTGGAGTTAAAATATTCAACTGTAGTTAAAAATCTTAATCAATTTCATAAATATGGTAGTTTTGCCTATTAAGTGGCCTATTAAATTTTTCGAATGACTCAATCTAATCATCCCACCACATTCTGAAACCTAAATTTGGGAATATAGCCTATTTGCTGCATTACACACATTTAGGGGTAAATTTACAAAATTCACGTGAATGGATCGTAGTTCGATCGGATTTTCGAAAATACAAATTTGGCCTCTTTGATCGAATACCGAATTATCCAATAGATTGAATAGATCGAATGATCAGATATTCGATAATTCGATCATTCGATGATCGAAGGAATTACATTTTTTACTTCGCCAGATTGAACCTACCGAATACCAATAGAAGCCTATGGCAACCCCCCCATAGGCTTCTTTTGCTAAGTCCTGCTCGAATACCTTCATACGATTGTACAAATCGTACAAATTTTTCGAAAGGCTCGAAGGAAAAAGTACGATTTTTTCGTGAAATCGAACGATCGGTATCCAATCGTATGAATTCATCGAGAAATCGAATATTGAGCAAAATTATAGCCTGAAACTATTCAATAAGCCTTCGATAGTCGAATGCTTATCCAATTTCGAATAAATTCATAGGATTTTGGGTGAATTTTTGTAAATTTGCCCCTTAATATTAATTGCACCTAAGAGAAGCATCCTCAAAAATTGGATGAAACCAAATCCTCCTGAGATAATGGATGTCATCACGGAGTTGAAATATCTATGTACCAATGAAGCTATTACTTTTATATTTGATAGTGTGAGGAATCTTATGAATTTCTTATCAAAATGGAAAATTTTACATAAATAATTTTTCTCAAACTGATAGATCTACACTTGACTCAATTCTATA
Organism: Xenopus borealis; assembly: GCA_024363595.1. Lineage (NCBI taxonomy): Eukaryota > Metazoa > Chordata > Amphibia > Anura > Pipidae > Xenopus > Xenopus borealis. The sequence continues at coordinate 34,023,887 of CM044446.1, forward strand.
GACCATAGGTCCATGGAATCCTAATTAAACGACACTAGCTCGAACTATTATGAAAATAATACAATCTAGATTAGGACTATATTTTACACAATTGTCCTATAATATCCAATTTCACTATAGTACTTGTTGAAATTTGATATGGTTTTTTTAAATGAATATATTATTAGAATGCTTGTATTAATTACCTTATTAATTATTGCATATTTCGCATGTGCTGTCTGTTGTTATTGTACATTTAAGTTATTGGTGTAAATATCTATTCAAAAAAATTAAAAACAATCGTAGTTTTGTACACTTTGGAGTACCAAATGTCTCTATAAAAATTTGTACTAGAGGAGAATTCACAGAAGTTAAATTAAAACGAATTTGGCATCAAATGTTTGTTAACATCAGAAAATAATCAAATTACAAATTCATAATCTTTTGACCTGCACTTTTCTTTATGTCATCCTCAGCCCATTTTTTTTAACATGGTCAAAAAAGTAGAGAAAAATGATTTCACCAGTTTAATGTAATTTATCTTTTTGTTTTTCTACTTTATTAACACCAGCAAAATGCTGTAAGGTGATGAATTAAAAGGCACCAAGTTTGCCCAGGGGCAATAACTCATAACAACCAATCAGCAGGTAGCATTTACTGCTCACCTGTTTAAAAGCAAGCATCT
>CM044446.1:34027246-34048300 GCA_024363595.1 Xenopus borealis
AGACAGTATCTCGATGCACATAGAATTATTCGTTTACCCTCGACAGTCTTAATTCTTAATACCTTTTTTGCATTCAAGATAGACAGTGAAGGGGAGCCTGAGACCCACTGAGCATTGTCTGACGGCAAGCGTCGCATAATCCCGCCAAGAGCATTAGATTATTGGGGTACTGGGAGCGAGCCACAAAGCAACTCTATTACAGATCTATAAAACATAACGGTTTCTAGTAGGAATTTTGAGGAGATAGTAACTTTTTCCGCTTTTGGTTGTCTGTTTATGCAGCACAGTGGCAACCAGTGTTTTCTTCTTGTTAGTACAATTCCCTACCTCATTTATGAGAATCTCTTAGCTCATCATAAAATCATATACATGCAAAGCCTTGCTATTATAGATCTACGATACAGCACATTAGCTTTCTAGCCATATTTTTCCTCCAGGCATGGGCCACTAGATTCTAAATCCAAATCGCCCTACAGTTTGGGGAAGCTCTGTACGAAACGTTTACTGCCGGACATAGGACAGGGAGGTAAAGAGAATTAGCGAACCCTTTTAATGCTCGTTAAAGCAACAGATGGCAGGTGAAGTGCAGATTGTGTGCAGAAACCTCAGCGCGCCCTTGTAAATATGTATGAGCCAAGATCGATGTTTACGCAGCAACGACTAAATCATTTCATTCGCATCTCCAGCACATGGAATGTTAACTTTTACCCACACATGGAGTAATTAACCTGCAAGCAGTGCTTTCTATAGATTGGTAATAGAGTTGCTTTATGGCTCCCTCCCAGAGTCCCAGTACCCCAATCTCTTAATTGCTGCCGACTTTGTATAGTGCTTATCCGTATGGAGCAATTTAATTTATTCAGCCCCAAGGGGGAGAAGAGAGATCCTTCTTTCTGCTGCTCAGCTGCTAGTGGTGGAGAAACTAGGCCAGGCAGATTTGTTAGTGAAAATAAAAAGGGTGGTGAATATTAATCACTTAAGGAAAAAAAAAACAAGTTGTCCTCTGCAGAGTACGCGTGCACTTTCGTACAGAAAGGAATTGGATTTACAAATAACCTGTTCAATTAAGATCTTTAAAATAATCTTCTTAAGGTTGTGTGTGGGTTTTAAAAGGAGTGTTTTGAAAGCGTGTGGAAATCTATTTTTTGGAAGTGGTATTACTGAGAGACCATTAAAACCCCAATGGCAAATCAGTTGCCGATAGGAAGTAAAGGGCAATCACTTGGGTTTCGGGGTTAGATCAGGTTGACCGCAAAATCAAAACCAAAAAAACAACACATTCCCACTTAGATAACAACAGGAGCCTCGAATACATTCCTCATAGAAAATGTTTTTTATTGAGTAGGTCTTTTACTTTCATGTTAAAGTCTTTAGAAACCCAGTAAAACAACTGGAAAGCATTGGTGGGTTGATATGTTAACAATTCACAGTAAATACCAGAGAGAGAGGAAAAAAAGTTGGATTTCACATGAAAAAAAATTATATATACACATACTATAAATTAAAAGAAAAAAAAAAAAAAAAAAAAAAAAAAAAAAAGTCATGTTTGCGACCCGCACAACTTTTTTGTAAAGTCTAAAAAAAAATTGCAAACGATAAAATCTACAGTTTTGGATAAAAACCCAAGTAAATCTTGAGCGTGTCGTTAAAAACGTGTAAACATGGAGTTATGGTTAAAGATGGTCCCAGCTTCTACAAGTGAAGGTTGATAGATCAGGTCCTTGTCAATGGGATAAAAACGACATTTGTTTTTTTTAAAAGCCCACAACATCCCCCCCAACATAAAGTACATAAAATATTTGTGCTCTAGGAAGGAAGTTTGCGCAGACGTTTGTACAAAATGACACCCTTGATTCATTGTCCTCAAGTGGGCGTTTATTTTGTATAATGCAGTCTGATACTTGCCAGGCAAGAGTGTTTAGCACAAGGCAGTGTCATATGTGAGTGAGCGGGATGGTGCCATTGACTCCGGCACTCTGGTAGTGTTGGTGTACACTGTGCAGTCTGCTAGACTGAAGGGATGAGGGGTCGCCGGCGTCTCCACCTGGGGGCAGGTACATGCTGATCATATCTCGCAGGTCTCCCAGGCAGGCCCTCTGTGTGTGGGAGGTGATGGCTGGAGGGGGGGAGCTGGGTTCGGATTTCACCACTGAGCCCATAGAGCCCAAGCTCATGACCGTGGAGCTCTGCTGGTTGTAGGCAGGGGACATGCTGTAGGTGGAGGCGGCGTTCATGTAAGTCTGAGCAGAGGACATCATGGGGCTGTACTGGAGGCCGCCCATGTCATACCTGTGCTGGATCTGCTGCATCTGGGGGCTGTTCATGGCCGGGTGTTGGCTGTAGCCCAACTGCTCCTGCATCAGGGAATAAGCGCCATTAGTCCAGCCGTTCATGTGCGCGTAAGTGTCTATCCTCTGTCCGATCCCGCTGGCCACAGGGCTAACTCCTGGAGCCAAGAGGTTGCCAGGGAGGGAATACTTGTCCTTCTTCAGGAGTGTCTTGGTCTTCCTGCGGGGTCTGTACTTATAATCCGGGTAGTCCTTCATGTGCACAGCCCTCAGCCTCTTGGCCTCGTCGATGAAGGGTCTTTTCTCGGAGTCGCTAAGCAGCTTCCAGTCAGCGCCCAGTCTCTTGCTGATCTCCGAGTTGTGCATCTTGGGGTTCTCCTGAGCCATCTTCCTCCGCTGGCCCCGCGACCACACCATAAACGCGTTCATGGGCCGCTTCACCCGATCCTGGTCCACAGTGGAAGCATTGGCCTTGCCCCCCGGAGTAGCGTGGCCCCCGATTTGTGCATTGCTCTGCTGCACGGGGCTCTTCATGTCGGTGTCCAACATGCTATACATTTGGAACTGCAGGTTGAAAGCGGCAACCAGAACGAGAAAGCGCTGCCACAATAATCCCACCACTAAACTTCACTAACTCATGAACAAGTGCTTCTGGCCCGTCTGCTTTTCCGCCTGTCCATTAATGCCCCAGGCTTAGCCAATCACGGGCCCCGCTGGCAGCCCAGCCCCTCCCCCGACTCCTGCGGCGCATTAACCCTCCTCCCGCTGGGCTAACGAGATGCGTCTCCCCCCCCCACCTACACTCTCTACACTCTCTCTATCTCACCCAATTACTCCTTTCTGTAGTGTAGTCACTGGGAGAGAAACATTCATACAACAATATCAAATAGGTGGAGGGCACTCCAAATACTAAGAGTCACTATACTTAAATTTCTATATAGATGTTAGGTGCAATTAAAGCCCAAAAATGCTTCCCAAAAAGCATTGAAGCATCTATGTTTATTTGTAGTGTGCAGGCCCACTTTGGATATAGAGAAACATTCATAACCTGTGTAATGTCCTGTAACATCTTTCTATTAACCATTCCGCTGCTCTTCTCATTCTATTCAACACTTGAATTGAATTTATTGCAGAACTTTCCCTTTCTGTTCACGATTCCCCTTGCCCTGAAGTTAGTGCAGAACATTCTACATCTCCCTGTATTCAATGCGTATAGACCTGAGCAGAACACTGTACTGCTACTTCTACTTATATACATCTGTTAGCTTTATCACTAGTATATATATATTGGGGCTGTTGAAAATCGCAGGACAAACTAAATTGAAGGACTGAAGGTTAGAATAAAAATAAAAAAACAACAGGCATTGACTATATGAGCCTTTCCCAATATCTATTAAAATCTAAAGAAATATATATGATAGAGAAAATCTCCCCTAATTGTATCGTGCACATATAGTTCTGGCACATTCACAATATGGGTTGGTTAGTTGGAGCAAATGTTCAGGGGAGGGAGTCTGTAAGGTGTAGGGGATTATTTGGGAGACTCATTGAATTAACCTTTTTTGGCTTTGGGAAGGGAGGACAGGTGCCAGTGATGATGGACTTTTTAGCTTTGGGAAGGGAGGGCAGGTGTCACTGTGAATGGACATTTGTTTGCTGTTGGAAGGCGTCCGTGCAGGTAACAGCAGTTTCCGTTTCAAGCAAAACAGCCAGAACACGTTGGAACAATACAAAGTGTTCAGGGCAGGGCCGCCGGCTCACAAATCTCAGGGGGTTATTAGCCACTTGGCACCTGATCTCACTGGACTCAGGCTGGGAAACCATGACCTCACTATACATAAGATATATATATATAATGTGCTACCATAAACAATAGCCAAACTAGAAGCCAGAGATATTTGTTAGCGACAGGGGTAACCGCCCGTGTTATGGGAATTCCTCCCCACTGTTGATTTGGAAAGTTAGAATTCCCTTAACTCTTGGCTGTTTTTTTTTTCAGTTGGCTGCAGGTGGGGGGATGGGCTGGCGGGAGAATCTCTTTGTCATGGCAACATTAAGCCTTTGCCTCTGAAAAGAAAGAAAGTTTTTTGGGGGAAGGTCAGAGTTGTCAATCACAGGGACCTTTCCACCCACCTCACACCCAGCAGTCCCTCTCTTGGCTACCTGCTGGGCTGCCCGCTGCCTAACAAAGGGGCCTGAGGATGGTGGGGCAACCGAGGGACGTTTCCTTTTAGGAACGAGCCAGCCTTTTCCCTCCTCATCCGTGGGGATCTGGGTACTTTCATGGGCACATGCTTATTTATATTAGATGCACTCAGCAGCCCTTTATTGATATAATTGTACTCATTCATTATGCAGCTTGTCCAGCAAAACTCCACGTCTGTACCTAATAACGTCATGCATTACGTCATGCATTCTAATAGCAGAGCCACAGACACAGGCAGATTATGACGGACAGGCAGCGCATATAAAGTGAGTGAAAGCGATTGCTATAGAGTGTTACAGACGCATGCACCTGTTGCACGACTCCACACTTCTGTACAGCAACCGAACCCTCTCACTACTGCGACAATGATTGGGATCGGGTTTCAGCATCCTACCCTGCACTTTAACCATATCTGGAGGGTAGTCACATCGTGCTGCCCACTCCTTGCCTACATGGCTCATACAAGCCATTCTGTCTGATCCAGGAGTCATTTTGTGCCAAAATTCATTCTAAGCCCCTGGAGAGGGAAGATGCTGATAATTAGCCTATTAATAGCAGGGCTGTTTCATCCTGTCATTGTGACACATTGGATTTGGGCTGCCATGGAGTGGAACCAAAGAAAGCCCACCCAAATATGAATCTGGGAACAGATGTCCTCACCCCAGGCCCCTCAGAAATAACTCTGTGCCTATTCATTTCTTCTATGATCTACCTGTCTGTCCTCTCTCTGCCTTATTCAGACTCAGTACAGCAATATGGCATTGGATCATACCTTACACTTTGTTGCTGCTACTGTATCAAATACATACATGTGTTGTATTCCTTTCCTTTTATCTTCCCAGCACGTATCAACATGTTGTTCACCTTCAAACAACTAGTTGTTTTCAGATAGAGCACCAGAAATAACCACCTTTTCCAATGACTTTCTATATATCAGGGGTGTCCAAACTGTGGTCCCAGGGCCAAATGCGGCCCAGGATGGATATGAATGCGGCCCAGCTTGAAACGTTCAGTTCTCGAGAAAACTTCATGTTGCAAAGGATATAGGAGGAGGGGGATTCTGCCCATTGCCCAGTTATTATTATATTATTATTACTAAGTCTATTTAATTTCTAGGTGTCCCGTTGTCCAGTCTATAGCTCCATCTGGTTATCCAACTGGTATTGTTTTTTGTATATTTTCTTTACTTTTAAAAATCAAAGTGTTTGTGTATTTCATGTGTGGCCCCCAGACAATTTTTCTTCTTCCAATGTGGCCCTCGAAGCCAAAAGTTTGTACACCCCTGCTATATATGCTATGTGTCCTTTTTTCTAATATTGAAGTGTAAAGTGTCATTTTTCATCTTCTGAAGGAGCTCTGGGAAGGGGGGGGTACATGTAGCTGATACATTTCTTATCTTTTTTTCATTAATTCTTTGGATTTCATTATAGGCAGCTGTTAGAATTGATACAATAGTTGCTAATACTCCACAGATGCTGCTGAGAAATATATAAACGAAATGTTGCAAAATTGTAACAGTTGAGAGTCTGCACTTGAATTACTGAGCTGCCAGACTCAAACACCAACATTCAACTTTAAACTTAGATTTTGGAAAAACAGTAAAAAAAAAAAATATCATGGAAAGTAACTGAAATACATCTTTATTTCTGGGGAACAATCTTAAAACAACTGAACTGAAAAAAGTGCTTGGGAGGTGAACAATCCCTATTAACTTGCCATAGAACAAAAACATATTGTAAATAATATTTTTCATTTGATATTAGATTGTCATATTAGATTTTGTGTGGGGTAGCAATATATATACACGTCTGCAGTTCTGAGCTAGTTTTCCCCTTCTCGGATTCAGAATAGGGGCTTTTGCTTGTGTCTCCCAGTCTCATTCCCAGCCAATTGCAGGTGCAGAGGGATCACAAACACACACACATATTCCCCTTAGGGCTTTACAGCTCAGAACACACTAATTAACACTTCCCTCAATAATAAAATTAGCCAATCGTGTAATATTACATATTGTAGGGACTTGGATAAATTGTGTGACAAGCGCAGGAGTAAAACCAACGACTATATTCCATTAAATTAAACACAAGTGGGGTTGATTTTATCTGTTGATGCCGCCGGAATAATAATTAGTCAACTACAACAAGGAGGCGTCTGTAGCCCTCAGTATAAACTTACTGCACAGAGAACTTTCAATCGAACTGAAAACAGGAAAATTACGTGCGCTTATAAAGTAGTTACTTGCAAACCAACAGCTTATGTTTCTCAGAGAAACGGAAGAATCCGTTTGCGACAATAATTTTCCATTAAACACATTCGATTATACAGATTTTTCTCTTGCCAGGCTGTTGCTGTTTCAGGTTACCATGAGACAAAGTAATGCAATTTTGTTTTTCAATTAATTTCGTAGAAACATTTATTTGTTTGATAAGCGAGTTATTAATTATAATAAATGCCATTATAATAAATTATATAATTATAAACGATAACATTATAAAAAAATGGCATTATAATAAATTGTATATTTATAAATGATAACATTATAACAAATGGCATTATAATAAATTATATCATTATGAATGATAAAATTATAATAGATGCCATTATAATAAATGATATATTTATAAATGATAACATTATAATAAATGGCATTATAATAAATGATACAATTAGAAATGATAAAATGATAATACATGCCATTATAACAAATGCAAGCAACTGGTTTTTGTCCCTAATAATAGTCACTAAATGACACAGAGGGGGGGAACCCCTTGTCTCTCTCTAATGGTTTCTCCTGCAATCCAAACATCCGGACTCACGGGAGATTGCATGGTCGCACCAAAAGAAAGTGCAGAAACAATGATAAAAAGAATTATTTTAGACAGAATAAATGTTAAAAATCAAACAAACAAGTGTTGCTGTTTACTTTTGCTGAGGCTATGTACAGTACTTATGTTTCTCCTTTAATTTTCTTTACATTTTTAGTGTATTTTGCACGTATAATTGCATTAAAAGATCTGGACTTTTTTTTTAGCAAAGGGTAGAGTTTAATATGACATCAAAATAAAAGAAAAAAAAAATAGATTAATTTCTTACCCAGAATGGAGAAGAGGCACATTCTGGGAGGGGGGGGGGGGGGGGGGGGTATAAAATTCGTAAAGATGTCATTGGTGCAGAGGGAAAGAGTATTCCTGTGCCAAAAAAAAAATAAAAAATCCCGCCAACTCAGTGCAAGTATAATATTATAAAATGATTTCAATAATTCCCCAATTATTCCGAATCTACACGAATTCCATAAACCGGAGGTTTATTTGGCAAGCAAAATTCTACAAAGCAAAAGCCGCAGTTAAGACAGAAGTAAACGCGTTTTATATTTTGATTTGAAATGTAGATAACAGATGCCAGCTACTTACCCACCACGAAAAAGCTCGTCTTCCAACTGTGTGTAGAAAATCAATGTAAAACGATGAATATTGGAGATTCATAATAATGTGCGAAACACGTGTATTGGCGACAGATGAATCAAACGGAACGATCAAACATAAATCGCATTATGATCTTACGGAACACAGCGACAAAAGCGTTCGTGTTACAAGGTCGCCCCCTATCAAAAATAAAGTGAAATGCAGTAACATTGTGCACAGCAGAAGCTCTTTGTCCCCTTGTGTTTTTTTAATCATAGGGGTACATTAATTTTTTATACACACTTTCTACTATATATATATATATATATATATATATATATACACAGAATTACAAATGAAACAGCACTTGTTGGTTGCAAACGTGTATTAAAATTGAACGCATCAGTACAGCGACGTTTCGGGCAAGCTGTGTGCCCTTTCTCAAGCCATATACAAATAATCATCACCACACACGTGAATTTAAAACAAGTATACAGGAAATGACTTCACTTTCATTAGACAACTTTTAACCCCTTGAGAGCAATCTGATCTATAGGAACAAAAATAGGTCATAATCTTTGTTGAGACCCATAGGATGTAGGGACCCAAGTTTCTTAATCCACCATACCTCTCTCTGTTTAAGCCTCAATTCTCTATCCCCTCCTCTTTTTAGGGGGGTATAGAATTGAGGCTTAAACAGAGAGATTAAGTGGATTAAGAAACGGCCTATTTTTAAAATGATTAAATAAAATTTAATACTTTTTATCTTTGAAAAAGTACCGGTGTGCTCCTGTTTTGTTGGATTATACAGATGAGCTCTTCATGGAGGCACCTGGTCAGTTATCTTGGTGAACGGAGTAATTCTGTATATCAAGCGGGGATGAGACGGAATCCCCTTCAGGAACGCGCACCGAAACTCTCTACTAAAACGCTCTGAGGAGTGCTGGGGCAACTTCTACAATTGTGTATATATATATAATTTATTTAGAGGTGTTTCGAATCTATTTTCCATCTTAATATATCCCATACCTGTTTTCTTAAATTACTTTTTGAGTTTAAAGCTAAAATTGAGACTTTTTGATGGTGGTTTGAGTTTGTGAAATGTGTTTAAAACGAAATCAAAGATTTCTTCAAACGATTCCCAGGATGAGCGACCACTTCTAGTTTTTCTTTACAAAAGCCTAGATTGTTCTCATTATATGGGGAAACAGCACTAGCGGCCACATTTCTTAATTAGCAAGTTCCTTAACGCTGGTCATTCAGGTGTTCTGCTGCTGGAATTTGTTTATTAGGTTAAGACACACTGATCCTCTGCTAATCCCCCAGCATTAATAGGGACATCAGCAGGGGAGGGATTGCTATAACATGGCTGCTTGTTAATAAGGATTATTTTTTACAAACTACTAATTATCAGCCTTGTAATAAAGACCACCAGCACTGGGAGGCCCAGCAAGGGAAGGACCCTGGGGGAGCTGTGTGATGTCATATCACTACTCTTTGTGCCAAAAGTGTATGTAAAATGTAAATACGGTATGTGTTTATACAATTGAATGTATACCTGGCACATATATATATATATATATATATATATATATATATATATATAAAAAGTCCAACAAGTCCTCCCGCACTCCGTTCACCAAGATAACTGACCGGGTGCCTCCATGAAGAGCTCATCTGTATAATCCAACAAAACAGGAGCACACCGGTACTTTTTCAAAGATAAAAAGTATTAAATTTTATTTAATCATTTTAAAAATAGGCCAACGTTTCGGTCTCCTCCTAAGACCTTTATCAACATATATCCCACAACAATACTTTTTAATATATGTCTCTCTCCCTCTCTCTCTTCTGTTATCTGATATCAGAACAGAATAAATACAGACACAACTGAATACATATCTAATATTGCTTTTTCTTAAAATAATTAATATATTGTGTATGTTGAAATATTCAAACTGAAGATCTATACAGGAATAAGATCTGGTATCCAGAATGCAAGGGACCTGTGGGGTTTTCCGGATAAGGGAGGGGTTGTTCACCTTCCAAACAATTTTCTCAATTCAGTTGTTTTCAGATTGTTCCCCAGAAATAAAGACTTTTTTCAACTGCTTTCCATGATTTATTTTGTTACTGTTTTTCTAAAATCTAAGTTAAAATTTGAATGTTTGTGTCTCTGGTGTTTGAGTCTGGCAGTTCAGTAATTCAGGTGCAGACTCTAAACTGTTACAATTTTGCAACATTAAGTTGATACATTTCTCAGCAGCATCTCTGGAGTATTAGCAACTATTGTATCAATTCTAACAGCTGCCTGTAATGAAACCCAGAGATTCTCTCAGCAAGGACAAAGATAAGAAATGTATCCACTAAGGGGAAGATTTACTATGGGTCAAATTCTCGAGGGCTTTTTTGCCCTTGAATTCGATCCTTCTACGATTTTAGAAGTACAATCAAACAAGATCGAACATCGAATTTGGTATTCGATTTTTCGATAAAGTCATACGATCAAACAATTTTATGAAAAAATCATAAAAAGCCATTCGATTGTTCGATAAAATCGTACGAATCGAAAGCTTTGAACGGTTTGAAATTGTAGGATTTTTATTTGAATAGAAAACTTAGAAAAAAGCCTATGGCAAAGCAGGCCATTGAATAAAATTTTTAAAGGGGAAGTACTTTGGCAATCAAATGGTCGAATAATCAAATAGATTTTTAGTCGATCTATTCGATACGATCGAATTTTGCAAATTCGATGGTCGAAGTGGCCACTTTGCATATTCAAAGATCTGGAAAATCGTAAATTAACAATTCAATCGAATTTCGAATCCTTCACATGAATTTAGTAAATCTGCCCCTAAATGTATTCATTTAAAACCGTTTATAGGGTCGGCGCCCCCCCCCTCCCAGAGCTGCTTCAAAAAAAAAAATCAAAAATGACACTTTACACTTCAATATTAGAAATACCGAAAAAAAATAGATATTCACTGGAAAAAAGAAAGGTTTCCGGATAACAACTCCCATACCTGTATATTTCTAATATATTATATGTAAACATTGTCTTATAAATGATTCTGCATAGGCAGGAAATCACCTCTTTAAAATGTCAGTAAGCTGCACCATAGTTCGGCTTGTAAATTGTAAAAATGACCCAAACGTAATACGATAAAATCATTAGCAAGGCTTTTGCTGTATGTGGACATGAAACAGACACAAATAAATACGTTTATGCAGTTCCTTAAAGGATTGCTTATGCTTGAGGTGTGTCTCATTCATCTCCTCCCTTTATCTCTCTACTTCTAATTTTTGTATCTGCAGTTCACAATTTGCATTTACCATCAACGTATAACATGTATATGGATAACATGTATATGCACCCACCTACCTTTCTACGCACATTTATAAATCTGTACATTTTCTATAGCATGCAGGGACATCTTTTACATATAATTACATTTCCACTATATGTTGATGAAAAAAAAAGGTTGAGATGTTTCTCTCGGGGTCATTATGTATTAGACAACCCCTATAATTGGTGTAGCTCAGTCTCTAATTAATCTAAAATAACACCTTCATTAGCGTTAAATAATAATTTAAAGAAAATACAAGTTTCTCTCTCTAATTTCATGTTACATGTTCTTGCTGAGTTAATCATAATATCTAAGGCCTACTAAATTAGGTTTCTTAAGGGCTTTATAGGATAAATAATGGAATTATATTCTGTCTTAATTGACATGAGAAAAGCACAAATGAGTCTTTTGGAACACATAACAGTTGCTATATAAAGCATCCCAGGCAGTGAAAGGAGGTTTCGAGCAAATGAATAGTCATTACTACCTTCAATGATGTGGCTCTTTTGATCAGAAAGAAATTAGCCGCACAGAACAGACAATACAATCCTGCCCTGCAATAGGGAGAAAATTAGATAGCACGGCTTACTTTGCACCTATTTCTATAAACTATACAGCTTCTTACTTTTCAATTACAGCTGCTCATTTGAAGAGCATCTAGAAAATATGTGACTGCTGGGTGCCAGGCAGCCATGTGCAGAGAATTGTGTGGGTCTTTATTGTACAATTTTATTTTTATTTTTCATTTGGGAATGCAAGCCAGATATACTGTATTGTATAGCCTGCAGAACGTTTTGGTGCCTAATATAGCAGTTTGTTTTAATTAATATTATACTTAACGAATATTTATAAAGCACCAACATATTCTGCTGTGCTGTACAATAAATGCGTGTATGCATTAAACATATGGATTACATACAATAATACTACAGAAAATGGATGCAAGAGGTATAGAGCGTCCTGCTCAAAAGAACTTACAATCAAAAAGTAATACATCTACTTTTTATTTCCCGACCAATTTTATTTGCTCCCCCTCTCCACACACTCACATGATATGCCCTTATTATTAATACAACTATATGGGCAGAAATGCCTGTTGCAAAAAATATAACCTATATAATATTATCAGTATAGTTTTGGTTTCTTTTAGACAATGCTGATTGGTTCCTCTCATATGTCCAATATCCTATAATTTAGTTGTTTGTCAGGTCTAAAGCTTCATTCAGACCTTTAGGCAAAGGGCAATCAGATTTTGGGTCCCCGTGGGAATAATTGCAAAGCCAATGACATGATATATGAATGAAGTTTAAATAGACTTACCTGCATTGTAATCATACCCTTCAGCATAATGTACTGTGGGAACATGACATAACAGAGATTCCTCATGGGAACAAACAGGACAAACTACAAGTGTATGTTATTATAATATAGGTTCAGAAGGGATTTAAAAAAAGGTTTAAAAGCATTTACAGTTATAGAATATGTTATTGTGAATGATTGGGAAATGAGGATTTCCAAATAAGGAATCTTTCGGTAATATCGCAATATAGTAGGGGGAAATGTAATAAAAATTGTTATTAAAAATTTGCATGTTGCAATGTAATATTCTTCATTGGGCTTTTATTGCATTGCGAATCTTAATTGCGCCTTGCGAACCTTTAAGACCTGCTTGAAGGTGGCACAAACGTTTGGAGCAAATGTAACATCTTTTTCATAAAGAAGATTTATTACATATGCTTATATATTACATATGCTTTATATTACATATGCTTATATATTACATATGCTGCCCACCATCGCTTCCCAATATCCTGCTGAGTCAGCTGAGTGGAAAAGTGTTTGTAAAGCAACATTTTTCACTTTGTGAAACTAATTGTGAACATTTTTTGTGTTAGCGACCAATATTACTTTTGGGAAGATTTTCATTTACTGATGGGCGAATCTGGGGCGTTTTGCTTCGCCAAATTTTTTGTGAATTTCTCAGGACACCTCCGGTGTCTTGTTTTGGACGTCGGCATCCGTTTTTGGAAACCAGTGCACATTGCCGGCATTGAAAAAGAGAATTTTCACCAGGCGAATTTCTCCTGAATATATTTGCCATCAACGAATTGCGGGATTTCGCCACAAATTCTCCCCAGGTGAATAAATGTGCCCATCACTATTCTCATTCATTCAGGTCATGGTATATCTATAGAAACAAGTTAAATCAACTGGACTTTCTGTGTTTTTTTGTTATATTTGACTTTTTTCTATAGATGACCAATGTTACATTCCCCTAATTGTCTGCTAAATGTCACTTAAACATTAAATAAACCCAATCGGGTTGTTTTGCCACCTTCCTACAGCTTAGTCACCTTAAAGTACAAGGTACTGTTCTATTACTGCAGAGAAAAATTTGAATTGTTCTATTTAAAATGAACTCTATGAGAGATGTCCTAACCCATAATTTGGAGCTTTCTGAATAATGGGTTTCTGGATAAGGTATCACAGAGGATTTTCTCTAGAAACCAAAACTGGTAAATATAAACAATGCTCAATTAGACCCTTGAGAGTTTGTGTTTAACTATCATCCTTTATTTATATTGTATTCAAGAATTGAATCCAGCATATTTTTCATCATCAAAGAATATGTGACCAGCCTTCATAAAGTTTTTTATGTTCATTGCATCAATGACCATAAACCTATAACTGGACTGAAAGGAGGTTCCTGAAATTGGAGCAAAAAGCCTAATGGAAAAAAACCTTTCAAGATCTACCTGTTGGACAAGGGCAACAACTGGGATATTCTGCCCCGTCTAATTTATTTCTGACAAAGCAGCAAACAAAGGGTGGGTTGTTTTGAGATCGTAAATGGGTCACAAGAGGCCAAATCAGCAGCCAGAGTCTGCCTGTATATGGCTCTAAAACTCATAGCAACCTGTCAGCTGATACATTTAGCTGGTTTGATACCTTTAGAATGGTGAAAGCAAAGTAACATCAACTGAAAAATAAAGCACCAACTGGATTGATTGATAAATAAATATATTTTAAAGCAGAAAATAAATGTTAGTTGGCCAGACGGTCATTCTATGTCAGACAAAGATAAAGAACATGTCAAAATAGTATCTATCATTGGACATCAAACATTTTGAACACAGACAACAACTGAAAGAAACGTTTTGTTTAGCTCTTCCTAATCTACACAGACATATGACTATAAGTCTTCAGAATGTTTTATAATGAACAATAACACAATCTTTTGTGATTTTGTTGCATTTAAATTGTTTCCATCTTCCCCTGTTTGTAATGGTTATGTTAACTACAGGAACTCTTGTTTGTAAGAGCATTTCCCTGAGATAAGACTTGCCTGCCTGACAATAAAAAAAATCATGCTTACCTTTTCACCTGAGATCCTTTACTTTCAGTTACCCACCAGAAAAAGATTGCTGTAGTAAACTATAGCACCTCGGTATACATAGGGTTTCACCTTTTCTACTGCATTCCTGTACGATGACTGTCTTTCATGCGATTGGATCCTTCTTGGCTATTGCCAGACCTATCTCTACATTTCCCTATGTTCTCCAGGCAAAAAAATGCATTAAGGTTTCAGTTTCCTGGTTCATAATACTTGAAGGACAAAGATACAGGGTGGTTGAGGGCACTAGGAATTGTAGTTCACTACAGGAAAAGGCTTGTGGGAATGTTATACATAGGTGCATGCTACAGAGGTTTTGGGGAATTAGATTTTTTTTATGTAACGCAATTTTTGAAAGCTTTTTCTGTATAAGACAAGAGAAAAATCTATAGGCTTACACCTGTTGTAAACTACAACCTCCAAATTTCTCATCAGGCTACTGGCTAGGTAAGCATGCTGGGTTATTCTGTTCACAGCTACTGGGTGGGTTAAAGTTTTACATCTTCACCAACATATCTATATTTAAACAAGGGCTATGCCCTACTTGTCTTATAGATTTACAACCTGAATAGGGTTGGTGAGTGATAATTTGGTTGTAGTACAAAGTGACCTTTATTGTTCCACAACAGAATAGTGCTATAAATATTTCCATAAACCAACAACTAAACAAACCTGCTACAAATTGCATGTTCTATTCATTTAAAATAATACTTTCCTGAAGAGAATGTCATTTTGACTTTTGGCTTTCCCATGGTACACATTTACAATGAAGTTACAAGCATTTCATTAGAAGTATTTAATATTCACAGAGTTGACACCTGTGGGTATAGGTGACGTTCATATTTCCAAAATATTGACTAACAGGATGATGTTCAGGCCATTAAAATGTCACATGAGACCAGCGTTTGACACCTTCATGAGCTGTGCTGTCCATGTCTGATAAAAGGATCCAAACTGTGACTCAGTAGCTCAATTATTTGTCATCTGATATGTTTTCCCAAATTATATTGAGTTTCATTTGTCAAAAGTGGAAGGGTTGAAATTAAAATTCGAATGAAAAAAACTCTTCAACTATTGAAGAGCCCAAAATTTGATTAAAATTGAACTCTTAAGTAGTGTTTTTGAAATTTTTTGAAATTCAAAGGATTTTTGCAAAAATTGTTCAATCGTTTGAATCGAACGATGCATTAAAACAATTTTTATTTGACTGAAAACTGACCTATTTGATCCATTTTCGATTAAAAAAGCCAAATTATAGCATTGCCAACTTCAAATGTCGAGGGCAGATTAGGTTTCTAACATAAATCAAATAAGGGGTACAATAGTTACATGATATATGGTATATGAACCAAAGTGGTATAATAATACTTTTCAGGGTTGATTGATACTGGGAAGCAAGATCTCTTCAAATCTACCTATGTAAATCAACAAGTGTGGTAATAACCCAAGAGAACTACAATCAAGTTTATCAAAATAAATTTTATGTGTTCTTAAAAAAAAAAGAAAATACTCCAAGCTGGATTTGGTATTATAAATGAAAAACGTGTTGTTCCTTGTGTCCTTGATAATTAAATTGGATAAGAAAGTTAAACCACTGTACAAACGACCAAACATGTGAAAATTGCATAAGGAACATGGTACAGTATCCATCATTTTCTGCTTTGCAAAGGTGTATCACAGATATAAATTAGAACAGAGCGGCATTTCAGGAATTATCCCCCAGATTTTAAAGACTGCATATTTCCTAAGGATTTTTTTGAGACAGAAAGTAATGGTCCAAATTACTTAGACAATTAAGGAACAATTCCAAATTGTCTCTGAATGGATACTTTTGTTTAATGACAACTCAATAAGATTTGGCTGTTTCACGCTGACAATAGAAGCCACTCAAAAGATGTAATTGTACAGTGATAATACTGTAACTGCACAGACGCTAAAGTGGAAAAGATTTTTGGCTAGATGCAGAAGCAAAACAATTCAGCTGCCCATTGTGATTGAATTGATGGTAAGAGCAGCAGGAATGAAGAAAACTGGCTAAACTTTGATTACTTGTGTTGACCAAGCTGGAAGATAGCAAGAGAGGCCTTTAAAGTGATGAATTGAGCAGTATTAAGAGAAAAAGTCTTGAAGAAGAAGGGCACTGACACACTGACACAGGAAAACAGAGAACCAGACACCTAGAAACACATGACACATGAGCAAAGTTTCAATCAGTAATAAAGTAAACAATAGATCAGTATCCACTGTCACTTTACATCATCATTGGAAACCAAAATAAAAGAGCTTTATAAACAATAACACGATTATTTCAACTTTCTTATGAAGTCCAACACTCTTTCTCTGTAGTCACCTTTCACTCTTCCTTCAACAATGCATTTATCCACAGCCTCAACATCGTCTTCATCTGACCAAGTTGCTAAGTAGTCTTGGATTTCTTTATCTGTTCTCTCCTTCCAATACCGATATAGATTTTCTCCTCTTGAACGTTGTTTTGTTTTAGCTGGAATTTCAGACCCACTCATCACACTGTCAGACTTTACTATGGTCTCCTCCTTCGCCTTCTTCTTTCTCTTCACTGAAACTTCACTTTTGGTTGTCGATTTTTCTCCTACCACTTCAGACTTCAGAGATTCTTTGGGGGTCTCTTCCGAAACATCTTTTTTTCCACCACTTGTCTCCGTCTATCTGGTTCTTTGTGGACAATTGGCATACAAATGGCCACCTTTACAGCACAAATGGCATCTCTTCACTTCCTTGCAATCTTTCGAATCGTGGGCTCTCTCACTACAATTCTGGCATACTTTACATGCCTCTCCTTTATTCCCATACATCTGCCACTTTTTGCAGAAAGCAGGCATGCCATTAAAGAAGCAGTCCAAGCTCAAGGTTCCCAAATGGAATTTTGTTGGTGGTAACTTGTCTTTCTTGAACTTCGCCTTGAATCTGTACTTCGAAGTCCAGATCCCGAGCCCGTTCAATATATTCCCAACAAAGACATGATTGTCGCAAAAATTGTTCAGTACCAGTTGCACTTCTTCCAGCTTCACGTTAGGGGAATATGACTTGAAAATCAAACTAATTTCCTCCTGCTTGTAGTGCGGATAAACCTTGTATCTGGCCAGACGAGCATCTTCCTGGTTCTCTGAGAGGAGCTTCAGGAAGCTCGAAAACACCCCTTCACCTATGAAGGTGATGTCATACACACCTCTTCGGGGGTAGTCTTAGATGGCCAGTATCTCCTCTCTGCGTACATGGCCGATCTCTCCCAGGATACTGTCCACGATATAATCGAACTATTTGAATTTTATCGAACACGGACCTATTCAATCGAATTCAAGTCATTCAATTATATTGTTTATATACTTCCTCACGAGGAAACTTCAGGTAAATTCGGAAAATGAACCCTCCGAGCGCTATCCCACCAGCGATTTATATTCTAGCAGGTGGGAAGGCAGGGGAAGGTTGGCTAATAAAATTTGATGGTTGAATTTCAAAGTATTTTCACTTTCTTGATAAATCTTCATACATTTTTCAGCAGCATCTCTTGAGTATTAGTAACTATTGTATCAAAGCTAACAGCTGCCTGTAATGAAACCCAAAGATTCTGCTCAGCAAGGTCAAAGATAAAAAATGTATCAACTAAATGAAAACTATAGGCCTTACCAGGGACCTATAAATAGGCATAATTATGTTTTCATCCCTTGAGTTAATGCTCTTTTTTATGCAAGACAGAACTTTATTTGCTTTTGTAGCTACAGAATGACACTACCCAGAATTAGACAACTTATAAAAACCCCTATGGGCAAATTCACTAAAGTGCAAAAATCCGCTAGCGACAGCTTTGCCGGCGTTCGCCACACTTCGCAAGACGAATTTTCGCCAACGCTATGCAAATTCACTAAGATGCAAATTTTCCCTCAGGGTGGAGAATGGTAGCGAAGTAGCGCTACCGTTACTTCGCCAGGCAAAGCACATTTACGCTAGCGATGCCTAATTTGCATACGGTGCAAATTTAAACAAATAATAGTGGTGTATGTTACTGCCACTACATTACACTACACAAGCCCAGGAAACCTTTAATAAATAAAATAAAGTTGTCCTATTGCCCTAAACATGTGCCGCCTGTATAGTTGAGTTGCCATATGTTAGGAAATGTAGGGGGGGAAGGAGGGTAACCCCAAAAAAAATTTCGCTCTTTTTCAGACTATCACTCTACAAAAGGTAAAAGACGCCAGTGTTTTTTGGGACTTAGAAAAAATAAAAAAAAAAAATTTCAAACTCCTATCTAGGTCTGACCTGGCGAAGTAACGTCTAGCGCAAGAGGTAATGTTCAGAAAAATTTTCATCTTAGTGAATTAGCGTAGTTACGTCCCTTTGTCAGTGCGCAACTTCGCCTGGCGTAAGGGTGTGAAGTTGTGCAAGTGTATCTACTTCGCTAGCGAATTTTCGCCAGGGACACTGTTAGTAAATTGGCGAAGTTTTGAATTGACGTCACTCTGGCGAATTAGCGCTAGCGTCAGATGCTTTGTGCTTTAGTGAATTTGAACCCTAGACCCTTCTGATTTCAGGAAACTCCCAACACACTGCCATTTAGTGTATAACTTGCATTTATATTATTTTTTCCAAAGTGTACAACCTTGCATTTATCAACATGAACCTCATTTTCCAGTTTGCTGCCCAGTTTCCCAACTTAGACAAATCACTCTGCAGAGTGGCAGCATCCTGCATGGAACCTATAGTTCTGCACTAGTGATGGGCGAATTTATTCGCCAGGGGTGAATTCGCGGCGAATTCCCGCGATTCTCCGCTGGCGAATAAATTCACGAAACGGCAGGAAAAATTCGCCGCCAAAAATTCGCCACCAAAAACGAGTCGCGCGTCGTTTTTGACGCGACGCGCCGAAAACGACGTGACGCGCCGGAAACGACGCGACGCACGTCAAAAACGACTCGCGACTCGTTTCGCGAATTGGTGAAAAATTCGCGAATTTCTCTGGAAATTCGCGAATTTTTCGGCGAAGCGAAACGCGCCCGTTTTGCCCATCACTATTCTGCACAATTTAGTACTTTCTGTTGCCACACTGCACTTTATGCCTTGAACAGAGAATACAGTCAGGGTGTATTTTTTGTACTTAATTTTTTTTTTAAAGTTTCCTTGGCTTACTTTTAATTTAACCCAATAAATGTTAAGTTTCAACACAAGGTGCATTCACCAATTCATCTGATGTTGGGATTTTGCCCTACATGACTTCAACTATAAATTGTGCCCAGTGGACACTTGTCTTCTTCTGACATTGGCCAAACATCAGAGCAAGATGTGGTTACAACTATCGAGTTGATTTTACTTAAGGTTGCAACAAATGCCAGACACATACACATATCAAGCCACCTCTCCAGAAAAATGCTGAAAGCTCAGTTATCTGCAGATAAATAGACCCAGAGTGAACCTAGAGGCATATGTTACATTTGCTTGCTCTAAACAACTTGAAGTTGGCTCATGAAAAGTGTTACTTTGGAAAATGAAGGACTGTCATTAAATTAGTTAGCACCTGGTCTCTTTATTCTCACCACACTTTACTTATTTCTTATAAATATATTTAAACAATTTTTATATCAGCAGTCATTAGTGGGGTAATAAATTAAATTAGAGATATGTAATCACTCTACCATAAAAAGCCATGTCTTGACAGATAGTTTGTTTGCCGTAATAGTAAAGAAAGTCTGAATCTGCTCTCAGTGCAAATGCTTAATTAAACACTGTGAGACTTGTCAGTACTGATATAGTTCTTTCCAGTACATTAAACCTTATAATCCTTTACATTCCTACTCTGTCTTCACTGCCAAATCACAATTTTTTTCCAGTGTGGCTCTCCACTTCCTGTTGCCAGTATCTAAAGGACAAAATGGAAATAACAGGATTAGTTCCAGGGGTTTATTTTGAATCCCCATCTTTGTAAATCACATGACAAACATGCAAATTATTTACATGCTTGAATATACATTCATCAGGGGGATTTGGGAATTATTTTTACCTGCAACAGAAAAGCCTTCCGATTTCAGTGGTTTCATCCTGGCATGCAATTATAGTATGCCAGGAAGTATACAATATATATAATTTACTAAAACAGAGATGATCCACTAAGAATGAATTTAAAGGGGGTTATGCTCAAATGTTGGTAAAATTTGCCCTAAATAGCTGACTCACTGAACAAATCAGCGCATGGCTTTTACTGTTTGCTGCAGTTAGTATAGTGAAAGCAGCCAGCTGGTAGGTTGCTTTGGTTTCAGTTCAGTAAAATACAGATACCAACAAGCAGAGTGCCACTGACCTTTTACATAACTGCAAAATGCAGCCATGTCATGAGAACAATTAAAATAACCAAAGTTAAAGGAATACTGTCATGGGAAAACATTTTTTT
>CM044446.1:34107691-34137005 GCA_024363595.1 Xenopus borealis
CCTTACTGATTGTATAAATATATATACACAAGTAATCCTTACTAGGTAAGGAAGGATACTGTAATGGAGAATATCGTACAAGGAGTATTATACTTCATTTTATGATGTATTGATTCTGGACAAATATGCAGAAGCATTATCCAGTCTCCCAGTGGGAAATACTTCTGTGCTGTCACTGTAAATTCAGTCAGAATTGCTGGGAGAAAATAGAATTTATATCTAAATGAAGGGTAAATCGATATTCAATCTAAAGATAAACATACAAATCTAACTATACTAAATGTTTACAATAACTTTCACATGGGTAGAGGCTGACATAATTGTGGCTACAACAACCAAAAAAAATGGTTGTGCTAGACATTGTAATTGGCTGTCTGATGTTTATCATGCAGAATTTTCCATGTACTCTAGAGGGGTAGCCAACCTTATTAGGAAGTCATGGAACTTCCTAATACCACCCTGTATATGATATACCTTACTTAACAAGCTAATAGTAGAACCAAAATTGCGTCCAGCAGGAAGCAGCAAGTAAGTTGCAGGTAAAACTTTGTCCCTTTGTAAAATGTATTGATATATATATAATCAATATATATTGATAATGGGTTGAGTGCAGAGGACCTCTTGTATTTGCCTATTATGTCCAGCAGTCCAGTACTCTTAAGCCTTTGCCAACTGGATAGAGGCTACAAGTGCAACCAATTGATAGAAGAATCTTTAAAGCAAGCATCTTTTATGCTATGTAGCCTCATCAGCCTGTTCCAGGACTAACCACTTTTTTTCCCACACAAACCTATACCCTGCCTATACCCTGCCTGTTAAAATACCTGGCTAATGTAGGAGACACCTTAAAGGCACTACTCAGAGTAGTAGCAGAATTTTCATTATGTTCAAGAATATGAATTAACCAGAGCAGTACTATTCCCTATAAATTTTCTCTTGCTGAGAACTCTTATAACAATATCATGACACTGTCAGGCCTAATGGTTTAAGAAGGTTGGCCTAGGGACCAAGGACAAAACCACTTGTGACAAAGTCTGATTCACAGTGTTGAAAGGCTAAATATATTTTGCAGTTGATTTCCAGGCAAAGGATCAGGGCAGACAGAAGGTAGCAAGGTCAGAGTTGTATCAGGAGGCCAATAAATGGTAGATGAAGACAAATTAGCAATTAAGAACACTCAGGAACTCTTAGCAAGAAGTACCTATATTTTCGTAATTTAACCCAAGTTCCTTTAATTTTGAAAGTTCCTTTAATTTTGAATTTACACACCAAAAATCTGCAAGATGATGTCATGTGGCAGCCATGAGTACCGTCATCTTGGATCTCAAGCAAAGCACTCAGTAATGGAGCACCCTTGACAGGCATCTTGCTCTACAATCCTTAAAATATATGGGAGTGGTTCACAAGGAATAAACGCCCAGTGGTTAAATTCTTCTCTCTTTGCTGGGTCAAAATTCTAAACTGTTTTTCCTATATCCTCTTCTTAATATTTCTGCTGCTCCTTGGTGGCAATAACGTAAAGATGTGTGAAAGTACAATATATTATTTGGGTACGGTACAGCTTTTGACTTGACCACAAGGTGTGCCAAGCACTTGCAAATGGAAGTGGTCTGGTCCTGTCCAGTTATATATTGTATTCTCCAGCTAGTCAGCTTGTGTACTCACACTGGTTGCTGGCCCTCTGAATAAGAATAAAGATGACACCCCCCCCCGCCATTCCTTATTAGCTTTTTTTACTACTTTTCTTTCTCTTTGGGAAGTATATTATCACTGCAGATCATAAGTTCTGCAGGGATCATTAGCCATTATTCTACCAAACAGTATTTCATAAGGGGACAACCCATGTTTTGATAAGGGTGTAGTATGTTTGGGTGGATGGATGGGGGAAGCCTCAACCCAGGGGCAACCTAAAGTTTTTGTGGATTTTGCTAATTTCTGTTTTACGGTTTCATTTGTGCATTCTATCAACCAAGATGCTTGTAATAGGTATGGGGTGGAAATGTGCTGTGCAATGTGCAGAGTCTGACACGCGTGTGGCATTAAGGTATTTTCAAAATGGTTTTCTCTGTCAGAGCTAAGAATTTGAGGTAACCCGAACCTGGGGATGATTTATCTGATTAATAATTTGACTCTGTTGGCTACATCTGCCTTTACCACCGGGAAGGCTTCAGGCCAGCTGGAAAGAAGGTCAACACATATTAAAACATATTTGTATCGCTGGCAGTGCACCAGTTCTATGTAATCAATCTGTACTTTTTCAAATGGGCCTCAGTCTGGGGCTAATGGCTGGTTATTGTTTGTACTATTTGGCTATTTTATTTTCTTGACATATGGTGCATCCATCTATTACCCACTGGGCAACTGATTAAAATCCAGGGACATACCAAAATCTACTGATTAATAATTTCATCTGTCATTTCCCTATTGCCCAGTGTGAAAGACCATGGACAATAAGGGGCTGATTTACTAAGGGTCAAATTGAAAATTCAAATGCAAAAAGTTCAAATTTCGATGTAAATTTTTGAAAAAATTCGACCATCAAATAGGCTACTTTGACCATTCAATCCTTCAACTTCGAAAATCGAAGTACTGTCTCTCTTTTTGTACTTCACCAAATAAAAGATGCCGAAGTGCTATGTTAGCCTATGGGCACATTCTAGAGTAGACCATTTTTCAAAGTTTTACTTTATTGAAGAAAAATCGTTAGATTGTACACTAAAATCAATTTGAAGGATTTTTTTCGTTCGACTGAACGATTTTTATTTGACCGCAGGAATGCCAAATTCGGTGAAAAATCCTTCGACTTCTATATTCGAAGTCAAAGGATTTTAATTCAATGGTCGAATTTCGAAGTATTTTCTATTTCGAAATTCGACCTTTAGTAAATCAGCCCCATAAATGCTAGGTGAGGTAAGAGAGATTTGCATTTTAAAATATAAATGTTTTTAGATCTGACAGAGCCATTAAAAATCTAAGATTTTCATTCAACTTCATAAGTGCTATATGGACTAACACTATGGTTTAATAAGAGTCTTGGACAGGGATATCAGTATCTTTGGGAAATTGGCCTTGTGTACTGGAAAGGTAATTTAGGTATCTCTTTTGTACAGCTTTAGCAGTAGTATCAGCAAGTGAGTTACTGTACGTTGATAAACACAATCAGTGTTATTGGAGTGAATTTGGCACTTAAATACTGCTATGGCCTTAGGAAGGAGTACAGTGTTCAGTAAATCATTGATAAGCTAGAAGTAGGAAACAAGTTTACCACAAGAGGGAAGGAAACCTCTTTCTTTCCAGAGTTAAGCAAAGGAATCTACTACCCCAATAGAAGAATCAAAGTAAATGTAATCAACTAAGTCCTTAGAAATACAACATGCACAAATTAAGGCTATCAGTTCAGTTGCTTGAGCAGAGGAGCAATAAGTTATAACCTCAGCTTCTAACAATGAAAATTTAAATGCTGGATGACCTGGAAAAGAAGATACAATATCATATGAAACAAGTAAGGTACCATTTTCAGCATGTGCACAACTACCATAAAAAAATAAGTAAATTTGAGGAACTAGAAAAGGGGATAAGATAAATCTAGATGAGTTGCAGTGTAATGTCCAAGAATTTTGAATAATCATGGGTAAATTCTTCATCATGAACATCAGGCTGCAGTTCCCTCTATGAGGAAAGCAGGGTGGCTGGAGTCAAAATTTAACATTTCTTTATACTTCAGTTCATATTGGATAGCAGGGAAAGCTCTTAATTAGTGATGGGCGAATTTAGGGAGGTCTCTGGCAACAGGTTCAAAATGATAACTTTAATAAGCAACAGGTCTTTGTTTGTCAAGATGAATCTGGGTAAGGACACTGGCATCATTTCCAATAAATGGCAGTACAGAGTGAAAGGCTTAGAGTAGTCAGGCAGGCCAAGGGCAGGTGCTTGTTGGAGTGCATCTCCAGATGAAATGTACCTCCACTTTGGCACCTCCACTTTTGTGGAGCCATCAAGTTGTGGGACTAAAACGTCCCGCATGTGGAATGACCTATCTTTCTGGGATACAAATCTTACTGGAGATTTAATTACTCTAGCTGCCCTAGTAGTAATGTGTATGGGGTTTTAGGATGTATTATAGTTTTCAAGATTGTTAATTGGTTCCTAATCTTGTAACTGTTCAGGGACTGCTGGGGATTTGGCAGCTGCAAATACTCAGTGGTTGGATGTGTATCTGCACTACATTGAAAAGACCACACAGATTTTCTTCCCCAGCACAGTGGCTGCTTTCCAATTTACTTGCTTCCACACTAGCTTGTATGAGAGTTTGCATGTCTTCTATTTTATATCATACATTGTTAATATTATTTGCAGGGCAGGATGGCCAAATGAATTTAGATTAATTAAGTCTGTGCCTACTGGTTTTACTTCTGGCTTCATGAGCACTGGCTGCTGACGGTATCTAGGTGGGTTAACATACAAATTCATTGGTGCTATCAATTCTTGGGGGTCAGCCTCACTATCTGACTCATCCTTATTAGGGGCTGTGTGGCTCATTTTAGCGAACACCTCTTTTTTTCTCTGCATATATCTGAGATTGGGATTATTTAAACTGGGATTTCAGTTTATTCTCTCATTGGTATAGAGGAGGTGCTCCTGACAACCATAAATTTGCTTTATTCCTCCACAGAGTGAACATAACCCACTAAGTATCATATGGTTATTTTCTACTTCACTAACAGAGTTTCAAGGAGGCAATTCAAAGGTGCCACACCCTGGCCATATGAGTTCTGGATACCTAGTAACTTGCATAGTGATGTTTTACTATTCTAGCACAAACCTAACAACTGAAGGGTCATACATTTTAGACATATTAGTTGCAGGCGTCATTACGCTGCTCATTTTTATCCTCAACTACTTTTAACCGGAAACATATACCATACTTTAGTTGTAACCTTTCAGGTATTATATAGCAATTTGTATACCATAAATGCAGACTTATGACTTACGTTTTAGAACATTCTTCTTATTTTAACCTGCCTCTGGTTACCTTTTTAGGTGAGCACAACGTGAAGCACCAGGAGTGTGTGATTTAGATGATCTCTGGCTGGACTGGCCATGTCCAATCTGGTCTGAGCTAAGGTTAAAAGTTAGATTTGCATTCCCTCCTTCCCCTTATAGGTAACCTTGGAATAACAGGGTTGCAGATGTGTCTCAGAAGGGGACATAGATGTACAGCAACTACAATGTTTGCATTTTCTTTATACCTGAACTCTCTTTTGTTTTGTACAGGTAATGTAGATCTCTGAAGGCTACATAGTTCCCACCAAACTGGTTAACCCAAGCAAAAGGGTGCTGTTTTGTTTTTACATAAGGTATTTCATTTAACTTTCTCTGAGTATTCTTTACTTTACATTTAAATTAAATATATAGGCATCTGCGATGAGTATAATTTGGCCAAATAATTCACTGGTCATATATAATAATGAACAGAGCAAAAAAGGAAAATGTTTAACTGCTACTTAAATGGAATTGTACATGATAAACATATTGACTACTTGACAATGTACAGAAATGGATCATCAGAACAAGCTAAACAGTTGCTAAATTACATTTCTAAGAACTAATAGTTGAGATCATACATGATTGTCGTCAGTTTTATCCCCTCCTTGCAAAGTTAATTATTCTATCAATAGAGATATATTCTATAGTACAACTCAATGGCTTTATTAGCATGGCAGAGAAATTATTTCCACCCAAGGTTACAATGTATATTCTAGCTTACAATTACTTAGACTTAACAAGAGCTACTTTATGGGTAATTACACAATTTAATTATATTCTTTGTGTGGTAAAATACATTTTCAGTTAAGAATTTAATTGTACTTTGTGCTAATTTAACTGACAGTAATTCGTTCATTATTTAAATTTAATTGGACCTATGTCATTGCTTTATGTTTTTGTTCATATTACGTATAATTTTCACAAACAGCAGGCCCAAATGCCAAATAAAAAGCTGACAGGCAGCTGGGCGCAAGCGCACTTTACACCACAAGATGGCACTTTGGTATTATGTTTTGCGAAGTATTCACATTTTCAGCATTATATTTTTTCAAAAATGATGTACATGGGAAGCTGAATATACATCTTGGTTGTTCCGTTTGATTGCTTCTTTGCTTGGACATGGACAACCAAAGTATGTTGTGACCCGTGAGAAAAAGCTGTGTAATTCAGGAGCTTATTGCTTATTCCGCCTGTGACTGTTTTAAACATTCTTTCTTGGGGATGAAAAGAAACAGCAATTGTAACAAAAAAAATGCTAATCAAAAAGCCTAGCATTTTAAGAATGAATACAGTCTTCAACATCAACTCATCAGCACAAAGAATAAGAATGCACTGCTTTGGAGGTATTAATAATATGCTATTACCTCGCTGAGAATTGCCCAAGGAACACAGTCGCTTGCATCGGTACCTGCCAAACAGAACATTTTATCATTGAATGGACCCATATTTTTCTGTCATAATTATGTATACTTTTTACAGACGATGGCAGATTTGGAGCAAAGAATTGGAGCTGAGAAATATTACACAAGATTAAGAAATGGAAAGTCTGTATCTTCGTCGCTCAAATTTATCCTTGGCCTTTATATATTCCCAGTTGTTCACAGGCAATTTCTTCATAATATTAACCTTTATTGCTGCTACTTGAACTTCAGCTTGTGAGTAGAATCCATTGTATGCTGCATAATTAACAAATCTGCCACAGGGAATAGGTTACTTGCCATTATATTCACCATTGTATTTCATGTCATCCTTCTTGTGAGCTCATTAGTCAGGCTGGACTCTTGGAATGGTATGATTGCTAGGTAGCTATCTTCTTTGCGTGAATAAATGGAATGATTGCTACCCGAATACTCCTTTCTTAGAGAAGATCAGTGACATAAAGTAATCCCCATGCGTTCTGGTGCAAAATTAGCTCCTTGGATAGATATGATATATATCTTTCACACTATGAGTTCAAGCTCAGTTGTACCAGTCAGTAAAGGGCAACTGATCACATTAGCAGTTTAACCAATCACTAACCTGCAAACATAATGCTGTTTTCAAGATCCACTTTTGACCATGGCCTGTGTTTTATGCACATATTCTAAAGTTTACTTTAAAACTTACTGTCTACCATCTTGGGAGGGGTGGGGGCAAATAACCTGAAATCGGGGAGCCAAGTACGTAGTAAAATAGTTCCCAATTTCTACATTTTGTCCCAAACTTTTTTAGCCCTATTGTGGAGGTTCTAATCAATAATATGTGACCTCCATAGTAGTGTAAGTTTGGACTGGTGATCTGACCAAAATCCTACAAGCCTATGACTAACTGCCTCATATATTCATGAAAATATGTCAGGCTTTTATTATTAATAATAATAATAATAATAAAAAAGTATACAGCTTACATTGACTAGAGTCCTGATTGTGACGGCTTGCTCAATGCAAAAAGCATTTGGTGTTCTCCTGAAGCTGAAGTTCTGGGGCATGTGCACATGGACCCCAGTGAGATGAGCCTTTAAAAACTATTAGTAAGACAGAACTATTACTCTTCAAAGAGGTGACATCTGAAATTTACAGAGATGTTGATTCTGTGTAGTTACTTTGATAGGATTACCAAAGTGTCATGCAATGCCTAGAAACAGGTTATTTGTGAGAGTTGCATAAATGGATGTGTGAAGTATTCTGGAACCGCCAGGGTACAGATGTTAGAACAGCATTGTATGTAGCAGACAGGTGGTATCGAAGGCCCCTGTCTCTTTTTGGGTATGGTTTCTCCACCTTGACATGAATTGTCCAGTGGCCTTCTCACATCCATTCATGCATTTTTCATCAAATTTCAGTCACCTTTTTGATGACTTACAATGTGCCAGTGTAATTGGATTAGCGGAAGAGTTTAAATAATTTCCCACAGTTCAATTGAAGAAGCTGCTTGGATGAGTAATGAAATATCTTCAATGAATACTCAGCAAATCCAGTTTATATTAGATATACCATGCCCTGGATGTCAGGGGCCCTATGGGCTCCCATCGGGAGTTGTCAGGAGGAAGCTTAATGGGTTAAAGTCCAAATACGCAGTAGAAATAGGGATCATGAATAAACATAGTCAAAATCCAGGCGGCGGTTCAAAGTCAGGCAGAATAGTAGCAAAGTCCAGGCAAGGTCAAAGTTCAGACATCCAAATGTGGTGAGCATACATTCACTCTCCATTACTCACCTCCATGCTACACGTAATAACCGCCCCCTTCGGATTATATCCATAGACCAAACAGCAACTAACAGAGCACCAGAGGTAGCGACTAAAAATATATAAACTTTAATAGTCCATGTTAAAAAAGTTACATCCAGCATATCTGCATACACATCAGAATCACGCTTTATGCATTTCATGGCGTGTTTTAACATGGACTATTAAAGTTTATATATTTTTAGTTGCTACCTCTGGTGCTCCGTTAGTTGTTGTAAGGTCAAAGTTCAGGAATACCCAGGAATGAAGGTAGTAATTCCTATAATCAGGCATTGAACCCGTGACCTAGAAGGAGTTTTATTTTGAATTTCGCACCAAGTGCGTAATATTGTCACACCGGCAGGGGGTGCCAGCATCAGAACGCTGCTGCTCCACGTGGGGACCATGGTCGCTGCCATGTTGGAAGCAGTGACACGGATAAATGGAAATCTTCATAGTCACCATTCTAAATACTTTACCATCATCTTAGCCCACTTTTGTGGCAAGACAGTACACCACATTCAGAACTCAATAGGCTTTGTCAACAATGATTGGGGGGTAATTCTGAACGCAATGAGAAAATGGAATCCTGTGATGTTACATCTCTATGCACTTGCACAACACTGATGCTATGGAAACTGTATGAAAATGTCTGAAAATAAGCTTCTCCCTCAGCAGCAGAATAATTCTGAAAGCAGAACAATTTGTTCTTTGTTGAACCTATGTCTTAACACCCCTTACTACAAGCAGATGGAAGATTTTTATAGACAAAAACATAGCTGTGGTTTCACCTGTGTCTCCCATTGCAGTGAATCTTTAAATGGTAGAAGTGAAAAAGTTCAATGGAACAGCACCAAGTCATTAGTTCAGATATTTGGATGACACATGGGTCCAAGGTCAATTAGAAACATGAGTTTTCAACATTGACTTACCACATAAACCCAGTGAACAAGGACATCATACTCATCATATTCAAAAGGGAAGATCTGAATGAAACCAAACTGCCATATTTAAAATTTGCAATATAATGTACATTAAAGAGGTGAGACCTAAATGTTGAAGGTCTTATAGTGAGAGGACTAAGGGGAGTGTTCTGGGCAGACAAGTGAACCATATACTAGAAGGACAGTGAACAGGAAGTGTAGTTGAAGGTCAGGCTGGGTCTATACTATCAACAGTTCAGTACAAAATTAGGAATCAGAGTAGTTGGGATCAGAGGACAGGGGCATAACCAACAGTAGCACTGTACAAATTGACAATCCAAAGAATGTTCAGTAAATTTGCAGAGGGCAGTAAGGCAGCAAAGTAGCAGAAGTCAGGGACAGGCAAAGGTCAAGGAACAAAGTAACACTGTACATTCATCCATGGATATAGACCAACGCTGGGTAGTAAGGCTGTGGCCTGCAAACCTGGAAGCTCTCCCTAAGAAGACGCTTTGCAGGTCAAGAGACCTCTGAGGTATTACACTGCAGTTGAAATTGTGACAAACAATGCAGAAGCTAAGAACAAGGAATTCAACAATACACAGACTTATATTCAGGTTATATTTTCTATTCTCATTTGTCGTCTGCCTCTTCATTGTCATCTGGTCAAGTTTCCTATTAAACTATGTTCAGAGTACATTTCCATATTCTGGTTCTTCTAACACCAAACATGGATTCACCATGTTGCAAAGCACTTAGAGTCTCACCTGTCAGCCACTCACCTGTGGATCAGCATGACAATATTAATCTTATATGTGGCAGCAATATAAGAAAAATGTTGGAGAATTGCTGGGAATCATTGCATTTTATTTTGTTTCAAACCAAGCAACACCCGAGACGAAAGATGGTACACCCAAAACATCCAACACCAAAGCACATGAAAAAGAATGAAATTCTATACATTGGGGAAACCGAACAACTGCTCAGTAAGTGAATGGCCTAACACAGGAGGTTTTTATCAACATCTAAAGGAAAAGGCTCTACAATTTACATATTTTGAACCCAGAAGACAAATGGTTAGATAGAGGCATGAAGTTAGTCATTTATGCTAAACAGACAAACCTCCCTATAAGGAGGGTGGATGGGCTTGTAATATTGTTGTTTAGCAACACACACTGACATCATAACCCTGGCAGTTTCACATCAGTTTACACTTTTAGTCATGTACAATGAAAAAATAACACCTACCTCAATAAGATTTGGTGGAACCATTGTGACTGATCACACACTCTGAGTTTCAGCTAACACCAACTGAATAGGCTCAATGGAACCATTGTTAGTGGATGTTTGTGACTGTATTACCCTTAAAGCTTTAATGCAAAGGAATTGCCTACCACTCAGTTGAACATTATTCAAGAATACAAGTGCAGTTGCTTCAGATTTATCTGTGAGATACATTTTTCTTTCTCCTCTGTCCAGAGCAAGCTATTTCCTATGAGATTAAGACTGCTGCTACATGCCTACCAGTTCACATTGCAACTATACATTTCTTAACTACTGGTGCAAATCCTTTTCTGTGTACGTGATTACTCCCCTCTGTCACTCTGCGTTTTCCCATATTCTGTAGCACCTGTGCAGAATAAAGTTTTATTGTATCTTTCTTAAAGGGGACCTGCCACCCAAACAAATTATTCAGAATCCTAATTTATCACATTAGTCAAGCAATGGGAATATAATTACATTATATAAGTTATCTGAATCTTGTATCCTTCAGGCTGGGAACTCATAACAAAAGCAAGCATGAGCCATTTTGTGGGCACTGTTATTAAGACAAGCCTTGCATCATCTCAGAATCTTTTTTGTGCACCAGAATGGAGGACACAATGTCCATCCCCATGTCCTGGCTACACAATTAAAAGGTGAAGAGAACAGGGGGAATGTATGGAGAGCAGTTACATCTAGATAGTGCTGAATGGAAAGTGAAAGTAATTGTCTGCCCCGCCTCTAACCCTAAAGCATAGAGGAGGGGAAGACAATATTTGATTGACCGCTGAGATTTTTAAATAAGCTTACAGCAGCTATAAATGCTTAAATCAAAACAGAATTTGGATCTCATGTTTAATTTGAAATTGACTTTTATTATACAAGTTTTTGTGTCTGGGTGACAGGTCTACTTTAAAACCTCTCTCCCAGGTTTGCAAAAGGTTGTCCAGCATTCTGAAAAAAAAAATACTTATATAGAAAAAAACCCAATACTCATATTAATACATTGTTTACCGTGTTAATTATTTGAGATCAGGAAGCAATTTATTTCCCCCCCAAAGCTAATTAGCAGATTACCCCATTTCCTACTTGTAATTCCAAAGTGTGGGTCCAGAATACAAGTAGGCACAATTTACTGCTGCACAGGTGCCTCTATTCACCATCACACAACCTTTTTCCAGCTTAATAGCCTTTTTTCAGGAGATTTACCAAGGGACGAAATTTCGAAGTGAAATTTTTTTTTTAAAGGGCTTTTTCTATTAAAAGTGTCCCTTTCTCGATCCAATATGTCAATTTTCGATCGAATAAAAATCGTTCAAATCGTTCAATTGCATCATTCAAATTGAACGTTTTCGAAGGATTTTGCTCAGAATTCTCTGAACTTAGAAAGATTTTCAGGACAGGTTCTATGAGGTCCCCCATAGGCTAAAATGGCAATTCGTCAGCTTTAAGGTGGTGAAGTGTTGATGTCGAAGGATTTTGAAAATTGTCGAATATTCAAATTTTTTTCAATTCAAATCAAATTTTGGGCTATTTGATCGAATTTTTTTAATAAAATTTTTATTTGAATATTCACTTTGATTCCCATAGTTTCAAAGCCTATCATACGCCGGGATACACTTGAAAAAAGGGCTATTAAGCTCGAAAAATGTCGTTTGATGGTGAACAAAGGCACCCGTGCATCAGTAAATTGCGCCTAATGGTATTCTTTACCGACACTTTGGAATTATTGGATTTGTGCTTTGGATGGAAGCAGGGGTTTAAGATACCAAAATAACTTTTTCTAAGGGTAACTATACAAGTACACTTTGTTTGCCTATTTCCTACTTGACCTACTATAAGCTTAAGTTCTGTATTTAATAAACAACCTACATGTTCATAAGATTTACTGTTGGTGATATAGTGAAAGGGGTGAGCTCACCAACTGCAGAGCGTGTGGATCTGTAAAACGTTTGCTCCACATGATATACTGAACATATTACATTTCTCTTAATACAACTGATACCCATTTTCTGCACTGTTGTATCCCATAACAACAGAGTAGCAATTGCATGTCTTTGTTTTTAGCTGAAATGGGGATAAAGTAATTGGGCAAAGGATTACCCTTATGGGGCAGATTTATACTTCCTTTAGTAAGGGAACACATCATAATATAATCCTGCTAGGGACCATTTTCACCAGCTGTAAACATTCTTCTTTGCTGAACAGCCTTGCATTCATAATGAATTCTTGCATTTTGTATTTAAGTGTATGACTTTTCTCTCATATCTCAATAGTGCCATTTATACTTTAATAAGCTTTACTCTATGTTAAACACCAGTAACACCCAACACAAAGGAATGCTTACAGTATATACATTTATGTAAGGATTATGCCTGTCTGTTTAGCGACTGCAAATAAAATATTTATAGTAGAAATGGTTATGTCTTATATAACTATAAAATAATGGCATGACCATAAGTTAATAACTGCCACAGCATTGTTCTGGAACAGGTTGTGGAATACGTGTCCTGCTCTGTGCACTTCTACAATAACACCAGAATGCTGTCGTTTGCAAACACATCTTTTTAATTAAACACTCTTTAATCAATATGTTTTGGTTCGCAAAAAAAAACTGCAAAGTAAAATGTAATTACTTTTGGCTCATGTTATGCAATGCTGAATTCAGACATCTCTGTTGATTAACAAACTAAACAAATAGATTTGTTCTTGTTTCTATATTTTAAATAATACAATTAGCGAGGGGTTAAATATTTCTGCGCTACAATTAGTAGCTGAGAAGTGTAATGCAATCCTGCTGTATAGTTTAATAGACATTATAATTGTTATTTAGCTTAAAAATGCAGCATGCAATTAAACTATGTATGTATAAACACAAACCACATGCAAATTGCAAAGAAGCATGACCTTATAAAATACAAAAGGTGTTATATCTCGTATCCCTGAGAGCTCACACTATAAATAGAAGAGGAGAGATGCGGCAAGCTGCAGAGACTATATATGAGTCAGTTTGATTAGTGGATGCGAGATCTGAAAGTCATGTTTTCAAGGTGGCATGGAAATGTGATCATAAGCTTGAGACATCAAGTGGTATGATTTATATTATTAAATAATGAAGGTTTTCTTTCCATAGGTGTGAGACATAAATTTCAACTGGCTCCATATATAAGCCAGTATGCAAATGAAGGGTAATTGTTTAGGCTTGAAAAACACTAAGGGGCAGATTTACAAAATTCACGTGAATAATTTGAAGTTCGATCGAATTTGTACTAAATTCGAATTTGAATCTTCGAATAAGCAAATTAGGCGAATTCGACCATCGAATATTCAAATTCGAGTTTTATTCAAATATTCGAATATTCGATGGTCGAATAACTTCCCCTTTAAATTTTAATTCGACCACCTACTTCGCCAGATCAAAGCTACAGAATTGGGTATCATTATCTTTGATCGAATATAAAAAATTCGATTGATCGTTTAAAATCGTTCGATCAAATTTTTTATATTCAATCGTTCGATTGAACGAATTGCGGTAAAATTGCAAACCCACTATTCCCATGGTCGAATTTCGCATTTTTTTAAATTCAAAATTCGACCATTAGTAAATCTGCCTCTAACCCAGTGATTCCCAACCAGTAGCTTGTGAGCAACATGTTGCTCTCCAACCCCTTGGATGTTGCTCCCAGTGGCCTCAAAGCAGGTGCTTATTTTTGAATTACTGGCTTAGAGGCAAGTTTTGGTTGCATAAAAAACAGATGTCCTGCCAAACATTCTCTCCTGTAGGCTGCCAGTCCATATAGGGGTTACCAAAAAGCCAATCAGAGCTCTTATTTGACATCCACATGGACTTTTTCATGCTTGTGTTGCACTCCAACTCTTTTTTAAATTTAAACGTGGCTCACGAGCAAAAAAAGTTGGGGACCCCTGCTCTAACAAAACACCTAACAATTGAGACAGGGGTGGAGGGCCCAAAAGATTAACCCCCACCTTCTCGTCCCAGTAACCCAGTTCAGACAACAGGCGTGTAACCAATTTGAACACTTAAAGTTCCCCTGTAACCGTTAAAACATAACTTTTAATCATACTGTTAAAAGGGCATCTCTCATATGCACCATTAATTCACCTGCATACACTACAAACCCACAGCATGAAATAATGCTGTGCTGGACCGTGTCCATAAAATACAAATAAATTAAAAAGCGCACGGTGGACAGTGATTCTTATTCAAAATCGTAGAGTATCATTCCAGCTCTATAGTTAGTTTCAAGTTCCGAGGGTATATGTGGCTCCCATGTTATGCCGCCACCCTCCACCCAATCTTTCCCAGCACCTCCTGCCTGTCTACGTGGGGAGCGATGCCGAGCTAGTCTCATCACCGTTCACCTATGCTTGGCCCTACGCGTTTCACCGACTCAGCGGCTTATTCAGGGGCATAGTACCCCTGCTCTAACCCTTCACCAGCCGGTTGTGCAAAATAAAAAAAAAGTTTCTAATAAAGTAAGTTAGCAAAAATGAAATGTATAAAAGCTGGAGTGACTGGATGTGAAACATAATAGTCAGAACACTACTTTCTGCTTTTCAGCTATCTTGTTTTCCACTGATTGGTTACCAGGCAGTAACCAATCAAAGACTTGAGGGGGCCACATAGTACACTGAACTGTTCCTTTAATGGATGGTTGCACCATTTTTGCAGAGTGTGCAACTGCTCTTAGCTGCCATAAAAATGAACATTTCCAGCTAAAACAGCAAATTTTACTTCATTTCAAAACAGCACTGAAAACTGCATTATCTCTTAAAGTAACTAAAGCTTATTGAGAAGTTGACTAAAAATGCAACATATTTGCACCGGAATGGTAAACCACAGCAACCAATCAGATGTTTGCTTCTGTTGTTCTGACTGAAATGTTTTGAAACAAATCTAATCACGGATGTAAAATCTTAACCCACAGAAGCACAGAATGCTTTGGTTGTAGGATTTATTCAACTCGCTATAGAACTGCCAACTCTGCTTCACATGGTTGTGCCAAAACCATAGTGCATAGGAAACTCGGGTCTGCTATAGAGGGCACCATCTAATGTCAGCAGTGCTGCGTAGCAAAAAACATGAACATAATAAACCTTGCTGCTAAAACACTACAACTGATTGATTGCTATAGGTTACTGACCAGGTGAAAATTGGCCAGGGTTTGGAAATGAGCCTGATTTTATTATGGGTTTGTTTACTAGTCCTTTAGCAGTAAGAGTCTATCCTCTGCAGATGCCTCCAGCAGATCTTCTTTTTCTTTTCTATGAATTTACAGTGCATGCCTTGATCTACTGTCGGTATCCCAAGGACCTACTTACAATATACAGTATCTATAATATGAAAGTTACTATGAAAGGCTAATTAGCAATTTATATTCACAATAGGCTCAGGCCTCATTTTCTGCCTGGTGATTGCACACTGAACATGTGAGCATCACTGACATTAAAAAGACGGCCTGCAAACGTCCAAGATGGTAAGCTACTGTGGACAACATAAAGGTCTAGATCACTAATATTATAGTTCTTTTGAATCTCTGTGCGGGTGCATTTAGTTTAGTAAAAATAATAAATATTCATGTTTAGGTTTTAGTTTTCTATTAACTCTGAACCAGGTGCACTGCTGTGGTTTTAACCATTATGCAGATAAATGAAAGGGGAACCATAATTGAAATGAAAATTTAATATGAGCTTCCTCATACTGAAGTAAGAAACTTTCTAAATACAATCAATTAAATATTCTGCTTTCTTTTTTTTTAAATAATCAAGTGTATCTTCACTGTCCCTCTCTCAGCATCTGTTTCTCTTCATTCTGTCTTCATAAAGCAGTTGGGTGTCACATGAATGAACCATTATATCTCATAAGGGGGCTTCTTTTGCCTAGAAGATGTATTAGCATTCATGCTATTGAAATCACCAGACATGATGTCTCTCTACATGCAGAAGTTTTGCAAAAGGCAGTTATTTTGTTAGATTTTGTTTGTACTGGAATCAGTTATTTGAGAGAGCTGTGAGGGAGCCCCCCTATACGATATATTGGATCATTCATCTGAATGAAGACAGAATGAGCAGAAACAGATGCTGAGAGAGGAATAGTGAAGATAAACTTGATTATTTCAGAAACAGTACATCATTTTTAATTGCTTGTATTTAGAAAGTTTCTTATTTCAGTGTGATGAAGCTTACATTAAATTTTCATTTTCATGATACCTTAATAATACTTTAAAAATAACCTCTTCTGCTATGCAAGTGCACTGTTCATTTGACCTTATTATTAGAGATGATCAAATATTTGAGCTTGAGTTTTGAAGCATCCATTTTTATAGAGATAAAAAGAAAACTGGAAAGGTACTCAGAGACAGATTTTGCAGGCAGCAAATTCTATTATCGATAGGGTGAAAGTGAGACACTACGCGAGTGGATTGAATACATATGTTTCAGCGGTGCCCATTTATGAGAAGAAATATACTGTTAAGTAAAAAATCATTTTCTACAAGCATCCCGCATGATTCATCCATCTTTTCTATCAGCAAAATACAATAACACAAGCAGCAGACATATAAGAAGCTTTTTTATACTGAGGTACTACAGAGATAAATTCTTGAGGCCGGGGGGAAAGGGATAAAGGCAACATTACTTTGTACATTATGAATCTATTCTAGTTTCCCTCCCAAAGAGTTATGTTTAGGCATCTGCGTCTAAGATCAGATTACCTCACATTTTCCTGAATATGTTTGGCTCATGAAACTGGCCGATAAACATAGTATTATTTACTGTGTTCATAAATTCAAGTGAATGCAATCAGCTTTTTATAGCCATGTTTGTAGAGTCTTTGTCTAGCAATTGATACAAAAGTGTTGTAAATATTTTCTGGTATAATTGGTCTTTCGCTATTAAATGAGTTCCATATTTCAAAGTGCATGCCGCAAGTTCTGTAACAGCTAACAAACGGCATTCACATACTTTTTTCCCCAGTTTCAAGTGTTACAGTACATGCCTATTGCGGCTTATTTAATCCAGTGCTTTTTTTAACTCTGTGATTTAACCTCAATATATTCTGTGCACACATTATTTCCCCATGATCCTGTAAGGCAGGTTATTTCAGCTACATATTTCCAAGCATATTTCAAGCATGTATTAATTCCTAAAATAGGTTAAGGATGACTCAAACTGGCTGGCTCTACAAATATTCATTTTTCTTCTGTGCAGTACCCTGCAGTCACAAAGAGACATTATGATGAGGACAGTGGATAACAGGGACAGAATCCTGTATTTTTTGCATTACATCATGATGAAAACATGGAAGAATATAAGACTAGAGATGAACCGAAACAGTTGTGTACTAATTAGGCATCTGATTAAGTATTTATGAAGAGTATAAATCATTGCTGTAATGTTTTGTGCGGTTATATTTGTCTGCATGGGATAAACAAAACAAGATCATTCCCTGTTTTTGGCGCTCCAATGGTTTTCCTAATATAAAGGAACATGAAATGACATCAGTATCTAGTTATTCATGAGGTCGAGGCGATGCAAAGAAAAAGAACTCTGAATGGTATCAGGCTAGCAAGAAAAATAGAAGCCAAGTAATGTTAGCGTTCCTCAGGTCATTAGGAGATAATGATACAGACAAAGCAGTTTGCAGACCAAAATGTAAGAGGACAAAGAAGATTGTCTACATCAGCAACATGTTGCTCTCCAACCCCTTGGATGTTGCTCCCAGTGGCCTCAAAGCAGGTGCTTATTTTTGAATTACTGGCTTAACAGATGTCCTGCCAAACATTCTCTCCTGTAGGCTGCCAGTCCATATAGGGGTTACCAAAAAGCTAATCAGAGCTCTTATTTGACATCCACATGGACTTTTTCATGCTTGTGTTGCTCTTCAACTCTTTTTTAAATTTAAATGTGGCTCACAAGCAAAAAAGGTTGGGGACCCCTGGTATAGAGACAGAGAAATAGAAAGAGAAAGCAAGCACAGCAGCATTTTAGCCATGAGGATAGGTGGCATTCTTGCAGAGGTAGAATGTCACTTTAAGAGCCTTGCTTACAGGAAGAATAGTTGCAGGAGTTGAAGTGCATTTACAGTAACGTGAAGGGCCTGTATTTCCCCTGTGCAGTATATTGCTCTAACCATCCACTGTTACTGAATATTTTATTAGAACTATAGCTTGGGTCCAAATAATGATTCTGTTATATAGAAGCATGATATAGGAAATATGGTATAAAATCCTCCAGTCCTTTGCCAATCTCATAATTAGTGCTGGTTGAATTTGTTCCGTTTTGATTCACTGAAAAATTTGTGAATTTCCTGTGAAATTCGTGTAACAGCAAATTAGTGTAATGCAAATTTTGATGCCCGCCTCAATTTTGACGCCAACGAAAATTTTTATATGTGCGCCTGGTAAGTCATCAGGTATATTTATGATATCACCCATCTGGAAATTAGATATGCTGCACATTGAATGGATACAAAAAGGTTTTAGGAGCATTCCAATGCTCCAGACCTTTTGCATTTTATTAGAACAATAGCTTGGGTCCAAATAATGCTTGTGTTATATAGAAGCATGATAAAAAAAAGGGTTGTAGGAGCACTCCAAGGCTCCAGACCTATTTTGCATAGGCTGGCACCTACCTGCATGGTTGCATTTCTTGGGATAAGTGTCTCCTTAGTCCTCCTCCCATAAGCTTTTAAAGGAGAAAGATTGCAAAGACCCCAGCATTGGTTCCACTTTGGAAGAGTTATTCTGCTGGATGTTTAGCAGTTATATTGCAGACCACGCCTCCATGTGGTTGTACCTCCTCCAAACTGTCATGGTCGGCACTCAATACCAGAACAAATGCCAAGCACCCTGGTCTCGGCTGGTGCTTCACCAGTAGTGTTTGGCTTCAGGAGGAGCCCTCAGCTACTAAGATGCCACCTGGACTTAAACAAGAGGTACAGGGCAGGAGTTCTGGCCAGCAATGGGGCACAACTATATGCAAAGATTTTAAGGTCAAATGTCATGGTACAGACTGGAGTAGGCAGAATCGTGGTCAGACAGTCCGGGTCGAGGCAGGCAGATAGCAAGAGTCGTCAGGCAGGCAAA
Organism: Xenopus borealis; assembly: GCA_024363595.1. Lineage (NCBI taxonomy): Eukaryota > Metazoa > Chordata > Amphibia > Anura > Pipidae > Xenopus > Xenopus borealis. Next base: position 34,127,235 of record CM044446.1, read on the forward strand.
AGGTCAAAACCGGGTGATAAAACAGATAAGGATAAGGCAGAATCGGTAGTCAAATAACTATAGGCACAGTTCAGGCTACAGGATATCAGAATAGTCAAGCCAGGCAGGGTCAAAAACAGGTATTCAGGAACAACAGAAGCTCTACAGCGCAGGTACAAAGCACCAGGATTAAACTTATCACAGGGAAAAGAGAGTCAGGGGAGCACCCTGTTGACTTACTCCAAAAGTGTTTCACGTCTAAAGGCTGTTCCGATCAGCTTGTAGAGTCCAAAACTGTATTGTGTAGAATGGAGCACCAGCTGGAGTCAGAAGTGAGTTAAAAAAAATCAATATTTTTGATAAAAGCAGAGTGAAAGATGTCCCTAACCATTCCGCTGAATGCGTTTCTTAGCCCTCTGGCCACTTTCTCAAAAGCTAAATGGTTACATCCAAAGAAGCCCTTATAAATGAATAGACTGCACATAAAAACATTAACCCTCACATGACTGTGATCTCAATACGAATAGAATCAAAACTTTTAGAGACAACAAAACAGAACAATACAAAACAATAGGGACATGAATCCAAATCTCACTCACTAACCATTATGATGTTCTAAAAAATACATTGTTGCAATATATATATATATATATATATATATAAGTCTTTTTGGTGTATGCACTCTTACCAGATATTAGTAGCAAATTTGGGTGCGTTGGTCAAAAGCTGATTATGCAAGATAATGGAAGGACCCGCACTCCATATTCTCATGTGAAAACAGTGTATTATTTTATTCTCAATTGCATCTGAGAATAAAATAATACACTTTCACATGAGAATATGGAGTGCGGGTCCTTCCATTATCATATATATATATATATAGGAGAGAGAAATGGTTACACTGTCAAAATCACACACAATGTAGCATTGTTAGAAAATAAATGATAGGTGTCCAACCATTGTATGGTATATGTATAAACATCACAATATTGTGCTAAAAAAATAAAAAATTAAACTCTAATCAAATATAATGTAAAGATGCTAACATAATCTTACAAAATCCATGTTCAGAAACAATAATAATAATAGAAAAAAGTATATACAAACAATGTCACATATTATATATAGCAAGAGACCTCCCACTCTCGATTCAGACCACCATAGGCTTCTATGGTTTTTAGATGGTAAATCCAAAATACTTCCCTTGCTAATAACCTTTTGGCTGCATCCCCCTTCCTAATCTAGAATCTTGGTTTATCTATAATTTGAAATTGTAATTTACTGGGAGCACAATTGGATTTATCTATATGATTGACTATCGCCAACTTCATATCTCCTCTTTCAATTGCTGATAAATGTTCAAGGATTCTCACTCCCACAGGATGTGCAGTTTGGCCCACATATTGGGCCCCACAAATACATGTTGTCAAATAAATAACCCTTTTTGACAGGCAATTAAAATAACAGGGAATTTGATAATTCTTCTTTGTACATGTACTGCTAAATTCACTGAAAACAGATAAAACATGGCAAACCTATCACAGGCAATGAGAAAAACCAAAATGCCCCTTTAAATATTTTCAAAATTGGCGCCATTGCACTCTGACGTCATACCGGATAAATACCGGAAGTGTGTGTGGCGAGCGCACTAAGACAGAGAGGGAAGAGCGGTGCAGCGGGCATCCCCTCCGCACCACTAGACCACCAGGGTGAGTTTTTGTCACATGAACACTGACATAAGGCTTATACACCTCAGCAACCGCTCTTCCTCTGCCATGCCATTCTGACAATCCCGATACTGGCTTCCAGTACCTTTCAAATTAACGACCCTGACATTCAAAGCACTTCATAGCTCTGCCACTCCTTACATCTCTGAACTAATCTCTATATACTCACCTAACCGCTTACTATGCTCCTCTACTGACCTGCTACTCAACTCTTCTCTCATTACCTCCTCACATGCTCGCATTCAAGACTTTGCAAGGGCTGCACCCCTCCTCTGGAAATCTCTCCCACGGTCTGTCCAACTTTCTCCCAACCTTTCTGCTTTCAAGAAATCTCTCAAAACACACTTATTTAGAGAAGCCTATTCTCACTCTTAACTACTCAATGTAATACTACTTACAATACCACATCTATCACCCACTTAAACTCTGATCTTGCCCACTCCCACACCTTGTGTTTCATTCCCTTCCCTTTAGATCAGTGGTTCTCAACCTTCCTAATGCCGCAAACCTTTAATATAGTTCCTCATGTTGTGGTGACCCCCAACCATATACAGGAAGCCCATCAGGAGATGTTCCATTCTGTCTTCAGCTCCCTCTGCTCTGGCAGCCTCAACACTATTCTTTAACTCTCCCTGTCCAGACAATGGTTTTATAGTTTGGACACCCCTTAGGGGACCCCTGTGAAAGGGTCGTTCGACCCCAAAAGGGGTCGCGACCCCCAGGATGAGAACCACTGCTTTAGATTGTAAGCTCTTTCTGCACAGAGCTCTCCTCACCTTCTCTACCAGTATTTATTGTGATGTATGTAACTCCATATTTATTGTGATATATGTAACTCATGTAATTTAGTTGTATAATCACATTTACTTTACAACGATATGAAATATGTTGGCGCTATAGAAATATATGTTATTATTATTAATAATAATAATGATAATAATCAGGCCTGGATTTATGTCAGCAGCTACAACTCATTTCACTTTTACAATAGGAAAAAAATGGAAGAGCACCGAGATCCCCAAATAACCTTAACCCTTCCACGGTCTCTGTGAATAGTTAATTAATGGAAAGTCAGTTCTCATTAAGCTGGATTTTGAATCTTTACATCCAGCAGAGGTCATCCTTGTTCCATAGGCTGAGGATCTGGGACGTTAGAAAATAACCATGTTTATGCTAAACCGAGGCATTTTATTCCAAATGTGCACAGTTCTCCTAATAGCTTCAGTAAGTTCATATAAGGTAAACAAGCTTTGAACAAATAGCAACAAACATACAGAACAGAAGAGGTTTCAAGCACATTTCCCATAGTCAGTAATTTTAATGCAATTGCTGTCCATTTATTCTTGTGAATAGGATGTGCCAACACAAGAAAATCGTATAAGTCGTAGGCTAAATAACTGCAAGTTAGACTTGCGGAATCAGAAAGCAGTTCCAAATAGCTTTTTCCCTTCAAAATGAAATGAAGCAACAGTGTTTTCCGCTCTAATAATACAGTTGGTGGGCTTCTTTGCATATCATTGTACTAAATAATAATAGCATCAAGGGGAAAAATACTCCCCACATGTGCAACATTGTATATCATTATCATACCTCCCAACATTTCGAAAACAGAAAGAGGGACAAAAAGATTTTCTGAGCGGAGCACCACACCCCCTGTCCGTTTTACAAAATTTGGCAGGTTATGAAAGTTTGAACACATTTCTGTGGTTTTTATGTGTTATTATAGTTTTGCTAATGAAGGTGAATTGCCCTTTAAGAAGTGAGTCTTAGTTCTGACAAGAAACGAAACTGTTTCAAAAGTATCTAAGTATCTATTCTGGGCTCTCTGCCAAAAGCCAATTGAGTTAGAAATTTTGTATAGTTTTCTGGCTGTTCAGTGCAGGAGATCAAGTAGAAAGTCGGGACATTTCAATAATAATGCAGGACTGAGGGTTGAACTGTTACAACCAGAACTATCCCACTTAAAATGGGGCAGTTGGGAGGTATGTATTATTGTACACTTTGCATATGTAACACAGTGAACTGTCCCGTTTTTCAGCAGGACAGTCCCGCTTTTGACAGCTCAACCTGCAGTCCCGTGTTTATACTGAAAATTCCAAACTTTCTCTGCACTGAACAGCCAGAAAAAGATACAAAGTTTCTAATTTAATTGGCTTTTGGCAGAGAGCCCAGAACAGCTACCAGGTGCACTAAGATACTTTTGTAACAACAATTTTGAGATAAGCAAATAAGTAATTGCAACAATTTATCATAAACAGGTGCCTAAGCTCACGGGTAGTGAATCTATCCCATTTTGCCGAAAAATTCTCGAATTTCCAGCGAAATTCGCTAATTGGCAAATAATTCGCGAAACGAGTCCCGGCATGTTTTTGACTCGCGTTGCGTTGTTTATGGCACGCGTCACGTCATTTTCGGCGAGCGTCGCGTCATTTTCAGCGTGCGACTCATTTTTTTTACGCCAGCGAATTTTCAGCAGGTGAATTTTTGCTGGCGTTTCGCGAATCGCAGGAATTCGCCGTGAATTTGCGCCTGGCGAATAAATTCACCCATCACTATCCACGGGAATTGCCAAAGAGCTGAAAGAAGACGCAAGGGGTAAGTAAAAAGTTAGGGGCATTTGCCCAGCTGGAGTTGGGTCTATGGGGGGAGGGTTTTTTAAAGTATGGGTTTAGTTCTCCTATAAAGGGCAATCCACCTTCATTAGCAAAACTGTAATAACTGAAAAAACCACAGAAATGTGTTCAGACTTTCATAACCTGCCAAATTTTGTAAAATAAATATGGTAATTAGGGGGTGTGTCAACAAAAATGGGCGTGTGTCTTTGTCCCTCTTTTTATTTCCAAAATGTTGGGAGGTATGGATAAAGTTTAAAGTAATAATAAGGAAAACCCAAAATTTGGGCTGTACCAACACAGGATTTGAAATGGAAACCTTTTAACGCAACAGGTTATAGGCGATTTCTATCAGAAGTTTAACCTCATTGTTTGATATCATAGATTAAATTGGTGGAATGTATTTAGCAGACTATTAGGGGAATGTAATATACGTCAGTAACGCAAAAACTATGCAAACTAATGCGAAAAGTTAATTTCATACTTATAATCCGCAATGCACAATAATTATTCGCAATGCAATAACCATTGAAGGAACAATATTACATTGCAAGATGCGGATTTTAACTCTTATTGGTGCGCAATATTTTTCTCTTTGCAACTTTAATTACATTCCCCCTTAATCTCATTAATGGGCCCTCTCTAACCCCCTAGTGATTACAGCCAAATGGTCTGGTCTGGTCCCTCCCCAGTGCATTAAGATCTATGGGAGAGGTAAGAGCTCTGTCAGTGGTCTGTAAGTGAAAAAGTTAAATATTCTGTTCTATTCTTCACTACAATATGTTATATACAGTCTGCTGTAGTTACTGTGTGTTGTGCAGCAACTTTACAGATTTTGCACGGCAGATTAGCTGAAGTTTATAGTGAAGTACTGCAAAGCACATGGTATATCCCAAGATGACTGCTGTATGAGAAATCTGACCAGTCTGAGCAACACCCTGTTACCTGATTATGAGTTTCTTATCACAATGCAAGGAGATTGTGTGTTATGTACTAATGTTTAATGTATGTTGTGTTATACTGTAGGTATAACCTATTAAAATCCTGTAATATGTTTCTGGGAATATCTAGTAATAACTGTCTGTTATCATGTAGGTGGGCTGATGGCCTTGCTGTGCACATTCCATGCTATTTTACAGGTATGTTATATACATTTTTGTTTGTCCATTTTTTACCACTGTACGATCACTGTTTTGGTTACATTTGTGCAGAGTGCATTAAAGGGGGTTATTCCCCTTCCAAACACTTTTTTTCAGTTGTTTTCAGATTTATTTTTTACTTTTTTTCCAAACTCTAAGTTTAAAGTTGAAGGTTTGTGTCATTGGTCTTTGAGTCTGGCAGATTCTAAACTGTTACAATTTTGCGATATTTAGTTGATACATTTCTCAGCAGCATCACTGGAGTATTAGCAACTATTGTATCAATTTTAACAGCTGATTGTAATGAAATCCAGAGATTCTGCTCAGCAGGGACAGAGATAACAAACTTATCAACGAAATGTATCAATTTAGAACAGTTTACAGAGTCAGAGACCCCCCCCCCCAGAGCTGCTTTAGAAGTTGAAAAATGACACTTTACACTGCAATATTAGAAAACTGGTCACACATAGAAAATAGAAAGTGATTGGAAAAAGTAGCTATTTCTGGTGATCTATTTGAAAACAACTAGTTGTTGAACGTGAACAACTCCTTTAGGGCCCTTACACACGGGCGTTTGTGACCCAGGGGAGCGCTTAATTCTTTTCAATGAGGTTGTACCCAAGAGACACGTGTAAGCGCCGAGCGCAGGTTCAGAAGTAACATGCTGAGTCTGAACCTGCATTCGGCGCTTACACATGTCGTGTGGGTACAACCTCATTGAAAAGAAAGAAGTGCGTCTAGACCTGTGCTCCCCTGCGACTGAACGCAGCCAAACGAAACGCAGGTCACAAACGCCCACGTATAAGGGCCCTTAAGATCTTTGGGGTAATATTTATCAAAGAGTGAAGTTAAGAGTGAAGTTCCGCCACTAGAGTGAAATTCTGCCGCTCTCCATTCATTTCTATGGGATTTTAAAAGGCGTATTTATCAAAGGGTGAACTTTCACTTCACCCATTGATAAACAGGCCTTTCACTCTAGTGGCGGAACTTTACTCTTTGATAAATTTACCCCCTATGTGAGAAGGGGATTTACAGGGCTCCAGCTAATTGCACTCCCCCTCCACTTGCACCCAGGCAAGCTGTGTCAAATTTATGTTTTTGTGTGAGGAAAAGCGAATATCAGGGAGTTCCAAATAGTAGTGTCTGCATTCTTCTTTACAGATTTTCCTTTCCTTTGAATCATTCAACTAATATTCAGTTGTATAAACACTTTTTTTGAGAACTGCTGCACAACTGTGTTGCATGGAGTCGACCAACTTCTGGCACCTGTTAAATTATACAGTTCTTCTGTACTTCTCAGTTTTGCCTCAGAAACAGCATTTTTTTATGTCACCCCTGAAGATTTCTATTGGATTAAGGTGCGGGGATTGGGTTTACCACTCTATATTGTCAATCTTATTGGTCTGGAACCAAGATGTTACTCATTTACTGATGTGTTTCTCCGCTATCTTGTTGATGTATTGAAACTGACCAATGATCCCTGGTATGCAATAAATAGGCCTAACACCATAGTATGAGAAACATCCCCATATAATGATGCTTGTGCCACCATGCTTCACACTGTACTGTGGCTTGAATTCAGTGTTTGGGGGTCGTCTGACAAACTGTCTGTGGCCCCTAGACCCAAAAAGAACAATTTTGCTTTCATCAGTCCACAAAATGTTGTGCCATTTCTCTTTAGGCCAGTCAATGTGTTTTTTTGTCACATAATCTCTTTAGCATGTCTGTTTTTTAACATAAGGCTTCTTGTCGATAGCTTGGCTTCACACCTTCTTTGATCATCCTGGAGCTGAATGTCTTTGCAATTTTTGTTATTCTCCTATCCATTCATAAAATTTTTTTCCATTTTCTTCCACATCTTTAAGGTTTTGGTTGCCATTTTATCTAAAAGATCATTTTAGCTGAGTAGCCTATGCTTTTCTGCACTTTTCCAATCAACTTTTTTAATGAAAGTACACTGCTCTTCTGAAGAATGTCTGGAATGAAGTATAACTGGTACGCACATTTGCTGCCTTCCTTCCTTAAACAAGGGCCGTAAGTGACACCTGTTTTTTCACAGAATGAATGCCCTCACTAATTGAATTCCACACTGCTTTTATTTGGAACAAGCTGTTATTATTTTGAGCAAGCCTCAATTAATGATTCAATTACACAGAATCAGCAGCATGCATATCATGACTGCAGGGTCTGTTAGTTTTCTATTACTCTTATTACACCTACTAGTAAATTATTTGTCTTGTAGAAATACAATTTCTACCAAAAACAGTGATTGAATCTCAAGGTATGGGTATTTAAAAAAAAAAAAGTATACAGTCACAATTTTGTTAAAGGAACAGTGACACCAAAAAATGAAAGTGTTTCAAAGTAATGAAAATATGTACTGTTGCCCTGCACTGGTAAAGCTAATCTGTTTGCTTCAGAAACACTATTATAGTTCATATAAACAAGCTGCTGTGTATGACGAAATTGAAGCCTTTATGGCACAGGTTAAATAGTGGATAACAGAGCGTATCTTCTACCTGCTTTGTAACCAGAGCCTTTTCTACATTTCAATGGATGCCCCATTGATAAACAAAAGCTTATTTATATAAACAATAGTAGTTTTTTTTTTAAAAGCAAACACAGCAGTTTTACCAGTGTAGGGCAACACTGCATTATATTTTTACATTAAAATACTTTCCTTTTTTGATGTTACTGTTCCTTTAAATAGGGAAAAATAGCAAACAAATAGGGAAAAATATTTAGAAAAAAAATCTGAAACATATATTTGATTTTTCAGAAAAGTGAAAAATTCTAACTTTTTGACATTTTCAGTCAAAACGTTGCAGGGTAAAAATATAACACATAAATCTGCTCTTACATTTAAAAAAAAAAAAATCTTCTTCCAGTTTGGATTAGTTAGATTCTTCCTTTGATGTAAAACAGAAGGTGTGGATGTCCAGCTTGATTTGCTACACCTGCTAGCTTGTTTTGGCAGCCAAAGACTATCATTGCATGCTGGGAGTGGATGGAACTGTTTCAATATCACTGATGTACTCCAGCGAGTTCTGCTTCTTGCTCATATAGGCCAATTTAATTGAATTCTCAGTCACTAATCCGTGCTGGGGAAGTCTCTGCTATACCCGGATCACTTTCCTTGACTGTAGCCATGGCTTCAATCATAAACACTTTTTGGGTTCCTGTGACATAAAAAATAGTGCTAAACACTCCTGTTGCGCATTCAGTAACTGGGCCTGCTATGGCTGCAATTGTTTACTGTAGGTTTGCCGCCTGTTCAGATTTGACCTGGGCAGTCCGGTTTTCAGAAGGGCTGCCCGGTCCAAGAAAACTGGGCAGGATCTCCCATGATTAAGCTGATCACCATGGGGTGGGCAAAGAGGGGTTGTGGGTGTACTCCTAGGGCTAAGTTAAAATATATAAGTACAATGGTAGTTCTACTGTCTTGGCCAATTAATCAACACACATTCCCTGGTCCATTGTTTGAGTAATTCCATTTATATGCAAATGCATGCGTTTACAAAAACAAGGGTTTTGAGTTACAAAGTTATGATCATAAAGTTGATAAGCCACCATACCACGTCAAGGTAAACCCCTAGTATACTACCACACCTATATGTATACCTAAATGTATACTACCAGTATACATTTTCTTTGGGTCTAGGGCCTCTGTCCAACTGTTGCATTGAAACGCCAATAATTTGTGTATTTATTCTTACTGACTAATTTAACTGTACTCCTGTATGTATTTAAGCTTTGTTAAACATTTTGTCATTGCACAGGCACTAGGAGGGAAATGCAGCATAAGAATCAGATGGCCTGCATCTCATTGTTTCAAAATAGATCTAAATAAGATGTCCCTTGCTTCAGCTTTTATCAAACAGCAATCTGGTTCAGCTCAGCATTTGAGGTACTGAAATTGTACTGTAGCCACAGTTTCCATGTTATTTATTTTCCATGTATTATTTCATGTACCTATTAACACTCACTCACTGAATTACTTTGTTTGTTAAACAAGCTTTAAAATGCCTCTTAACTGCAACTTTGTATTGAAGAAATGAACAGGAATCACATTCAGCTTCATAAACTGGAAAAAGACATCCCATTTGGTACTGGTCCGATTCTTTTTTTCCATCCAACAAAATCAGAATGATCAAAATGCTTTTGTAAGCACGGCCTAAAGGTCTGTGTTTATAGAATTTTGTTTAATGGTCTCACAAAGACCTCTTGGAAAAATGTATTCGGTTTGGGTTTTCAGTGCTATAAAAGGTCTGTACTGCATCATCATGTATCATAAGTATAGTGCATATATATATA
>CM044446.1:34137917-34155740 GCA_024363595.1 Xenopus borealis
ATATATTATATATATGGGGGTGTATATAGGGAAGGAAATACGTTTTCAGGGTATATGCACACATACGAACAGGTTTATATTTACCAAGCAGGAGACTGAAGACATCCAGCACTGCAGGCAAGGCTGGGGGATGTGTCTGAATTGATCTTTCAGCAGAGATCTGAATGCTTCACTGCGGAGAGCTGTGAACTGTAAAACTGCCTGTAAGCACATTGTTGTGGCAAAAGTTGTTCTGTTTATGTACATAATGCAACATGCATTATATAGTGCAGCCTTTTTATTACTGCATCTATACTGCCATTTCATTAAATGTTTCAGAGATTTAAATCCTCATTTATGAAGGTCTAGGTGCCAGTAGGGAAGGTGTTTAAGGTCACAGAAATGTGGCCCGTTAGAGCTTTGTACACAAAGCTATTGCATTTTGCCCTTCTCACTTTGGATCTATGCTCAGCACCCTACACAGGATTACAAACCTAGTGCAAAGGGTTGGGTGCAGCTCAGTTAGACATAAAGGAGTCCTATACTTAATGCCAGCCTTAGACAGGCCACAGCATGTAGGGCTCACCTTGCATTCCAATTGTATCTGTGCAAGGTGCAAAATAAATACAATACAAATGAGGCCATTAGAATTAGAGTTGTGTTCTTAAATTCCTCTTGTGCCATTTATACAGACAGGGACGTAACAACCGTGCGCCAGACCACCCCATCAGAAAATTTTTCAGAGGGCCAGTTGTGCTGCTCGCTCACTTGCTTAAGCTTAACCGCATCAATTTAAAGAAAAAGAAAATGGTGGGAGGGGAATTTCTACATTATAGAGGAAACAGACCCCATGACCCCAGGGTCTGCTTCCTCTATAGTTATGCCAGTGTATACACGTATGGAACCTACTATCCAGAATTAGCGTTGAGGAAATTCTTTTGCCAGGCATGAATTAGCAGCAATAAAAAGTGACCAAGACAAAAATGTTGCAGAGACAAAATAAATAGTAATAGGAAAAACTGGCCATGCATTTAGTAAATCTACTAAAAAAATTAGACCCAATGGGCTGGTTTTGCCTCCAATAATGATTGAGTATATCTTAGCTGGGATCAAGTACATGGCAATGTTTTATTATTAGAGGAAAAAATAATCTTACAAAATATGAATTCATTCTGCGGAACACGGCCTTCATGTAATTGGAAGCCTTCTGGATATCAGGTTTCAGGATAACAGATCCCATACCTGCATTTGGTTTCGGCTTATTTAATTTATGCATTTATGATATGGATTGGTGATTTATAGTTTTGACCATAGGTTCAATTTCCAATAATTTTTACATTTTTTGATGTCAAAATTATAAACCATATGGAACATCTGCTCTGGTCCTACAGATTTGCCAAAACTAGATAACCTTTTATCTCTGATTATTCAGTTATTCCTGATCAATCATCACACACACAACAGAGAGAAACAAAATATAGTTTTATATTTAGCGTGTTAACTATAAATAAGTATCATAAATTCATAACATATCTTGCTTGATTAACATTTAATCCATGTGTTAGTGTCCTGCAGCGGGTCGGGTATCCGCGGGTTACCCGCAAAATCCCGCGGGACCCAGCGGGTTGCTCGTAGAGTTTCTGGGTGCGGGTATAGAAGCGGGCCGGTGGTTCTGCAGGTTGGCGGGTTGAGGTTCGGGTCGCGGATCCTCGCTATAGTGATTTTTACTATTTTTTTCTCAGCATTTCTACTTCTGATGATGTCACATCCGGTTTACATTGACAGCACTTCCTGTTTTACTCCTTTTTTTCTGATCAAGGCTACTTCCGATGATGTCACTTCCGGTTTACAATGACAGCACTTCCTGACTCTTGATGGTCAGCGGGTCGCGGGTCCGGGATCTTGGGTCGCGGGTCCAAGCGGGTAAGAATGCGGGTAGCGGGTCCGGGTTGCGGGTACGGGTCGGGTACGGGTCCCAAAAAATGGACCCGCGCAGGACTCTACCATGTGTTGCATATTGCCAGGAATCTTTGGTAAATAACGCCTTTAAAGAGGTTGTTCACCTTTAAATTAACTTTTAGTATGACATGGACATAAATATTTTCAGAGAGTTTGTAGATGGTTATTCTTTTTTGTCGTTTTTCAGTTATTTTGCTTTTTGTTTTTTTTAGAATGAGAGAGGGACTGAATACAAAGATAACAATACAAAGTAACAATACATTTGTAATCTCATAGAGCACGTTTCCTAGCTGCTAGCCAGAGAATTCCATTTGATAACTTTAAACATGTAAAAAAGAGAGGCAAATAATAATGAAAAGAAGGAAAGAAAAAGACCAATTGCAAAGTTGCAAGGAAAAGAACATTTTATAACATTCAAAAAAATGTACTAAAAGGTGAGCTACTTCTTTAAGCAACAGTCCACAGCATAAATATAACTACACAGTTAACATTCAACTCTCAAACCAGTGGTTTCTTTTTTCTTTTTGTCTAGGGCCTTTTAAATTACCATCTCTATTATTATTATGAACATCAGCAATTCTATTTGCATTTGACAATAAATATCAGGGAAACAGTACAAGTATGTCCTTACATGCAATAAGAGCAAAGCAAGATTTATACAGCAGGATCTATTATTTGCCATCTTGTCATATTTTCTCCTTGGGAGTCTGTGGAAAGAAGCTAATCAGAGCATGTTATTGTCCATGCTGGTAATTATGACCTTGGCTGTGCTCTGTGGTTCACATTAATTCATGGTGGCTTATAGCATCATTAATACATTCACAGAGTTATTTATTGATTATGAAGGTGATGAGGATTGGCTAATTCATGGCTATTCTATTGCTGTCCTGTGATTCAGATGCATCCCCAAGGGGCATAGTATAACAATATATTATTAAGATTTAACACTGAAATTCTGTAAGTTGAGAATGAAATCTGGCCCACCATGTAAAATATCTGTATTGAATAAACAACACTGTACATGCTACATTTACTAAGCATAAAATCTGTTACACATATTTCCATTGGCTTTCTATTTATGTAATATTACCTTACATTAAGGAAAAATCCAAAATGCTCTCACTTTTTTCTGAAAACCACTTCTGACTAAATCCAGACTGACTCCCCTCCCCCCCATTTATCAATACATTTTTCATGAAAATTTCTTGTGCGGGAAAAGACTCTCTAAAAAAGTGAAAAAATCCTACAGTTAGTATACAGTAGCTATGGGCATATATGGTTTGTGTTTGAAAGAGTGGAGATGTGTGTGTGTGTGTATGTATGCTGGATTTTTAATTTGGAGGGGTTGAACTTGATGGACTCTTGTCTTTTTTCAACCCAATTTAACTATGTAACTATATTTGTCACCAAAACTGTGACTTTTTCAGATTTGACACCCATTTGACATCACATGAAAACCACAAAATCTTTCAGATTATTGAACAAAACCCAACGCAAATCAGGATATCTTCTGGCTGTAAACGGAACATCTGCCATTGACTAATACATGAACTAGGCAGGTCTGAGATGGAGTACTTTTTTTATTTGGGTTTTTAACAACATTGAGGTTTAATAAATCACAAAACATTCAAGTTTTTCCCCAAGGTTTCCTCTTTAAAGGTCCGACCAGAAGTAATTAGTCTCTAATAAATAACCCCTAAGTGATATTGACATTCCTAAAAACAATGTGCACATTTTAATGTATGATGCCATATGTTAAAAGAACATTCATTATTGGAAAAATATAGAGATTTCTGATGTTTTCAGAGAGGAGTTATAATAGCTGCAATTTTATTTGCTATTCCCTTACCAATCAAGCTGAAAATTCTAGTTCAGAATAAAAACTATTTACATTTCTCTGATACACAGCAATGTATTCTGCAGGCAAACAAGTAAGGTTACATATAGTGATTCATTTATAATTGGGGGGGGTTAATTGGAAAAAAAAAAAGTTTCTCCTGGCTTTACACAAAGCACCTAACAATATTGGCAGAAAATCAGCATCATTCGGCATTCACTGCATGTCCACATTATGGAACACAGGAATAGAACTTGTGCCCCTTTGTAAACGATTTACCCATCATTATACATCACGAGGGCAGGCTATATACTTCTATATACTTAAGATATTTTGTAGTAAAAATAGAAATAGTTCACCACAGTATATATAGGTTGTTAACTATGAGAATAAAAGTCATAATTATGAGTTTTTAAAAGTGGCCCCAGTGTAGAGTCCTGCAGCGGGTCAGTTACCCGCAACATCCCGCGGTACCCTGCAGGTTGCTGGTAGAATTTCTGGGTGCGTGTATAGAAGCGGGCCGGTGGTTCTGCAGGTTGGCGGGTTGAGGGTCGGGTCGCGGATCCTCGCTATAGCGATTTTTACTCCTTTTTCTGAGCATTTTTACACCTTTTTCTCAGCATTTCTACTACTGATGATGTCACATCCGGTTTACAATGACAGCACTTCCTGTTTTACTCCTTTTTTTTCCTGATTGCGGCTACTTCCGATGATGTCACTTCCGGTTTACAATGACAGCACTTCCTGATTCTTGATGGTCAGCGGGTCGCGGGTCCGGGTTGCGGATCGCGGGTTGCGGGTACAATTCGGGTCGCGGGTCCAAGAGGGTAAGAATGCGGGTCCGGGTTGCAGTTTGTGGGTAAGGGTCCCAAAAAATGGACCCGCGCAGGACTCTACCCGAGTGCTCTTCCATAAAAAGTAACAGCAAAACATTTACAGAATGTAAAAAATCTATATAATACTTGAAGGATATGTGAAGATGTCAAAGTCATTTTAGGTTAAATATTTAATGTTTTGTTCTTCTCTTGATGGAATAATACCTCATCTAAAATACAATGCTGCATTATAGATTTTTGTTCTGCTACTTAAAAACTGTCCTGATAATAGCAACCCTACCCAAGACCTAAGGGCTCCTTCCATACCTACACCTCCCTTATGCTGCCAATGCAGCGTCCTTGTACTGTTTGAAACCAAAGTGGACCCTGTACTTGCTTTCCCTGAGCATGAAGCATAAGGAAGAAGCATGATGATTTGAGCACAATTGTTTGCACAGTGGTAACCAGTGAAAATGAGTCAATACATAGAAGGGAAGGAACTATTTTCTGCAGTAATGATAGCCACATGGGGTAGCAGAGCTTGGTGAACTGGCAGCATGTCCGAGGCTTGCCATCACATGGGAACTCATATGTTAGTTTTATTTGTGGAGGGGGGAGGTAAGGATTAGGGTGGAGTGGTTGCCTCGTTTTGAAATAGGGAAGGGTAACTTAACCACCATTTTTTGTGAGTTAATTTAAGTTACCCTCCACAGTTGCCAGTCTACATAGAGACTACGAAATAGCCAACCATATCCTTATAGTGTACCCCCAGGGATGATTTTAATACCTGTGTTGCTCCTCAACTCTTTTAACATTTGAAAGTGGCTTAAGGGTATAAAAGGTTGGGGACCCCAGGGTTAGAGCGAGCATGAATGGGTGATGATTGCATCAATGGCAGAATTCTTTTTTAAGATGCTACAAATGAATTACAAGTTCCCTGGTGAAAACATATTTATTATTTACCAATTTCACTAAAAGTACCTGAGGGATGTTTTCCTTGAACTATACTTTCAGCATGTTGATTAATGTCATGTATTGTTGCAGAACAAACTCCGGTTACAAAAAAAGTGTAATCATTTAGTTGTACTAGTGTGCCAGATTTACCCAGGCAGCCTCTTGTTGCTGCACTTGAAACTGAAAAGCTTATCATTAGGTCTGTGCCACTGACTTGAAAAGATTAAAACATGACTTATCGTGAAACTTTTTAACACTAGATTCTTTAAAAAGAAAAAAAAGTATCAAAAGTGTACTAGAATGCTCTATGAATAAACCTTCTTTATAGCAGCATCCACAATTCCATTTAGCTTAATCTCAACTTTAACATTGATATGAGCCTTCAGCTACATGTCATAAAGTATAAACAACTGAATTTATTCACGTCCTAGTCACCCTTAAAGGGGTTGTTCACCTTTGAGTTAACTTTTAGTATAATGTAGAGAGTGATATTCTGAGACAATTTGCAGTTTGTTTTTTTATTTTTTATTGTTTGTGGTTTTATAATTATTTAACTTTTTATTCAGCAGCTCTCTAGTTTGCAGTGTCAGCAATTTGGTTTCTAGGGTACAAATTACCCTAGCAACCCTGCATTGATTTGAACAAGAGACTGGAATATGAATAAGAGAGGGACTGAATAGAATAAGTAATAAAAAGTGGCAATAACAATACATTTGTAGTCTTACAGAGCATTTGTTTTTAGATGGTGTTAGTGACCCCCATTTGAAAGCTGCAAAGAAACAGAAGAAAATTGCAAATCATTAAAAAACTATGAAAAATAAATGAAGACCAATTGAAAAGTTTCTTAGAATTGGCCCTTCTACAATATACTAAAAGTTAATTTGAAGGTGAACCAACCTTTTAATATGGCTCCATGGTATGATGAACTGAAATGATTAGAGCTAATGGGAACTGTTGTTTCTTCCTTGGTTTCGGTCCCTAAGAGATTAGAACAATCTATACTACCAGATGTTGCTAGTTATTCTCAACCTGAAGGTGTGTTCATACCAAAAATTGGATTTTTTTTTTTTAATGGAATGTATTATAAAGTAAATTTTATTAACTGACTATACTGAACACATTTCTTTTAATTTCATTACTAAAATAATAATAATCCTTGAATATCAAGTGGAAAATAAATTGTTCAGTCCAACATTTATCTCAGTAATAATGTTATTGTTGAATATCTGTGAAATGCCAGTAGTCCTGTAGGGATATTTTCTGTCAAGAGAATTCCTCAGGTTGTACTGTATGTATGAGCAGAGATAACATTTTTCTTCTGCCTGCCATTCAATATCTAATACAGGAAAAAAATATAATTTATCTTCAGCTCTCAGACTTAAAGGTAAGTTTAAGGTGCTAACTTTATTTTTATCGGTTATATGCCTCAAATAAGAACAGAAAAAAAATGCCCTGCTTGTCGAATATTTTTCTATAGAGGAATGTTAAATGTGTAAGTGAAGACTTTTTAAGCCCATCTAAGACCACTTAGGGCCAGGTCTCGCCAAGGCAGATGGACAGCTGTGAAGCACTGAAGTACTTTGTCAGAGGGAAAAGGAAAAGAAGAGAAGCAAAAATTGTTTATATCAAGAGCTTAATTCATTTTTATCACTGCTTCAAGATCCTCTACACACACTTCAAAAGTCTGTTTTTTTCCCTTGATGAAGTGAGTTCTTGAATGATATCTCTAGGCACCAGTAATTTAAAGCTGTATAACTTAAGCAATAGCATAAAATGAAAAAAGAAACCGCACTGCAGGGCTTTTCTTATAAAAAGGAATCCATAAACAGCTTTCTCCGTGATAGCAGTTGCACGTTAGACCCAGGAGTAAACACACACACACCTAGAAATTTTTTTAATTGTTTTTTTACTTTGCCAGTTTATCACATTTTTTTCCAATTTATTTATATCCTTATTTATATAAATCCTAGAATATATATTTGGTATTCTTTGTCGTACATCCCAAGGCTAATGGTACACGTAATGTTTTTCTGATGAGTGTATTTAACTGAGCTGATAAATGCATGCTATTTCTACATAGCGCTATTCATTTACATGAGAGTTCAGAATGTAGAAATGGGCATTTTATCAGCACAATTCTCACCTGAGTCACCAGGCAAGAATTAAAATGGGATCTCAATAATCAGTCATGCCCCGGTTACTCATGATCCAAACAAATCATGCCCATTCCCCACAAACTTTACCAGTTTCACATCTCTTGAACTACACCATCTCAGGACCCTTCTCTGCAATGGAGCCCTTGACTGCAGTATACCACTGATAACAGCCTTGGCAACTGAAATTCCAATTCATCCCATACATTAGCCGGGTTAAGGCCAGGGTTCATGCAAGGCACTAAGATTCTTTTACTTACATTTTTCCCATACCCATTCATGACAAAAATCAGGCAGGTTCATTAGCTTACTAAAATGGTAAAAACAAGCGGCGTTAGCATTTGTAAAAACACCAGCTTAACTGAAAACAAAAGATGTAGCATATATTTAATTGTCCATTGAAAAATTGACACAACCCACATGCAAAATAAGTTTACTACAGGTTAGAAAATGAAAGAAACTGCAACTGCAATTGGCAACTACACTTTTCTAAGTTAGTAACTACACTTTTCTAAGTTAGTAAATGCTACTGTTACCAGTTTGGGACCTATTATCCAGAATGCTCGGGACCTGGGGTTTTCTGGATAACAGATCCTTCTGTAATTTGGATCTTCATACCTTGTCTACTAAAAAATGATGTAAACCTGAAATAAACCCAACAGAGTGGTTTTGCCTCCAATAAGGATTAATTATATCTTAGTTTGGTTCAAGTACAAGGTACTGTTTTATTATTACAGAGAAAAAATAAAATTTTAAAAATTTGTATTATTTGATTATAATGGAGTCTATGGGAGATGACCTTTCCATAATTGGGAACCTCCTGGATAATGAGTTTCCGGATAACGGATCTTATATTTGATATATATATGATACCTATACATGTATATGATTTGAGAATTAACTAATATAATCAAGCAGCATAACAAATGGGCATTAGAGATGTACCCATTTCACAAACATGTAAAATAAACAAAATGGTGAAATGTCTCCAAATGCATTGGAATCAATGGGTGTTGTTTTCTCACAAAAAAATCCTTTTTTTTCCTGGCAAACCACATGGTGGGATTCTAGCACAAATTCGTTATAATTTTCTCATGCTTAATCGGCATATAAAAAGTCCTTCCCTTAGCCATATAATGGTGAACTACCTATGGTTATACCTGGATTTGTCTGAACACTTTATGCCAAAATTAAGTTGAGTTGAGCATTAGCTCATAGAAAGGAATGAAATATTTTCCTTCAAAATGCTAAACTACACCACATAAAAATTGATGATTGTTATTGATATCACAAAAGATTAGTCAAAGCAAACCAATGACTGTTGTAGAAAGTTTTACCTCTATTACTACAAAATCCCTTTATAAAAAAATATCAATTTCTCTCATTTATATCTTGAATCAAAAAGCCATAAATCTAAATATTTCAAGTTAAACTGGAATCATGTCATAGGATGAGACTATATTCTTAGTAACATATGGGCTAAACGTACAGAACTTACAAAAAACTGCTCAAAAACAGAAGAGCATGTTTTTATAAAGTTTTATTTTCTTCTTCTGCAACATACTTTTATAAATAACCGTATAAATGGCTGATAAAGCTTAACGTTAAAGCTCTTTCTTCTTCAAGCCATATTCAATTGTTTGAGTGACTTTACATCGAAAGACAAAGCTTTTGGACCTGTATATCAAAGGATTAGTGAAACCATGTAAGTCAAAACTAAAATAGAAATCATATTTGCTCTTGTCAAAAATAAAATATGTGCAGTATTTCTCTCAGAAGAGTTAGCCAGAAAGTGGGAAAAAAAAAGTATATTGTATCCCCTGCTTTTCTCTGAGCTGCTCGTCCTGACAATGGAAACAGTAGAAGTCCACAACTATTGACAGACCTGTGAGATAACATGCAAGGCATTTTGGGTAATAGGTTACCAACAGAAATAGAGCTGACCTTTACTGCATTGGTTTACAAATGAGGACCTGTTTTAAATAAGAACTATTAAGGCTTAACTCATGGTTCTCTAAAGGGTTAATATGAGAGGCCCTCAAATTTTGGTCTATCAAGAATATAGAGCTTAAAAAGCTGATTACAAGGCACAAAATAGCAGAACACAGAGCAGTTACCTAGACAAAACAATGAGATGTTTACTTTCATTTTCTATCTTCTAATGGACTGAGCAAAATTAATTGACAACAGAACCTGTGTGTGTAGTTTAGCACCTAAGTAAGTATAGAACCCTACATTATTAGCACAGAAATATACCCCCATCCTTTTGACATTAACTCATCCAGTTGGGCTTATATAGAAAAGGAGATGGTTTAAACTCCATTGGGACTTCCATAAGTAAATGTATTATTTTATTTATCAAACATACGGATGAAGCCACTTTGGATTGTGTGTTTGACACAGAATAACTAAACTCAGACTTCACACTTGTCTCATTTAACACAGAAAATTGCGTCACAGCATCCCATCTAATTAAAGTGTTCATGATTGTGAACAATGGTGCTTTGGTATGCTAATGAAAAGGTTAAATGCATTAAATGAGTTAAGATAACTTTAGATAACATCATTTCGTCAATTAGCCCTGAGTCATGAAGCATTTAACACACAAATCCAAGTGGCTGCATCTGTACTTGATTCTGGAGATAAAGAAAATAAAGAAAGCTGGACTTGCTTGTTATGTTGACAGTTTTGCATTAATTGCATTCAGTTGGTTTCAGTTATATTGGTTGTGAGATCTAATTTAATTTTCATAACTCAAAATAAGGGGCATGGTGTAACTAGGGCCCATAAAAGAAACTGAAACAATTGTATTGTTAAAATGTTACCCAATACAGTTTTGACAGCTGCTTCCGTCTGAAGGTGACAAAATGAAAACGTTGACTTTTTTGTTAGGGACTTTGTAAACAATAAACGAAGAGCAAATTAGAAACATGCTACATTAGGGACACCACATAATTTTCGAATAATGGAAGAATAAGGCTAATGCTTTCCCTCTGTTGATTTAACAATTACCATAACAACTGAACAAAAAACGCTATTGTTATAGAAATGTGTAAATAATAGGCACATAATTTTCCTTCATAAAAACCCTAATTAGTATTAAGTAACTATGCGTTACATGGTATGTGTACTGTATATCAAGTTTCTAGCTATTTCTAAACTTCTCAGTTTCGTTCATCTCTAATTTTAAACTTCTTAAAATAAGCTGGCTTTGCAATTCTTGACTAATTTCTAAAGAATCCCACCATCGGGCAAAGGTCAAGGTCATGGAATAACCACAGAATTACATTTACATATTAGTAATCACACTTCATCTTCAGTGATCAATCTACTTCATTTAACACAAAAAAGTCTTCTACCACCACTCAACCAACTTCTCCCACTAAAGTACTTTAATCATTCATCCTTTTATGTGTATAGTATGCACTTTACCACCAACTTCAAAATTCAATCAAATTCGATTGAATACCGATAGTAGGATTTTTTCGGAAGATCGAATATGCCCCTTCGATCATTGAATACCAAATATTCGAATTAACGAATAGATAGAATATTCGATAATTCGACCATTCGATGAACGAAGGATTTCGAATTTAAAAATTTTTCGAATACCCCCCCATAGGCTTCTTTTGCAAAGACCTGCTCGGATACCATTCATACGATCAAACACCTCGATCGTTCGAATCGTACCAATTTATCGGAGGCTCGAAGGAAAAAGTACGATTTTTTCATTAAATCGAACGATCGGTATTTGATCGTACGATTTAATCGAGAAATCGAATATCGAGGAACTATTCGCTAAGCATTCGTTAGTCAAATGCTTATCGAATTTCAAGGGGATTCGAGGGATTTTAGGGGAATTTTAGTAAATTTGCCCCTAAATGTTATTGGAAAATATTTTGTACACTTTTAGTCTCAGGTGTTTTAACATGGTACAATCCTGTGGTGATTTGTGGCAGGTGGTTGCTTAATTGGTTCATGAATGGGAATATCAACCTCTTTCATGATTGAATTCTTGAATGACTTTAGTCTCATTTCAAATCTTTTCTTTTTTCTTTTTACCTTTAACCAACTAACAATTTTTTCAGTAGTAATTTTTTGCAGCAGTTTAGTGGAAAAAAATTGCAGATAGCACAGTGTGGAAATTCACAGCAAATCCATGCCTGGTGAATAAATTTGCCCACCATTAGTGTATGTGCTTAAAACAAAAAGTAATGGCAATAGGTGTAATGTGTTAAAATGGCAATAGTGCTATGGTAATGTAAGCTTAGTTGTAACGCACACCCCAGACACTGGAGGGGGGATAGAGCACACATGGTATATACTGAGAGGATACACTCAGGGTGGGGTTCTGCTTCTCGTCTGGACAGGATCAGGTAGAGTGAGGGTCCCTTAGTATTATTAGTAATTCCTATATGGAGTAGGGAAGGGGGTCTAGACTGTACGACGGGCTGCTAGGATCAAAAGCTGGTGCACAGCCCTGGAAAGGGATGTTTCTGATAACTGCGGTTGTATTTTTACTATTAGAATGTTCTGCACTCTTGTCGATGAGTTTGCCTGAAAAGTGAATGTGTATGGAAACTGTCTGATTATGATGTGAAAGCCTGTCTGAATGTGAACAGAAGTTTGCACTGCTAATACATTGCATTTTCCACTGATTGGTGTTGGATTCCTGTGTTTTAAGTGTAAAGGTGGGTAGACACGATAAGAAAGATGTGTTCATTAGGTGAGGCCGCCAAATGAGCAGATCTTTTCCCAATATACCCACCAGCAGCAGGTTGATATTGGGTTAATCAGAATGTTTGGTCCTAATGACAGACGACTGGATTATAACAAAGAGACTGGGTGTTGACCACATCATCTAGATCAGTGATTTTCAACCTTGTGCCTCCAGCTGTTAAGGAACTACAAGTCCCACAATGCAATGAAGGAGTCTGACAGCCACAGTCAGGTAAATGCATTGTGGGACTTGTAGTTTCTTAACAGCTGGAGGCACAAGGTTGAAAATCACTGATCTAGATGATGCCTCAATAGGCAGAAAAATCAAACCTCCCTGATTGATATCTTGGCCAGATATCAATCAGGGAGACCCGTTGGAAGCCCCTCCCAAAAAGCTGACAAATTGGTCTAATGGACTGATAGCAGCATTAATCTGCCTGGGTATGGCCATTTTAAGATCTTGGGACTATGTCTTACACACTCAAGATGAAATGGGTATTAGGTATTTCCAGTAACAGGCTATACACAATGTGCCTCTCATTTTTTTGTAACCATCACTCTTCCAGCAAACACTACAGAAGAGAACTTGATGGAGGTGAACCACTGTTGTAAATTATCTTAAAAATCTATTTTATAAAGTGTTATTCCCTTAAAAATCTATGGTATACTCTGTAGAGTATTTCACTGAAGCAGCTGATAGGGGCACACTAAGATTCCCAAGATATACTTTAATTACAATCATTCAAAATAAATATAACATTTATTCAAACTCTTCAGATAAATGTTTTCAGTTTTATCCATTTCTCTGGCCAGAGTACCAAACATCAATACTATGAACATTTTTTATTAATCGTATTTATTTGAAAAGCAACAGTAAATAGTTTGCATTTTTCCACTATACATCTATGAACAATGGAATACAGGTATGGGATTTATGTCTTTCTGTAATTTGAAGAACTAAGCCTTAAATTTACTTAATCCATTTAAACATTGAGGGGCTGGTTTATTATTTATTTTTTACTGAACATTAGTTGTTATCACTCTGTAAAAATACCGATACTTTTTTAAGAAGTTGTTTTCAAATCATTACAAATGAGAGAAAATAGCTGAATCTTAAAAATACTATTGATTTGCCACTGTATTCATTTCAGGAAATGTTTTTGATCTTAAAGATTAATTTGGTTGTTAGAGCTCGGTGGTGCCTTTGTACTCAACCACCGTTACACAAAATGAATATGGAATGCTCA
The DNA here is from genome assembly GCA_024363595.1 of Xenopus borealis. NCBI lineage: Eukaryota > Metazoa > Chordata > Amphibia > Anura > Pipidae > Xenopus > Xenopus borealis. Next base: position 34,151,581 of record CM044446.1, read on the forward strand.
AAGCAGTGGAATGTATTCTGAGGGCTTGACACATAGGGGCATATTTACGAAAATCACGTGAAATGATCGAAGTTTGATTGAATTCAATCAAATACCGATCGTACAAATTTTTCGGATATTCTAATTTGGCCTCTTCGATCATCGAATATCGAATAGATCGAATGATCAGATATTCGATCATTCGATAATCGAAGGAATCAAAATTTTTAATCGAATGCTTACTTCGCCAGATTGAACCTATCGAATTGTAATAGAAGCCTTTGGGAAACCCCCCATAGGCTTCTGAGACTAAGTCCTGCTCGAATACCATTCATACGATCGAAGCGTTAAATCGTTCGAATCGTACAAATTTTTTGGAGGCTCAAAGGAAATTTTATGATTTTTTCGTGAAATCGAACGATAGCCTAAAACAGTTCAATAAGCATTTGATGGTCGAATGCTTATTGAATTTCGAGTAGGATTGAGGCAATTTTGGGGAATAATAATAAATTTGCCCCATAGTGATATTAGTGACAATCAGGGAAGAGGGAATAACTTGAAAACATGTTAAATGGAGCTTAAGTCCAGGTACTGTTTTCTTATTACATTGAAGAAAGCAAATCAGGAACAAAAACGTATATCTATAGATATGGCATTGCTTTATCTCTGAGCTTTCTGCATAATTGGTTCCCAGATAAAATTACCCCATGCCTGCATATTTAAACTATTTATCCTGTTTTAAAGATTTATACTTTTAGTTTTCTGCCAAATTAGTTGCAATATTTAAAATAATGAAGCATTACATTTCTTACAGACTTACAGACTACAAATGATTTAGCATAATTCCATTGTGAATGCTATTTGCTCATACTAGAATATAGTCCTAGATATAATTTATGAGGAACTGATCAACTTACTTTTACAAAAGTGTGTATGTAGCTAAAGCAAAGCTGATAAAAGAGTTTAGAAACCAGGGCCATCTTGACTACAGATGATGAATCTGCTGACAACAATATTTGACAGTTAATCTGAACAGAATTTTTAAATGCATTGATTTGAAAAATATATAAATCAGGAACACTTTAGACTAGATGTTGAATCAAAATGACATGCCAAAATTAGAGATAAAGTTTAGTAGAGACAGTATATCTATTCAGATTGAATGCCTGCGATACTTTCCATTTCTGTAGCATTTGCCAGTTGGCTCCATCAGCAACAGGCTGTGAACTTCTTGAGGTAAAATAGTTTATCACTTACATTATTGCCACTTACTAATCCACCCTAAAACTGACACAATTCATCTACATTCAGGGGCATTCAGGGGCTGATTTACTAAGGGTCGAAGTGAATATTCGAATGCAAAAAGTTTGATTTTTTTAAGTAAATTTTTGAAAAACTTTGACCATTGAATAGGCTACTTTGACCCTTCGATTCGTCTAATAGTAAAACCCTTTAAAAAAAAATTTCATTTTTTTTACTTCGCCAAATAAAAGCTGCCGAAGGCTATGTTAGCCTATAGGGACCTTCTAAACCAAGTTTTATTTTATCGAAGTAAAATCGCTTAATTGATCGATTGTACTTGGACTGCAGGAATAATTAATTTGGTGAAAAATACTTTGACTTTGATATTCAAAGTATTTTAATTCGAGGGTCAAATTTCGAAATATTATCCACTTTGAAATTTGACCTTTAGTAAATTAGCCCCTCAGTGTTTTATTCATAGCAAGAACCCTAAGCAGTAGGCTATGCTAACCCAAGAGAAGCAACAGATGTGTTTTTAATGATTCTGTATTTCCCTTTTCTCTATAATTGATAACATCTGGTACTTGATGACCGTTAAACTGAATTTATCCATATTGGTGGCAAAACAAAATTATTAGGCTTTATTTCATTGTTAAATGTTTTCAGTAGTTTTAAGACATGACATTCCAAATGATGACAGGCTTTGATATCCAGAAAAGCCCAGAATAAGGGCAATCATTCAGGATTAACACCCATTTTATCCTTGCCTGTAAAATCAACACATTGTTATAGGAATGCCAGGTCAAATTTAAGATGCAGACAATGGACACAGCACAATAGATCTGCAGTGACATACACCATTGAAGGAGGCATTTGGATTTATACAGACACTTTCAGAGAAATCAACTATGTCAGAGAAATCACTAAAAATACAATTGCTAAATGCAATGTAAAGTTACCTAAGCTCATGTATGCATACTGATTCTGGCACATTGCTGCTGCCTTTATTGGTTTTGGTTTGTTTTCTACACATATATATATATTGTGGGTTATATGTTTGGTATTTACTAGCACTGAGTTGAGATGAGCGTAAATGGCATTTCTCAGCTCACCACGATTTATTGCTCTCAGGAGGGTTACTAAGCTTTTAGCTGAACTTAAAATGATTGACTGGTATAGTAATACAAACTAGAAGTAGACCCAGGTCAGGCAACGGCAGCGTAGCCCTAACCCTGATATAAACAATATTTTTTCATTCTGAAACTGACTGATACAGGAGTGCATATAGCAACAAGTGCTACCTTTAAAATAAAGATCCCATGCATACATATAAAATAGAACTAGAGCTATCTGGCATGTTTTAGGAAAAAAATAGGACTTATTCATGGGCATTCTAAATTTAACAAGTTCCTGAACATCATATGCAAAATAGTCCATCCATCAGCAGTGTGGAACATGCATGACTAGACACATCTGTATGCCAAACAAATAATTTTATATGACGTTTGGATACAGGAGAGTAGGTATATTGGTTAGTAAACCAAGTTTGCTTTTAGCATAACACATCCTTTAGTGTAAAGCTTACCCACAGCACAGCTACAGTAGATACTAATTGTATATAAGACTAGCTTTGCCCTTATTTGGGCATATGGTGCATTGTGTTCTAATGAGCACATAAACAACATCATATCTGTACTATAGAAGTGTCCTTACAATATTCGCAACTAAAAATTGCACATTAATCCAAATATGTTAGATAACAAAATGACTGGCATACATAAATAGAGCTCAACCAGGGAAAAGTTTGTTCATTTCTATGGATTTCTCAGGGGCGCATTTATCAATATAGTAGATGAAAGTGACACTGCAAATAATTCACTCTGCCCTATACAATTTTATTCCTGAACCAAGAAGTGTATTTTTTAGTTTGTTTATTGGTATGTAGGCAGCTATTTCATGTAATTGCGCCCAGGGTCGGATTTAAGGAGCCTGCACCCCTAGGTCCCCACACCCACTGCTCGCACCCGACCCCCGCAAACCTATTCCCCAAGCCTGATAGCAAACCCAATATTTTCCCCTCTTGCAAACCCAATCCCCCCGCCCACCTAATCCCCAGCCAGCCCGCTCGGAAACCCATCTTTTCCCCTTCTGTTTATGCCCATCCCTGTCACTTTCACCTCCCCTGATGCCCAATTGATATCCACTACATTGGGGACTGGGTGGGAGATTCAAACCATTGTCTAAATCTCCTGCCAAGTCCCCTGTAAAGATGCGCACGGCATGCCACCCCCTAAACATTGCCGCCCTAGGCAGTTTGCCCACAAATTCGGGCCTGATTGCTCCTGGTCATGTTCTTTCAGAAAGAGCCAGCACTTCATGATAGAACTACTTTCAGACAGGCTGTTGTTTCTCCAACTCCATGTAACCGAGAGCGTCAAAATGGGAGCTATTATTTTATGCCAGGGAGCTGTTATCTGGTTACCTTCCCATTGCTCTGTTATGCTGCTGGGGGGGTGACATCATTCCAATTTGCTGTACAGCTGTAAAGTGTGACTGAAGTATATCAGAGCACAAGTCAAATGACCAAGGGCACTTGGGAAACTGACATATTCAACCCCATGTCAGATTTCAAAATTAAATTACAAGAATTGCTCTTCTGAAAAATGCATTTCAGTGCATACGTCTGCTTGAGCAGCACTATTAACTAAAGTGACCATTGAGACAAAAACACAAAGCAGAAGTTATGTGAGTCCATAGAGGGAACATAAAGTTACATTCTTTTGTTGCATGTAAAGAGAACTCAATAAAACATATGATAGGTTTCCCCACATGTACAGAGAATTCCCTAGAAGCTTTTTTGGCATCAGTGGTGCTAACTTATTTCCAGTTCTTCTACACTAGAAACAGCTTTTCTTTTACAGTCCACAAATTAATCACAC
>CM044446.1:34173981-34184412 GCA_024363595.1 Xenopus borealis
ACTGTATTAGAGTTTTGTGAAACCACGATTAAACGCTGTTTCTCTTGTGAATGCCATGAAAGTTATTAATAGATCCAACTATAAAAAGCATGAAGGGAAAAAGTGCTGAACGATCTGAAAAAAAAAATACAAATATATCTAAATCCTCAAAAAATTCAAGCTTTTCAGATAATTACTAGTTGAAAAAAAATTCAGAAACCTCTAAAAGTCTGAATGGTTAAAAAAAGTCCAGTAGGAACAGCACAGCTCCCATTGACTGCTATAGGACATCCGTAAAAAGCTGCGTAAAATAAATGGTGATGGTGTTTGCAATTTTTCACCATGCGAGTGTCAGATTTAAATATACAGCAGGGAAAATCTTCCTCAAGTCAATTAATGCAACAGTATGCTTTTGTGGACTGTAGGATCAATACTATGTAAATAAGTGAATAACATTCTGCCTTTGTGGGGATAGTGTAAGAATTTAACCCAGGACCCCTGAATGTGAGGTACCATGGAAATCACTGTACAGAGACCCATTATCCAGAATGCTCTGGACCTGCACCTTTCCATAAATTGGATCCTCATTCCATAAGTCTGCTATAAAACCATTTAAACATTAAATAAAGCAAAGAGGCTGGCTCTGCTTTCAATAAGAATTAATTATATCTTAGCCTGGACAATGTATGAGCTACTGTTTTATTATTACAGAGGAAAAGGATTTAAAAAAAAAAATCAGACTATATGGATAAAATGGAGTCTATTGGAGAATGCTTTTTCATAATTTGATGCTTTCCAGATAATGGACCCCATATCTATACCATATGTTCCTCTTAAGTTGACAGACTTAAAATAAACACATTGATGCAGCATTTGCAACACTCGGTCAAGTGTGTATATAGAAGGGTATGGCAGGATACTTGCAAGTTATTTTTGCCATGGAGGTTCTATTATTTTCCATGGTCTGACCCATATAGCCATAAACTGGGGGGTCTCAAAGTTTTCAGTTGTCAAAGATACTCCTAGGGAGATTACTGAAATCCATGTTTTTCTACACACATTGTCCTGTATTTGAATGCAGTTCACAAACTGGTTTTATGAGGTAGTACATACAAATATTAACTGTGCATTTTTTCAATTTAGACAACTAAAATACAGGTAGTTCTATCCATGTTTTCACTACTAAAACCATGTATTCATTAATATCTCCATGTTACTGCCTCTTCTGTTAATAAATTGTATGTGAACTGAACTCCATTTTACCAAGGAAACTATAAAGTATAAAGCACAAAAGATGATTTTTCTTGCTGTTCTTGTGTTTGTGTAATAAAAATAAAACCTGCTGCAATATTCCTATAACATAAGTTTTAATCGTATGCATAATAAACAGCCTCTCCCCTGTCCATTTTCAACTAAATGGCTTATGATACCTTTTATGTGTAATATTCTCTTCTCGCATGCAGAGCCTAAATATAAGTAATGACATGCTCATACATCACATACAGGGACCTATTTAAATATGAACTCTTAGGCATATCTCACTTACTAGATTGGGCTTGTATAATGTAATGTGCACAGCATCTCATAGCAACTTTAAGACAGCTAGTCAACAGTAAATAATAATGCATTTATTGAGCACACATGTCCAGCAATAGACAAATGTTTAAAAAGGTAGTGCTATCATGCACTCTATCTATCTATCTATCTATCTATCTATCTATCTATCTATCTATCTATTGTATCTTCTATTTATCTATTGTATCTTCTATCTATCTATTGTATCTTCTATCTATCTATTGTATCTTCTATCTATCTATTAAAGAATGATCATGACCATGATCAACTGTCTAAACCAAGGTTTCCCTTTCCGCTGATGAATTGAAAAAGAATTGCTTGACTGGAGTGGGAATATACCTTTAAAAAACATGTACTACACATGCCATTCAGCAAATCCGTTACTGGACATACAAAATAAACAATAAAGAAAAGTCGGTGATAACTAATATGCATGATGTGGCCACAGATTAATCTTATTGGTAAAGTGTGCTTGAGCTGTATTTCAGAAAGCAATATCGCTCAATGAAACTATTCTCCAGCTCTCCCAGACTCATTCAAGGAACAGTAACACCAAAAGATGAAAGTATTTAAAAGAATGACAATATAATGTACTGCTGCCCTCCATTAGTTAAACTGGCTATAGAAACACAATAGTTTATATTAACAAGATGCTGTGTAGCCAATGGGATCTGCCATTCAAACACAGGATATTCAGTAGATAACAGATATGCTCTGAGGAATCCATTTGTATACTACAGAGCTTATCTGTTATCTGCTGTGTATCCTGGGCCTTTTCTCTTTTTCAGCTATGAATGGCTGCCCTAATGGCTAAACAGCAGCTTTTTTATATAAAAACTATGGGAGAGTTTCTGAAGCACCAGTTGTACCAGTGCACCGCAACAGTACATTATATTTTCATTACTTAAAAATATTTTCATTTTTGGTGTTACTATTCTTTTAACCTAATAAATCCCAGAGAATTCTCCAATGAGAATGGTATCTGATCTGTGTATGTTTGGCATTCTTTGTTCTTGCAGTCAGACCTAGAAGAATTTTCAGAGCAATATTACTCAAGCTGTGTAGGTTCAGATTTGAAAAACATTTGTCCATTTTATAGCATGAACTCTTCCATTGTGTTGCAAACACAAGTATTTCTGCAATGCTTACTTAAAAAAACATTTTGTATTTATAAATATATCAATAGATATTGTGAGTCATTATGTTGCTTATTGACTTTAGCATTTCTCATACACATATTGCATTTATTAATGTTCACAAGGGTGATATGTTAGCAAATGTTAGCAGCACCTGCAAATACCTTCATGTGCAAATGCAGATAAACTGTGAAAAAATGTTCTTGGCACAAGGATGTACTTTTATTATCTACGTTGTTTTTAAAGCTTATGGAAGATAGCTTAGTATATCTTCTCATTGAATGAATGCTGTGCTGGGAATTAATGAATGCATAAGTAAGCTTTTGTTTTTTTTATGTATTTTCATTTCTATTCTGTGCTTTTGCAAGCATTGTATTTCTAATTGTGATTGCCATGATCAGGCTGCTCAATGATGAATCACTATTTCACTTATGTGGGTTTATTCTCTGTTTCTGCAAGGCAGGGAATAAATACATTACTATAATGACAGCTTTATTATTTCTTAGTCTACACATGTATATTGAGAATTATCTGTACTCACATCTGCTCATCAGCTTCAATAAACTTGACCAACAGACCACTAGCACAAAACTTAATTTGCTAGGTAACTAAAATGTTTTATTATTGGAACAGAAACAAATATTGGAGCGAATGAAACAAACACATTGCTAACAAAATAAATGTGCACTAAAACTAAGGGTAATTGAGTTTACAATGCTTTAGCAGACTAATCGAACAGAGGTCCAAATCTTAATTAAGCAGTATCTCATTGCAGGATTGGCTCATAGTAACATAGTTAGGTCGAAAAAACTTTTCCGACTCCAAGATAGCAATCGGACTAGTCCTTCATAATCCTGTATTCTCTCCCTTGTTAAAACACCATCCAAGCCCTTCTTAACAACATCTAATGTATCTGCCAGTATGAGCTCTTACTGAAAAAAAACCTTCTGAATATTTAGGCGGAACCTCCTTTCTTCTAATTGCAATGGATGATCTTGTGTCAGCTGGAAAGACCTACTGGTAAATAAAGCATAAGGGAGATTATTATATGATTCCCATATATATTTATACATATACACACTTGATAAAGGGCATATGTCGTGTGGATTGAAAATAAATATGCACCTTAGCAGTTAAACACCCTCGATCTCCATTTGTCCAGCATAATTCATTATTTACAAGTTTATTGGTGTTTGGACAGAGCACCTGTGGGACATCTGGGATAAAGCTTGTTCCACTCCCTGTGAACCCTTACTGTTTGGATATTTATACATAGTTATCATATCACTAGTGATGGGCGAATTTATTCACCAGGCACGAATTCGCGGGGGAGTCACGCTATTCACGAATAAAGTTGTGAAAATTTGCTGGCGTCAAAAAAAAAAAAAGACATGCGCCAAAAATGGCTGCCACTGAGCTGTCAAATTGTCAATTTGTCAAGACCCTGTTGCAAGGATGCCGTATCCTAGATGGAATTAATTGGTCTGGATAGTTTTGTGTCATCTGCAAACACTGATACATTACTTACAAAACCCTCCAATCCTTCATTAATGAACAAGTTAAATAACAGTCTACCCAATACCGAGTAGAAAATATACCATTAACAACAACCCTTTGTACCAGATCCTGTGGCCAGTTTGCTATCAATGTGCAAAAAACTTCATTAAGCCCAACAGACCTTCCTTTAGAAAAATGTTTTTGAGGCACTGTAGCAAACTTTTTGGCAAAATGCAAATATATTGCATTTAGTGCACCCCCAATGACAAGCATCTTATGTACCTCATCACAAAAAGCAACAACATTTGTCTGACATGGACCTATCCTTCTTAAGGCCATGGTTACTGCTCATAATGTTCTTCACCAAGACAAATTTTTAATTTGATCCCTTAACAAGCCTTCAAATAATTTACCCACCATCAATATCATACTTTCTGATCTTTAATTGTCAGGTTCAGATTGTAATCCCTTTTTAAATATTGGAATGATATCAGAAATCAGAAACAGAGGCCAGTATAAAACTGAACTATGCTCTTAGTACAGATGCAGTCACTTGGATTTGTGTGTTAAATGTGTCGTGACTTAACTCATCTATCCCATTTATCCATCTTAGCACAGAATATTGTGTCACAGCATCCCATCTAATTAAAGAGTTCACCTCACCATTGAAAACAATGGTGCTTTGGTATGCTAATGAAAAGGTTAAATGCATTAAATGAGTTAAGATAACTTTGGATAACACAGTTTCTTCAATTAGCCATGATGCATTTAACTTACAAATCCAAGTGACTGCTTCTGTACCTGAGGGTGTATTCCATCTGGCACTGGAGCCTTGTTCTTTTCTAAAACTTTATGACCCATATCCTAAGTCAGCCACTGACTAGATTGAGCTGAGCCAATAGTGTAACTATGAGGTGGGTCATGGAACTCTGATGCCTCTATTATATACACTGAAGAAAAGAAATGATTTAGCACATTTGCCTTTTCTGTATCTGTTACAACCATTATGTTAACATTTTTACTATTAATGTACTTCAACACCTTTTTGTGGTTATTCTTGGTCTCTGCCAAGCTACACCTAAGGATTTTGGAAAATGTCTACATGGAATAATACACGCAAAAGAGAGTCAGAAATTGACAAACCACATTTGGACAGCTTTTGTAGTTTGAGGAACAGACAAATATTTTATGAGGTAGCCAGATGATTGGGCTTCTTACTACTTACCGGTAGCTGGGTCCATATAGCATTGATGTGTGCTGAATTCCTGCATCTGTGTCCTGTTTCACCTGTATTTCTTTTTTTTGTATTTATATAAATAAGCTACTTAGGGCAATGGCACTTATAATGCTTTGTTACCAGCAGGATATCAACTTTCCAGAGGGTGATAAGTGTCTGAGAACACCTTCAACTGCAGAAAAAATTTGATTGCTACATGTAAAACAGAAAACAGAATTGTGAGAAAATGTCACATTTTTTTCAATATCACCTCTTGATTGGATAGTGCTGTCCATGACAATAATTACAACATGGACAGCTTGGCAGGTAGGAAAACTGGACAAAAGGTCAGGCTTTCACCACATTGCACCATGGAAGATGTAGTTTACATTTCTGCAATAGAGTCCATGGTGCTATCTCCACATACAGATGCTGTTTTTTCCCAGAATACTAAAATGATTATGGGCTTATTTTTGTTCTCTAGCTATGCTAAAATCCTCTTTTTGTAACTCCTCTCTGAAGATAAAAAGAGAAACATTTTGGAAAACAGTGTGCTTGCACTATTTGGACAAAAACATACTCAGGGCAGCCTTTCAGTTAAAAACTGTTTTTGTCCATTTTTTTTTACTCCTAGTAACAGAAAGTTCTTTGGAATAATGAACCCATCTGTAAACTATAGTAATTAATAGTAGGTCTTATTTAATGGTCTTCTTTTTGCATATTAATGACATGGAACTGAAAGCCTTGCAGAGGAGACTTATAGTTATTTCTTTAAATAAGCACTTTAATTGCACTAATCATAGCTACAATTTTTTATATTGTGTGCTGCATTGAAAAGCAGTTTTAAATGAAACCTTTTAGTTTGTGTTTTATTTGATTTCCAATGCATACATATGGCTTTTGATTATAGTAACCAAAATTCAGAGCACGTAGATTCTCTGTATGTTCTTGGTGCTTTTAAAACTGAAATGCTGTCAAGCATCTGGTGTGATTTGAGCTAGATTCCTTAAAATGCAGTATTATAATACTAATACATATTATAATTTATATTTATATATATATATATATAAGGGCAAATTCTAACCTGTGAGGTTGCGCTAGTGAAGGCTTCGCTAGCGTTCACCGCACTTTGCCAGGCGTGGTTTGCCAGCGCTACGCAAATTCACTAAAATGTGAATTTGTGCTCAGGGCGGCAAACATTAGCGAAGCTGTGCTACCGCCAGACAAAGCGCATTTGCGCTAGCGATGCCTAATTTGCATACGGTGCAAAGTTGGAAGTATATGTTACAGCCAATACATTAACTTACATAAGCCCAGGAAACCTTTAATAAATAAAATAAAGTCATAGTATTGCCCTAAACATGTGCCCCCTGTATTTCTGAGTTGCCATATGTAGGGGGAAAGGAGGGTAACCCCCAAAAAATGACGCTATTTTTCAGACTATCACCCTTAAAAAAGTAAAAGACGCCAGCATTTTTTTGGGACTCCTATCTATTTTATTGAACTTTGCCAGGTCAGTGAAGTCTAGTGCAAGAGGTAACGTTCAGTAAAATGGTCCTCTTCATGAATTAGTGTTCCTTCGTCAGTGCGCAATTTAGTCTGGCATAAGTGTGCGAAGTTGCGCTAGTCTATCTACTTCGCAAGCAAATTTTCACCAGGGACACTGTTAGTAAATTGGCGAAGTTGTGAAATGGCGTTGGTGAATTAGCGCTAGCGTTAGAAGCTTCGTGCTTTAGTGAATTTGCCCCATAATATTATAATATATATATATTTTTTTTAATTAAATAGGAGAAAAAATGTAGTTCAAGTATTATTTTGGAGGAGAGGCTTCCAAGCTAGTATGCTATATTTTGCTATTTGCAATGAGCTTGGGAGAAAGTAGTAAAGTCAAAATATAAATCCCTGATATTAGGTCCCCTGCTGAAAAAGAAACATATCTTCAATATATTTTTATTGCCAAATCTGCACTGTTTAAATAAAACTGTGAGGGAAGCAACTTTTGGGTTAATTTATGTATTGGTTTATCACTAAGGTTAATTTTGCTGCTTCCCTGCCCTTCAGAATTTGGAGTGCTGATCATTTGAAGAAGAGCAGCCACTGGCCATGTAAAATAATGCTTATAAGATTAGGCAGGCTGAAGTCCACGCAAGTGGAGCGAGAGCAGAAAATGAAGTGCAGAAGATCATGTTTTTAATAAAATCTGTGCAGATTTTGTAATGAAAATATATTAAAGATATATTTCATTTTCAGCAGGGATTTTATTTTCTGACTTTATATCACCTTACAAATAACATAAAATGAATTTGTCTCTGGGGATTGTTACACACGGATGGTACACAGTAAATAGTTTCTACAGATGTAATTGTTACAGAACTATAATAGTCTCTGGTTACAAAGTCCTCCAAGTCTTCTCTACTGTGATTATCTGTACTTATCTTAAGTCCTTATACAGACAGACGTGCCTGGAGTACTAACAATGTTTGTGCACTGGTTGCTGTAGGCTGTGGCCACTTTTACTTTTACTGAGTAACAGTCAGAGCTTCTGGGTGACTGGAGGGAGGCTGCATCAGCAGTGCATCTGAATTTTAGCTCTTAAGGTTACCAGCAATGCCACTTAGTGGCCTCTAATCGATCTCTTTATCATTTGAGGTACAGTAAAATTAATGATTCATTCTTGGACCACTCCTATTTTCAATCTACACCACTGCTCTTGGTCAGCAAATCAGCTCACCCTGTTGTCTCCAAGCACTGTCCATTTGTAACTGTGAATCAAATGTGGAGAAATGATTTTGCTGTATATGTAAAATTTGGTTTTGTATTTGTGTCCCTTTACTCTGTTAAGTACAACAGAGTACTATATCACTACAGAAGTAATAGTAAAGAGATTTCTCCCCTCCAAATTCTTTTTTGACTAAAGCCCCAATTTTTTTCTGTCTCCCAGCACCATTCAGCCTTCTAAAGTGGAGTCTAAGAGCTCTATTGGAACAAAATTCTTTATTCTAGGTCAATAGAAAAAAACAACAGGACATGAATTTTTTCATGCATACAGTATGTACACAGCTATGAGTTTGTTTATTGCAAAGGGAGTAGTATTATTATTATGTATTTTTAGAGAATCAACTTATTGCACAGCACTGAGTAAATTCCTATTCCTGAAATGTTATATCCAACCAAGTCTTAAGCTAAGGGGCAGATTTACAAAATTCACATGAAGAGATTGAAGTTCGATCGAATATCGAATAGATTCAAGGGATTTTGGGGTGAATAATAGTAAATTTGCCCTTAAGTGTTTGTGGTTGAAGTAATTTTATTATTTATTATTATTTGAATAGCTTTTGGCTAAAGTTTGATCAAATTTGTTTTGCAATATTAAACTACCTTTTTGCTTTAGGTTGTGGTTCTCAAAAAAAATTATGTATGCTTATAAAACATACAATATGTACCATTGGGTAAACTACTAATTTCAAAGTATAATGGTATAATAAGAAAAATTTATAATAAGAAAAATGGCTTTTGTGCTTTGACCAGACTTGATACTGAATACTTTACAATGCACATTTTGCTTAGTAAGAAAGCATGCTTTAGTACTGGCACTACTTGCATTTCTGTTTTGCAAGCTATATCACAGCATGGAGTAGTTACTTAGTGCAAGTTGTCAGTCAAATGGACACTGTTGGATGCATTGCAAGTGACTGTAAAATTATCTATGGTACAGTAAAGCAGTTTGCATGCAACATTCATCACCATCTGATAACGAACACTGCAGAGGCCATATGGCTCTAATATACTGCATCATGTTACATTTATTCTTGGTCCTTGCATAGTATAAAAATTATAATACTAAAACAGTCATATTATAGATGGATTGATATGCAAATAAAATAATGCTCTTTTTTTTGCTTTGAATTTTCAAGATGCTGGACTTTTTTTGCAAGCAAGACTAAAGCATTTTTAGAGAAAATAAATGTAAGCAATCAACCTACTTTAATATGTTAAAGTGGTCTCTAATGAAAAGACAGTGTAGGACGTGTTGTTAAACTGACTTTTGCTACTTAACATGTCATTTAGGGTTTAAATTAAGCATACAATTAGAGTGTAACAAACCACAACATAATTGTCCCTCAGGGCTTATAAAATCTGCCTTTTAATTCCTTCTTGAAAGAGGTTGCGTTTTGAAGAAGACTGGAAAGACTTATACCATTGTTTTCATTGTGGAGAATTGATTAGTGAAAGCAAAATTAGATCCCACTAGCCTGTCAGAAATCAGTTTTGCAGTAGATGGTGTTATCTTTTCTCTTACATAATTTCACTATTAATGCATGATGTTGCACACCTAGGTGCAAGGCATGATGAATATTTGCACTTATTGGGCCAGATTCAAGTCAGTGAAAAAAGGTCATGGACGAGATTCAATTTGAGATGCAATTTAATTCAGAAAAACATATCTTACAGTTAACTTTTTGTCACTGAACTGAATATGGTCCATTGTTTGAAATACTATTAAAACACACAGAAATAATTTCTGTAGTTTCTAAAATTAATCTAAGGTATTTACCCAAGAATTTGATGGAAGCCATTGATGAATCCCAAGTCTTCATAAGCCTGAGTTCATTAAAAGTGACAGAGCGAATAAAGAGCCAAATGCAATGCAGTGAAAAATGGTTGGTTTCATTGTCATCATATGAAAAACTCATGGACGAGATTCAATTCCAAGTGAAGATGGAAAATTGTAGGATATTTTCCTTTCCTGGACACTCCATGTCATACACATGGGAAAACCCCATCCAGTGCTCCCATCAGGAGGACCCTCCCCAAAGCTTTTAAACCCTCACCCTCAATCCGGTGTCTGATAATAAGCTTCTAGAAACTACTGAAAAGAGATGGGAAACTATGACAGTGTCAAGGAAAGGAATCACTGGATGTATGGTAAATGTTCCCTTTTCCCTGGGCACTCCATGTCATACACATTACCCTCCATTCACTTGGCCTTCGTGACACGGCCCTGTCCTGGTTCTCTTCTTACCTCAC
>CM044446.1:34191977-34211292 GCA_024363595.1 Xenopus borealis
TTAAGGAATGTTAATGTAGTGGAAATGATCCAGTCTGTGAATGTAAACCATAATCTATTTACCTTTCAACACGTTGCGTACATGGTATATACGCTTCATGGATTTTCCAGATAATGTAAATTGTGTCTTTTGGATATCAAATTCTGTTATTTATAAAAGATCTGTTTAGAAACAAAAAGTTTATATTTATTTGCAGTGCTCAGAGTTTTGTTTGTACTTGTTTACTAATTGACTGATTATGACATTGCAAGTAGAAGACTTCTAGATAACATTTACAATAGGAATGAGCAAAATATTTCACCATGCTTCTCAGAGAAAAATGCCATAGACTCTAATGGATAGTAAAAAAAAAAAAGTTACAAGGTTTTAAAAAAAATGTTGCACAGTTTGCAAAATTGTCACGTGAAAAACGCACATTGACTTCAAAGTGTTTGCTGAATTTTTTCCTGTTTTTCGAATTTTAGGTGAAATGATAAGTTTCAGATTCACCCATCACTAAGTAATACAAACACATATCAACAGTAAAATTATTTTGTAATTTGCATGAAAGAGCCATACTCCTTTACTAAACATGCTGTTTTTAGTGTCTATGCATTATTATTTATCTATTATCCTCAAATGTTGTCTCTAAATTGTGGGTAACATAAAATCATATTACTATGATGGACTTGATCTCAATATTTCATAACTATTTAAAATACAATAGATTGCTCAAGCAGCACTTAATGAGTGTATGTATATTGGTTCAATCTGTTTGTGTTTTTCCTCTACTATAGCAAGTTTTACTTTCCCCCATGTGTAAGACAGATTTTGATTATGTTAGTACTAAACAAAATAAAAGATAACAATCAGTGAATTATGCATATATTGTGTAGTACAGAGGTGCCAAGACTCTAAATCCAGTTAATCTATCTATTCATCTCTTAACCTATTGTTTTAAAAGTCTGAATAAGTAATACAGATCATGTTTATGGTGATTTGTATTTGGATACTTGAAAAGTGATATATTCAACTCTACTTAAATACATTATAACTA
This sequence comes from Xenopus borealis, assembly GCA_024363595.1. Taxonomy (NCBI): domain Eukaryota; kingdom Metazoa; phylum Chordata; class Amphibia; order Anura; family Pipidae; genus Xenopus; species Xenopus borealis. Next base: position 34,193,014 of record CM044446.1, read on the forward strand.
CAAAGATAGTTACATGGTTACAAAGTTAAATCGGGTTGAAAAAAGACAAAGTTCAGCCACTCCAAATGAAAACCCAGAATCTGTACTTTCGCATAAATTATATATACCCATATCTATACTAACTATAGAGCTTAGTGTCACAATTGCCTTTGATATTATGTCTGTCCAAGAAATCATCCAAGCCACTAGTGATGGGCAGATTTTATTTGCCTGGCGCAAATTCCTGGCGAATTCCCACAATTAGCCGCGGGTGAATACATTTGCGAAATGCCTAGAAAAATTTGCCTGGCGAAAATTTTTACGCATCTCATTTTTGCCGCAGGCAACGAGACCCCGCAGCATTTTGTGAATTTTTCGCCGAAGCTAAATGCTCCCAGATTCGCCCATCACTACAAGCCACTCTTAAAGGCCTTAACAGAATCAGACATCACATCATCACCTGGCAGTGCATTCTACAACCTCACAGTCAACCCCAACCTTAACAGTCTACCCTCATAATTTGTCTTCCATTCCTCTAGGCAGTTTAGTTGCACGTCTCTGCACTCTGTCCAGCTCATTTATATCCCTCTTAAGGACTAAATTCTCAACTGCACTGCATACTACAGGTGAGGCCTTACCAGGGACCTATAAAGAGGCTTAATTATGGTTTCATCCCTTGAGTTACTGCCTTTTTTATGCAAGGCAGAACTGTATTCTGACACTGCCCAGAATTAGACAACTTGTTATCTACAAAAACCCCAAGATCCTTCTCATTTAAGGAAACTCCCAACACACTGCCATTTAGTGTATAACTTGTATTTGTTATTTTTGCCAAAGTGCATAACCTTGCATTTATCAACATTGTCAACCTCATCTTCCAGTTTGCTGCCCAGTTCCCCAGTTTAGACAAATCACTCTGCAAAGTGGCACCATCTTGCATGGAACCTATAGTTCTGCACAATTTAGCATCATCTGCAAAAATATAAACCATACTTTTAATGCCCACCTCAAGGTCATTAATAAACAGGTTGGCAAGCAAAGGACCTAGTACAGAGCCACTCTTTGTAGTCTATCTTTTAGCCAGTTCTCTATCCAGGTACTAATTTTATGTTCCAGGCCAACATTATTATACCACACATCACTTCTGTTCTGCTTGTGTTTATGCAACCTTATGTTGTGTGTGGAACCTTTTTCAATGTAAGATCATCAGTGAGCAACCAGGGTTTCTGGGATTGTGCGAAAAACCATACCTATAGTATAAGTCTTGTGCTCAAGGTGTATAGAGAAATAGAGGAAATAATGTTTTTTTTGCCTGGCAAAAAAAACATGCTGCCCTGAGTTTGGGCAAAATACATGTCCTTAATTATTTTTTTCACTGCCCCATGTGCTTGTGGTGGGGTACTAATAATAAAAATATATGTACAATATGTTCAAATATAATATATGTTTGTTAAATGTGTTCTGCCACTTGTCGTTGTCAGAACAACATTTTTCTAGTTTTCTCTAGTCTCCATCAACCTGCATAAAACTGGAGCTAGATTAGCTCAAATGTCTTCTGATATGAATATTCTTCTAAACAAGTATATTAATGGCCCTTCTTTAGACTTAGTCCTATGTGCACCTGATCTGACTTCCTTTTTGCTTATATTCCAACATTTCCTGAGTTTTCTGCAGTCTTTTGGGTGGAATTAGAATCTAAAATATGATCTGTATTTTACAATCAACCAAAGTTGTTCCCAGTTATGTTTGACTGCTTCTAAAATGCCTCAGTTACACTTAAAATTAATCTGTACACATCATTGGATGGATAGCAGAATAATTCAAGCCATTTGTGTTAGTATTCCCTCTAGACATTGTAGAGCTAGGGATTTAAGTTTGCTGCTGAAATGTTTGACCTTATATTCGGCTGTATTAAATCTATTATATTACTAAATCTGATTCTGACTCTTTCCAGGTAAAATTAGGTCATGTACCATTATTCTTTAGTATTTAATTTGATTTGAATTACTATTACCTTGAAAGCAAATCAGATTTCATATATATTAATATATATTTCCTAATATATTTTTTATAACAACAAATCAGTAGGATATGGTAAACATCATGGGACCCAACTGTGACGTGAATGGTTAATTTTATTTCACATTACTGTATATAGATCAAGAATATATAAACTCTTCTATGGGAAATGAAGGTCCTAGATGTGTAAAATGTCACATAAAATAAAATGTTAAATGCAAACCACCACTATTTTAACATATTCTATTTATTAAGCAAATTTCAGAAAAATAGATCATTGACTAATCACAACATTGCACTGTAACAATCTACAAATAATGGGCAAAAATTGTTTTGTTGAAAAACATTAATATTCATATTAAACCGTTCATATTCACACATAATTTAAAGTACATTTATAATGATATATTCCCACACATCAATACATCTCAAATATTTCATAATTTTTAGATTTTATTTTCATCTTCCCTTGCCCTTCTATTGTGTTATAATTACATAACCAAAAACATGGTGAATCCTAGTAATTCAGGGGTAGTGATCTGACATCACTGAGGGTGTAGCCAGCTGAAAAGGGCAAAACGTTCCATACGATCTACCTAACTTGCAACCAAGGTGCAGGCTAATAGAGCCCATACTCTCGCATGGTGTAGCAGTAGTTATTTTTAAAGAATTTGGAAGGGAGCTTCTAATGCGATGCATTTTGGCCATGTCAGTCACAGAACATGTTAGGGATGCTCCAAAATCACTATTTTGGATTTGGCCAAACCCCCTGAATCCTTCACAAAAGATTTGTCAGAATACCGAACCGAATCCAAATTAGGGGTGGGAAGAGAAAATGTTTTTTTCGATTTCACTCCCCACCCCTAATTGCATATGCAAATTAGGATTTGAATTTGGTTCAGCCAGGCAGAAGGATTCAGCCGAATCTGAATTCTGCTTTAAAAGGCTGAATCCTGGCCGAATCCCGAACCAAATCCTGGATTCGGTGCATCACTAGTATAAGCCCTTCTGGCGTCACTCACATGTGCATAGTGAGCAAGTTGTGGCATTTGCACGTGGGTTCCCCAACTTCAGTGCATGGTCATTGACTTCAAGACATTTCACTAAATTTTAAGACAAATTTTCCATGAAGGAAAATAGAACATATTCGCTCATCCACTAATCACAATCAGTCTCGGCTAGAATCTTCAGAGTGAGAATTCAGTCACTTGTGGCACACCACTCAATTTGCTGTCCACAGCAGCACATGACTTTACATGTATTTATTTACTGTGCTGGATATGCTTGGAAATGGGGGACTTTAAGTCAGGGAAACAAATGTTTTTAAATAATGTAGCAGCCTGAATATACATAAGTCCTTCAGATGCTAATTAAATGTTACTGAAAAGTCTTCACTTGGATGAAAATATTTGAGTTGAATATTTCACCAGCAAAATGTAGACCCTACTAAATTAAGTTTGTCAGTGTTTAAAATATGACTGGAAGTAGTAACAGGTCTTTGTCAAATCCCGTCTGGTATCTGTACACAGATAAGAGAATTTCGGCAGGACCACAATCTGATAGTGTAAGGACAGGCTGAATGTCAAGCCCTCGATCCAGAAAATAAATAGAACTCACACTATGTGAAGCCATATTTTGCTTGGTTACTTTGTATGATATTCATGCTTTGCCATCTTGCTTAGAATAGGATAGAGTGGGACGTTATCCTGAAATAGCATTGAATTTGCATAATGAGCAGTGCTTGATGGGGCTGCAAAATAAAGTAAACAAATAAATACAAAGCAAATTGTTTACATGTCTAACGAGTGACAACAAAGGAAGCCTATCAGAGAAAAAAGATAATTAACATGGATTTGTTATGTATTAATTATCTTTTGAAACTAAACCACAGCATAGTCATTGCTGACATTAAGAAAATTGATGATTCCATTAGAATGTATTCATAAAGTAGCATCATCAATCATTTTTTATTGTGTACCTGTTAACTTCAACTGACCTTAAAGGAGAAACTATGTGCTAGGTATTAAAGGACCACTGCACATGGCAAATTTTCCTACAGTATTGTTTTTAAATACAGGATACCTGTCTAGCATTGCTTTATGTTCTCTTCCTGAATAGGCCAAGGTAAGCATAGATAGTAACCCTATTATTAATTATATGCAGTATTTCTGTGCAAGCCATGAACCCAGTTATACAAAGGTGACCATGCAATTTTGGCAATGCTTCCTGACTGCCTGGGATGCAAATATGACATCACTATCCTACAATATAACAAGATCACTGTCAATCTTTCTAAACAGAAGCATGGGACATTAACATTTGTAACTACGGGAATGAGAAGAGCCACAACTCAACCTAATTCTAATTTTCTTCTTAATCAGCTGTGACTTTTAATCACAAAACAAGGAAGTGAAAAAAGCGGCATGCTTTTACCCTCCCCCTTGCCAATTTGCATATGCAAATTAGGGTTTGGATTACGTTCGGTATTCGGCCAAATCTTTCGCAATGGATTCTGGGTTCAGCCGAATCCAAAATAGTGGATTCAGTGCATCCCTATTTGAAATGATGTGTAAATTCACTTCAATAACTTAAATATTGTCAGGCACTGGTTTTTAATTTTTTTTTCCATACCCTGAATAATTCACAGGGTAAACAAAATTATTTCTGTTTCACGTTTAAGAAAGTACTAGCTGAAAAATTCAGCAAAATTACATAAAGAATGAATCCAGACTATTTAATATTTTCATAGAGAAATATTAACATTTCTTGCTAGGAGATTAATGATTTAGTGGTAGTGAGAAATATTGAAACAGACTATTATTACTAGTGATAGGTGAATAAATTCAGCAGGCGCAAATTCGTGGTGAACTTCAGCTTTTTGCTGCCAGTGAATAAATTCTCAAATCTGCTTAGAATATTCGCCACAACAATTTGATGCATAAAACTGTGTCAAAATTATTCTGACGCCCATTGATGTTAATGTTAATTGTTGCTAGCGTGGCATCAAAATTCCTGTTCAGCTAATTTTTTGTCATTTGACATTCCCAAATTTTGTATGCAATTCGCAAATTTTTATGTGAATCAGGACAAATTCGCTCATCGCTAATAATTACCCCAAAGTGAGTTGTATTGTATTAATGCTGAACCTATAGGTAAACTAAAGCTTAACTAAAGGGATACTGTCATGGGAAATCATGTTTTTTTCAAAATGCATCGGTTAATAGTGCTGAACCAGTAGACTTCTGCACCAAAATCCATTTTTCAATAGAGCAAACAGATTTTGTTTATATTTACTTTTGAAATCTGACATGGGGCTACAAATACTGTATTGTGAGATGCCCCCAGTCAGGTGACTTGTGCGCTGATAAACTTCAGTCACTCTTCAGTCTGCTGCGATGCAAGTTGGAGTGAAATCACCCCCCAGCAGCCCATGAGCAGAACAATTGGAAGGTAGCCAGATAACATCTCCCTGGTAGATATAAGAACACCACTCAGTAGTAAAAATCCGTGTCCCACTGAGACACCTTCAGTCACACTGAGTAGGAGAAACAATAGCCTGCCTGGAAGCGGTTCCATCCTATAGTGCTGGTTCTTTCTGAAAGCACATGACCAGACAAAATGACCTGAGATGGCCGCCTACACACCAACATTATGACTACAAAAAAATACACTTAGTAATTATATGTTACATGGTAAAGTGAATTATTTCCAATGTGAACCATGTAATTTAGAAATAAAAATTACACCATAAAATTCATGACAGAATCCCTTAACAAAGTAGGGCAGAAATGTTGTACATTATGTTTTGGGCTTCTGTACCAGCCCAAGTCAACCACAGCCCTTGGTGCCTCTGAAGAGATGCCCCAGTAGCTCCCCATATTTTCTTCTGATTCACTGCACATGATCTGTGCTGCTGTCACTTACTGAGATTAGGCACCAACTAACAATATATTGTACACATAAAATACATGTTACAATATAAGACTTTTTAAATAAAAAACCATATCCCATGTTACTAACTAAGATACTTAGGTTTATATAGGCCTATCTTTGACCATAATGTCTTTAAATCTCAAGTCAAATAATTATATTTTAGCATCCATTTAGATTTGTGTGTGCTTTACAAACCAAAATACATTCTTGCTGCAAACCACTATAGGCCTGACAATGTACTAAGCCTGTGAAAAGGTGAATACACTAGTTTAATGGTATAAGATCATTGAGTATGTCTCATTGCTGTTGCTTCTTTCAAGCTTTGAATTTTGTTGTTTGACCTTTGCCTTTGACATTTCCCTGCCTTACTAATCTCTAAACTCCACATTGCAGTTGTCAAAATAAGAAAAATGTTCTCCATATGACTTTTCTCCCCTTGCTTGCCATAGCGTTCTCCTTTTTTAATGCTATAAATATTTTAAGTGGCTTAATTACTATTTGTTATTCCCTGTTTAGTTATTAATCAGTATAAGAAACATTTGAAGGCTGACCATATTATCAACACACATTTAAACAACACAATGTAAATTAAGGTGATCCTTATTATGATTTGTCCCCCACTTTACAACCATGGAAACAAATATTAGGTTGGCAAATATGTGGTGCAGCATATAAACAATAGACTCCAGTCCATGCAGTATTAGCAATTCCATGCAGTACTTGTGTGAGAGATGCCAGTGGGTTTTCATTTTGGAATCTGAACTGCAGATTCTATGGGGGGGAACTTGCTGCACTGAGGGTGGTGGCAAATGTGGGGGAGGAAAGGAGGCTCGCAGAGCAACCACTGGCACGGGCCAGTTTAATGGGGGTGGAGAAGGGGCATTGTATACTAATGAGGGAGATAGGTTTGTTATAGTCAAGAGGGGAAGTAGGGGACGGAAGGGTATGGGGGCTGGTCCACAGCTGGTCCAAAGCAACAGATTTGCCGTTTTGGCTGAAAATGCTGGAGAGAACAGATTTAAACTGACATGTATGGAGCAGGCTCACTCTCAGAGCACCCTGGGAGGCAGTGTCTCTAATAATGGCAGTGGGGAAGTGCAAAGATGGATAGACTTTCTTGCAACAGTATCTTGACAAACTAGCAATCTGGATAGCTGTGGCAGATGAGATTCAATATTGATAAATGTAAAGTCTGCCACCTGGTCACTTATACCCTTAATTGGACTGTTCTAGGCAAATCAATAATGGTAAAGGACCTTGGAGTCATTTTAGATAATAAACCTGTCTGTAACAGGCAATGTCAGTCAGCAGCATCATGTAAGAGGCGCCGGGAGATCTTATCCTTCCCTTACCTCCAGGCTTGTCTTGAAGTCTCTTTTGGTGCACACTTCCGCGTTCCATTGCTGGTGTCTGATGCCAGGCGCATTGGGGCTGGTGTGTGACATCAGACAAATTAGCGCTGGCATCATTATGCTCCATTGTGCACCGGACGTGAATCTTTTGGCACCAATACGCCTTTAAAAGCCTGTTCCACCGTTTTGCAAATGCCTAAGCTAGGTTTCAGTTTTCTGTTCCTGTCCAAGCATATGATTCACCACCTGTTTGTCCCCAGGTGCCCACCGGAATCAAGGAGGAGACTCGCTTCTAAAAATTCATTGCGGCTTTATTGTGCACATTTGAAAATTACAGACAGTGGGATGGTGAGAGTTTCCTACGCGTTTCGTGCCCTTAGCTCTCCTGGCATTTCGTCAGGGTCAATGCCTCCGAATATGCCATCAACTTCTGGACTCTGTCTGCGGAAGTGTCTTGGAACAATGATGCTCTTATCGCAGTTTTCTGGAGGGGGCTTCATGAGGATCTCAAAGATGAGCTGGTAACCTGGGATTTGCCCACTTCCTTAAATTAATTTGTTGTCTTCATCTTTAAGATAGATTCCCGAATAAGGGCAAAATCTTCACTCAAGCTTCGTACTTGTAAATCTCAAATGTTTCTTAGGTCTGAGTACCCCTCTCCTACTTCTTCTACTTTACCTCTTCAAGATGAACCAATGCAGTTCAGAGCCACTCTCTTAACATCTGAGGAGAGAACTCTCAGGAGAATGGCTGGTCTTTGTTTGTACTGCGACCTTGCTGGACATCTTATCAGGTCTTGTCCTACCAGACCTTCGAATCAGGGAAATGCTCCAGCCTAGGTGTGAGGAGGGAGTCTCCCCTAGGCAAGATTTCTGCACTCTCGAATGTTTCTTCCGCTTACCCTCTCTACCTCATCTGGCACATTCTTCTATCAAGTCTTAGTAGACTCTAGAGCATCTGGAAATTTAATTGATCAATCCTTGCTGAGTCGTGTGGGTTATCTCCTGTGCCCCTGAATATTCCTCTTTCCGCCCATGCTGGGGATGGCAGACCGATCTCTCCAGGAATTCTTACCTCTGCTACTGCACCAACTCTTATTCATACTGGTTGTCTTCACGAAGAGGAGACCACCTTCTTTATTATTTGTTGCCCAGAGACCCCTCTAATTTTGGGCTTTCATTGGATCCAGTTGCATAACCCTTCAATTGATTGGTCCACTGGGAAACTTTCAGCCTGGAGTTCATATTGTTGTTCTAATTGTATTAATTCTTCATTCTAGTATGTGCTCCTTCTGTACTTCCAGCCTTCAAGCCTCTCCTTCCTGTTGTCTACATAGATTTTATTGACATTTTCGAAAAACTCTGAAGTTGTGCCTCCTCACCATCCCTATGACTGTCCCTATGACTGTCCTTATTCCTGGATCCATTCCTCCTAGGGGAAGAACTTAACCTTTTTCCATACCTGAGACTCAGGCCATGAAAGAATATGTTCTGGAGAATCTCTCTAAAGGTTTCATATGAAAGTCTACTTCCCCAGCCAGAGCTGGTTTCTTTTTTGTTCATAAGAAAGATTGTTTCCCGAGACCCTGCATTGATTATCGTGCCATAAACAAGCTTACCATAAAGAACCGCTATCCCCTACCTTTATTCTCGGGAACTCTTCAACAGACTGAGGGGTGCTAAGATCTTTACCAAACTAGATCTGTGAGGTGCTTAATCTTATTCATATCTGTCAAGGGGAGGAGTGGAAGATGGCCTTCAGTATTCAGGATGGCCATTGTGAGTATTTGGTCATGCCATTCGGCAGTTTTTTAGGACTTTATTTATGATGTTCTCCATGAATTTCTACAGTCTTGCGACATTGTATATTTGGATGACATTTCCTCTTCTGGGTTCGAAATGGATCCTGCCAAAGTATCTTCTGTACTTGACTGGCCAGTTCCTACAACCCTGAAGGCAATACAATGTTTCCTAGGCTTCGCTAACTTTTATTATAAATTCATTAAAAAAAATTCTCAAGCTGTGACACCTATTACTGCTCTTACAAAGAAACCTTTAAATCTGAAAAATAGATGAATCAAACAGCTCCAGGCAGTATTTTTAAACTCAATGTGTTTTATTAGCAGTGTAGGCACACTAAATGTTTTGGGCAAAGCCCTTTATCAAGTGTAACAAAAACAAGGCATTGTGGGAGTTAAATATCTTGTGGATCAAATCAGCACCCCCCACTTAAAGTGACAGTGTGGAATTAACATAGCATTTATCAAAATAGTATACAAAATCTTGTGGCCTGTCCTTGTTATGTAAAACAATAGTCCAGTGTTTATGAAACAAGGTACTGCCATGACAATAGCCTACCTAGGGTTGCTCAGAGCATGTAACCTAATATATCGCCAGCAGCATTAACTATAGCTCCTGTAACTTTAAATAGGTATATAGTTATTACCTTTTCACGGCAGAAGTTCCGTGATGCTTCGAATCAAGCTGGCCATTAATACATGAAAGATAATTAACCTCCTATTACGAGTGATAATGATATCATAAAAAACATTTTAATCTGGTTTAGTCATTCATACCTTTCGTTTTACTACAATCTAATTTACTTTTCCAACTAGCTATTTTATTCATCTATTTTTCTGAATACCGTATCTAAGGTGTAACATGGACACCTGAATCTACAGTCAGAAGAATCAAAGATTGGTGCCTGAACCCAGAACCTGTTTACTACAAACCTTTTCAATCCTCATGGATAGTGATGGGCGAATTTATTCGCCTAGGTCGAATTCGCAGCGAATTCCCGCGATTCGGCGCTGGCGAATAAATTTGCAAATCACCAGTGAAATTTCGCCGAAAAACGAGTCGCGCGTCAGTCGCGCGTCGTTTTTGATGCGACGAAAATGACACGGCGCGACGAAAACGACGCAACGCGTCAAAGTTGACGCGATGCGACAAAATCGTCCCGCGACTCGTTTCGCGAATTTTTCGCCAATTCGCGAATTTCTCTAGAAATTTGCGAATCTCTAGGCGAAGCGAATCGCGGGAGATTCGCCCATCACTACTCATAGACCCCTCACACACAAGAAGCTTTTTCTACCCTTAAACGTTTTAGTTCTGCACCAATTCCGGTCCACCCAGATCCAACAAGTCCATTTATTCTGGAGGTTAATGCTTCCGAGGTGGGGGTTGGTGCCGTTTTGTCTCAAAGGGCGGAGTACCAGGGGACCCTTCATCCATGTGCCTATTTTTCACATAAACTCTTTCCAGCTGAAAGAAACTATGATGTGGGCAATTGAGAACTCTTAGCAGTCAGACTTGCCCTTGAGGAGTGACGTCATTTGTTACAGGGGACTGTTGAGCTGTTTACTATTTAAACTGACCATAAGAATCTTGATATATATCTCCTTGGCAAAAATACTTATCCTTGTCAGGCCCGATGGTCTCTCTTCTTTTCTAGATTTAATTTTTTAATTTTTTATCACCCTGTACAGGAGGAGAGTAAGCCCACCTCACCCACTCCCATAATCTCAGCTGACCTAATTGTGGCTCCTACTTCTCTCTCATTGACCTTCCAAACTTGTCCATTCCCCTGGAAGTCGTCCTGGAAGGATTTTTGTAACACAACAAATTGTTCCTCAAGTTCTCAACTGGTCTTATTCTTCTGGTCATCCTGGTGTCAAAAAGACTTGTGACTTTGTCTCTAGGTATTATTGGTGGCTTACTCTTGCTAAAGATATCAAGCAAGAGACCACACGTTACTTTGTGGCCTTCTCCAACCACTTCCCATTCCAACTCAAGCCTGGCTAGACATTTCTATGGACTTTATTGTAGATCTGCCCAAATCTTTAGAGATGACTACTATCTTTGTCATTGTGGATAGGTTTTCCAAGATGGCCCATTTTGTTCCTCTGAAGAAGCTCCCTTCCACTGCTGCTTTAGCTCAAATTTTTCGCCTACATGGTGTTCCTCAATGCATCATCTCTGACCACGGAGTGTAGTTCATTTACAGATTCAGGTGTGCTTTCTCTAAACATCTGGACATCAAATTTAACTTTTCTTTGGCTTATCATCCTCAAAGCAATGGACAGAGCGAGAGGACCAATCAGAGCCTGGAGCAATTCCTTGATGTATTATTTCACAAAACCAGGATAATTGGGTTGAGCTTCTTCCATGGGCTGAGTTTGCCCATAATAATTTACAACATGATTCGCTAGGTTGTTCTTTGTTTTTGGTTATAACCCTCCTGCTCTTCCCTCTACAACTCTGAAATACCTGCAGCAGATGCACTGGTTCGTGACTTCAAGTCCATCTGGTCCCAAACTCATCAATCCCTCATTGAGGCTTCTTCTCATCAGAAAGCTGCTGCTGACAAACGTCGTCGTTCTGGTCCGTCCAATCAACTCTGTGACTTGGTTTGGTTGTCCACTCAACATGTTAAACTCCGCTTACCATCTCCCAAGTTTCTACATAGGGCCTTTTAAAATTATCGAAGTCATAATCTCTGTATCTGTCAGGTTGGCCCTGCCCTCTAGTTTGAACATTTCGAATTCCTTCCACGTTTCTCTGCTCAAGCGATTTGTGAAGAATTCCTTTTCTGATGTTCAACTTCCTCCTATTCCCATTATTCTCGCTGACCATCAAGAATTTGGAGTGCAGGAGATTTTGGACTCCAGGAGGTTGAGAGGCAATATCCAATACCTGGTGCACTGGAAAGAGTTTGGGCGTGAAGAAAGATTGTGGGTGAAATCTTCTGATACTCATGCTAGTCATTTGGTCAGAGCTTTTCATAGAAAGATTTCATAGAAAGTTATTGGAGTCCCCGGAGGGGGGGGGGAACTGTAAGACGCACAGGGAGATCTTCTCCTTCCCTTACCTCCTGGCCCGTCTCAAAGTCTTTTTTGGTGTGCAGGTGCGCACATCTGCATTCCAGCACTGGCGACTGATGCCAGGCATATTGGCGCTGGCGTGTGATGCCAGATGCATTGGTGCTGGCGTCATTACACTCCATTATGCGCCAGAATCAAATCTTTTGGTGCCAATGCACCTTTAAAAGACTTTTCCACCATTTTGCAAATGCCAAAGCTAGGCTTCAGTTTTCTGTTCCTGCCCAAGCATATATCTACTATCTGATTTACTGGTTTTAACGTCTGCTTTGTCTCCTGATTACGACTCCTGCCCCCTGCCTTTTGATTCTTTGCCAGTTTGACTATGTTTTTTCTAAATCCTTGTTGGTACCTTGTTTATGGACATTTGGTGAACACCGGAGACCGCAGGGTTATCCTGTGCAACCGAGTGTACCCCTCACTGTGCAAGGTTCTGATAACGAGATCATTACACATCAAGAGCAAATAAGGTCTTGAGCTGTATTAAAAGGGGGCATACATTCACGGGAGGAGGGGATTATTCTTCCTATGTACAGATCAATGGTAAGGCCCCATCTAGAATATGCTGTACAGTTTTGGTTTCCAGCACTCAAACAGGACATTACTGCACAAGAGAGGGTGAAAAAAGGGGCAACTAAGCTGGTAAAAGGTATTGGAAATCTTTGTTATGAGGAAAGACTGGCTTGGGATCAAATTGGAGTTGTTGCAGCCTTCCTGAAAATGTAGTTTTTTTGGAAAACAAAACTCGAAAAAAATTCAATTTAAGTTTGTGGGTCAATCCTAGTCACACGAGTTTGAAAAATAAATTTTTTTTTAACATCTTGATTGATCATTTTTTTATTTGAATTTTCAGTTCATAGGAGTTTATGGGAGATTTTACAAACTTTAAATTTGCCCCAGAATTTTTGGTCATGGTATAGCTAATTTGCAATAAGTAATTCCAAAACAACTGGAATTGCTGAGTAATCATTAAAGATGTATCACTACTCAACCAAGCAGCTTCTTCAGTGAAATGTATTTTACTGGCATATGAAACAAAAACTATAGAGAAGGAAGAATTCAAACTGGAAAATCTTTTTACATTATTTTCACAACTCATCTTGGACAACTTTAAAAATACTGTTTTGTGCAATATTGCTTTAAGAATCAATTCAGCGTTAACTCTTTTTAATACTGGGACTTGTATTCCAACATAATCTATCTCTCCTTTAAATGCACAGTAAATCCAGATCATTCCCTTTTACACACTCCTACATTAAATTTATATATTACCTGCCAATAAGTTCCGCACCACTATTTACTGATACTAATAACAGTATATGTTGACTATAACCTTTTATTCTATTTTTATATAAATAGGATGTGGTTCTTTTTTGTTTATAACATGATAAAACTCTATATAGCGTTATTTTAAAATACACCTTTTTTATTCGTTGTCCTCAAGTCTGTTCCATATGCTACCAGGATTAAGAGGGGTACTGGTAGGTTGAAAAAAAAATATTTTAATATTTTGATGGAAACATATTGTTTGGTCAATCATGTAATTAATGAATATTAGTTTTGTTATAGTTAATTAATAAAGTTATAAGGATTAATGGAGTACAGGCATGGGATCTGTTATCTGGAAACCCATTATCCAGAAAGTTCTGAATTATGGAAGCTGTCTCCCATAGACTCCATTATAATAAATTAATCCAAATATTTAAAATATGATTTCCCTTTTCTCTGCAATAATAAAACAGTACCTTGTTCTTGATCCAAACCAAGATAAAATTAATCCTTACTGGAAGCAATACCAGCTTATTGGGTTTATTTAATGTTTACATGATTTTCTAGTAGGCTTAAGGTATGGAGATCCAAATAATGTAAAGATCCCTGGAAAACCCCAGGTCCCGAGCATTCTGGATAATAGGTCCCATACCTTTATTGTTTTTGTCACTTTGTACAATTTGTACTTCAGTTCAACATGAGTTTAATGAATAGGACTAGTGCTTAACCTACTTTTAGCCCAATGTTTTAATACAAATATGTTTCTTTTGTTATTACCAGTGAACGAATAATTCTGTACAGGGAAATAATGAACTTCTGCCTATCTCTGTGTTGGACTTCAGGGGACTTAAACAATTCTGACCTCATTACAATAAATTATAAGCTTCACAAGCAAAAGTATGAACAAATACATAAACCCAAATATAGTTTCAAGAATATCGACCTTATACTATAACTTCATTAATCATATATTTACTGTATACATGTCTTATAGGGATTTATTTTTATTTTATTCCTGGGACAAAGAAAGTCAAAAGGGTATTTACTGACTATGACATTAAAGGGCTGATTTACTAAGTACTTTGATTATTGAATGGTCGCATTTTCGAACGATGTTTACTTCAAATTGAATTCGAATCATAGTAACCTATTCGATTTCAAAGTATCCAAAAAATTACTCTGAATTTCTAATTTTTTTACTTCAAAAATTGCCTCGATTTCACTTTGTCCCTTAGTAAATCTGCCCCTAGGGGTTCTATTTTATAATGATCTTCAAAAATATGTGGTTTTCCTATGGTATCTTTCTTAAAAGTTTTAAAGTTTTGAGATGTATTAAGTGTAAAGACAATGAAAACTAGTGTTCGGTGACTAGTGTTCGGTGTCGCTGAAAAATTTCCCAAAAAACTCACAAAACAGCAAAAAAAAATTCATGATGCAATGAAGTCAATGGGGGTCAAATTTTGATGCAAGCATCAATTTTTATATGTGCGCCTATTTTGTCTAAATGCATTAAATTCAAGGGGTGCTTGAATCATTTTGACACGCAGCAATTTTTATGCGCATGACTATTTTTTTTGACGCAGCTGATTTTCCGCCAGAGAATTTTTGCCGCAGTTTCATGAATGTATACACCGGCGTCAAAATGTGGAAACTCGCTGTGAAATCGCCCCTGTGAATTTATTCGCCTATCATTAATGAAAACCTTTGATACAAAAATTTGCCAGGCAAAAGTTGTCGAGGTCCTATAGAAGTCATTAGAAACTATGCTGTTCTTATTGGATTGTTTTTGATCAATGCAAACTTAGTGGATTTCAGATTTTTTTTCACTAGGTTTTAGAGGTATTCATATTTTATTTTTGATGTTCAGTCCTTTTTTTGTTCATGCTTTTTATGTTCTTATGTTTTTAATAAATAGCATTTGTGGATTTACAGAAAGTATGTTTCTCATACCACTTAAATGAGAATGTTGATACAAAATCCTCCATGAGAGGGACCTTTAAATACATTCCTTCATTCTCCTGAAACTGCATTCTTTCTTTACTGCTGCCTTACAACTTGATGTCAGTACCCTCCCTGCTGCCATCTAATGTAAACTGAGCCTGTCTGTTCAACCATACCTCAGCCCAATGGCCCTCTGACACCTCCCTGATAAGTTCAGTTTCCTGAACTGATAGGAGTATTTATACTGATACCAGTGCTCTTCCTCATGCTTATAGCACATGCTGGTAAAGAAAATGTCCCCTTAAAGCTATTATCTTGAGACTCATTGAATCTGCTTCTTTAGTAAAGGCCATTGACAAGGGGACACCTCAATTGACCCTTTGCCTTCAGCTATCCCATTGAACCTCATTTTAATGAGACACCAGGAGCCAGAAATGGTGAACATGGCCACAGCATTTATTCACATTTTATCAAATAAATAGGACCTTGTCAGCCTTACCCCCAAGGCACTAATCAAAGTCAGAATTCCATAAGAGATTGCTAATATGCTCTGCCGCTCCTCACTTGAGATCAGCACTATGTCATTATATCCAACACTGAGTATTAGGTTGCCTCAAGAGGATGGCCTCAACTCTGCAGGAGCTGCATCTCCCACCATGAGAAAAGTTCAGCAGCCCTGCTGTTGGTTCAGAATCTGCAGTGTGTTGATGAAAGGAAATCCGAGCAGGCTGTCATCTAGCACACGCAGTAGTAGTGTCGATATCAATCAACCCACTGAACAGTCATAGGAGAGAACCTCCTTTGTCCCTTTTCCAAATTTACCTGTGCAGTACTCTGGCAAGGTCCTACCACTGCTGTGGCAAATAAAACTTAATACATTACCATATACAGGTATCGACTGTTTTGATCCAGAGGAAGGCAAAAAAAAAAAAAACAGCCAATTATGCCTCGAGGGAAAAAAATTCCCTACTAACCCCAATGGTGATCGGAAACATTCCCTGGATGAAGCATTTGACATTAATTAAACCTGTATTACAACATGCAAGCTCTCTCAAAGTTATAATGTTTAACTGTAACAAAACCACAATATAACAGTAAATGCAGGAATACATCCAGAATTGTTTTAATGCTTACTTGTACTGCCTAAATCAGGTAGAAATCTCCCTTTTTATATGTTTGAAAACAAACACATTTGTGCTGATCAACACGGGTATTCTTTAACAAGGTGAATATGGAGGGGTATTTATGAATTTAAAGGTATAAATATGCCTAATTAAAGAATGGTGCTCTGATGAGTAAAGAATTTCAAGAATGTACTGGAGAAATCACCAAGGCCCCTGGAGTACAGGTCTGCTGAGAATCTAGATTACTGGACTAACACAAAGTGACTACATTTTAATCAAACTGAGAACAGGTAAATTGATTTTTTGACAGCAGGTCTGAGCCTTTGCAAAAAGGGATTACTGTAGTCTGAAAGGAAATCACAAAACCCATGCAACTCAATGTAAAATAAGTAGTATGGTAGGAATGGATTTCATGGCTATAAAAACAATGATTAGTTTAATATTAGCAAAAATCAATATCCATGGGAAATCCTTAAATTGACTGTGCTGGATGGTCACAATGAAAACAAGAATAGATTAGGAACATTATTATCTGGCTTATTCTGTTACAAGGAAACACAGCATTAAAAACAGTATACAGGACAAACTGAATAATATAACTTTAACGAAAATAATTCCAGTTAAAAAAACACAGAAACTGGAATGCTATCCCTACTGCTAAGTGAATATGACTGATTGAATATTGTAATTTGTACTGTGGGAAAAACACCTGGAAATCAATAACACAATTTCTTCAGCCCAGTTTTAATGATGGAGAAAGTATTGAAATTATGCAACAAAATATAAGATCACTGTTATCAAATATAATCAAACCGCTGAATATTTTAAGCTTTATTATTATTCTGATGCAAGACAGCCAACTGTGTGAACTGCTATTACAAACTATACTTTATAAACACTGCATACTGATAGATTTTCTTTTTGTCAACTAAACTGGAATTTCCATGCACTAAAGCTGCTTGTCTTTCTGTCAGCCAGATGCATCCTGGGTAAAGATTACTATCACTGGGAAATGTGAGCTGCATTTTTAAAAAGGAGATGCTAGGAAATTTAGCTTGCAGCGTGCTCAGTGATGCCACACATCTATTATACATTTGTTTGCATTGTAAAGCAGCAAATGTGGGTCTGTTTATGCTGCCTGTAAATTCAAATGCAATCTCCAAAATCAATATACTGGTAGTGTTCAATTTGCAAAGACATCTGACATCTAGTTGAAAACCAGGCTTTTAAGTGCAGAAACGTCTTAAAGAGGTATGATTTTAAAAAAATGAAATAAAAAAAAAAGGAATGATATGTAAAACTGCAGATTTTAAACTAAAATAAAAACTTGCTAAACAAAGCAATTTAGTTCTTCAATTGCAGAACAACATGGGATGATTTAACAGAACTTTTCTCTTATGCAAAGGAGTGCAAACTGCCCATATCAAAGATTTGGTGCTTTAACCTTGGTGGGGTATGCGGTAATGTAAATTGGCAATTTATGTCCAAATGTAGTGACTTAATGAATGATTCAGATCTTTGCTTTCATTTTTCAAGCCGTCCCAGACCTGTAAAAATGCTACTAGGTTGTTATTAGTTAAAGGACTTGTGCATTTTACTTGTATCATGTAGAGAAAGACTAATGTCTGTGCATCCATGTAAAACCTGATTTTCCAATAAGATTTGCATATTATGAGCTAGTGTGGGCAGAGCTCTCTGCATTTTAATAGCAGATATTAGGACTGAGCTCCAAACTTTGTTCTGGTCCTCATTCCAACATCTTACATTCAACCCTTTCTCACAC
>CM044446.1:34217075-34231357 GCA_024363595.1 Xenopus borealis
CACACACACACACACACAAACATATACACAGATCACATGCATACATATCCCCTGTCCATTCCCTTCGATATCAGTCTGGGTTGCAGGAATTTCTCTTTTTCATGCTGTTTTATTGTAGGAGGCAGGGTTAGTTGTCCTAAGAGGTTCTTGGACCAGGTTCATCTGCTGGTCCATTTTATGTGCTTGTTGTCATTAGTCTTACCTAGCAGGTTCCTATTCTGTTGGAAACTGATAAGAGTTCAAAGGCGATTCTCTACTCTGAAAATATTGCTTGCTGTTGTGGGATAGTATATTTTTAGCAAAATTGCTGAAAATTTAAAAATACTGTTCTAACGTATTCCCTTGTTTACTGGCCATCAACGAAAGGTAACTGAAGAACAGAACATTAAGTATTTTATGCACATTACAACTACAGGTTCCATTATTTGGAAACCTGTTATCCAGAAAAAGTCAAACTACTTAAATGCCATCTCCCATAGACTTCATTTTAATAAAATAATTATAACTTTTAGGGGCAGATTTACTAAGGGTCGGATTTCGGGGGGTTTCAGTCAAAAATGGACCATTTTCGATCGAATAGGTGCGTTTTCGATCGAATTCAAATCAAACTATTTTCCCAAAAAAAAATTTTTTTATTTTTTTTTCAGCACATGGAGAAATTTTCAGGAAAGCTTCCAGGAGGTCCCCCATGGGCTACAATGGCAATTTGGCAGCTTTAAGGTGGCGAATAGTCGAATTCGAAGGATTTTAAAGAGACAGTGCTAATTTTGGGCTATTCGTGGCTAATTTTATTCAAATATTTTCTTCGACCCTTAGTAAATCTGTCCCTTAGAAATGAATTAATTTATCTCTGTAAAAATGGAACAGTACATTGTACATAAACCTAAGTAAGTAATTGTCATTACTATGTCATTAATGCCCTTTGGAGTCAAAACAAGCTTATTGCCTTTCATTCATGTTTAAATGATTTTTAAGTAGACTTAAGGTATGGTGATACAAACCACAGAAAGATCTCTCATTTGGAAAACCTCAGGTCCCAGGCATGACCAAATATGTTTGTAAAGAAAATCTACCAGTACTTAAGTAGTAATATGTATCTCTATCATGAACTATTATGAATATGCAGCACGACAATAGGGAACTTTACTTGTTTTTAGAACCATTCTTTATAGTTATGTGCATATACAGAATTGTATGTTGTGCTGATGGATGGGACACCAATTTATTAAGGAAAAATCTAGTAATCCATACCAAAAAATCAGGCACTCACAAATGCACTGTGAGACGCACCAGGAGATCTTGCCAGTTCCTTACCTCCCATTGCACCTCTTCCCGTCCTGTGCGCAGACGCACCAGGTCTGGTTGATGCTGGCGTCCATCCTCAGCACTGGACTCCCAGCATTGGGATGCCCACGTTTTGACGCTGGGTGTTATTGCGTCATAATTCGGCTCTGGATTAAAACCTTTGGCACCAAAACTTCCTCTTAAAAGGCCAGTCCTCCATTTTTAAAGGGCCCAAGCTGGTTCCAGTTTAAATTGTTCCTGCAAAAGAATTTATTTGTGAACTGAATTCGTTTTTTTCGACTCCCACCTGACATTTTGACTTTGTTTATTGCCACCCACCTTGAACCCCTTGCCTAATTTTTGACCACACCTACTCTCCTTCCCAGTACCTTGTTTATGGACCTTTTGTTGTCACTCACTTTTCCTTGTGTGCACAGCAGAAAGCCCGGGCCCCAAACTGAAACTTTTGAACACCAAAATCCACAGGGATACCCTGTACATTTTGAGTGTAACCGCTAATAAGCAAGGTTGTTGCATACACTTTATTTTAAACTTATGTAAGATATGCCATAGCCTTACAGGTTTGCACAAACACAATCATAGGTTATATATGGAGCACAACCCAGAAGATTTAAAGTCATATAAAGTCCAATCTGAAGAATGGATGCATTTCTATTTACAATCATCTTAATAGAGGTTCTGTAATGTAGCCTATGGCTATGTGCTATATGCATGAAATGTGTAAGGCTATGCTGTATCTTATTTTAGGGATGCACCGAATCCAGGATTCAGCATTTTCCAGTAGGATTCAGATTTGACTGAATTCTTGTGCCTGGCCAAACTGAATCCAAATCACTTAACTTTTTGTCACAAAACAAGGAAGTAAACAATATTTTTTCTGCTACTTACGTTCTTGCCACTAATTTGCATATGCAAATTAGGATTAGGTTCAGTATTCGGCCAAATCTTTCATGAAAGATTTGGGGGTTCAACCGAATCCCAAATAGTGTATTCGGTGCATCCCTAGATTTTCATTTTCTATGCCTGCTCATGGGATCTATGAAATTGCATTTTTTTTATAAAGTAATTGTTCTCCTCTTAGAAGATGATCCTAGAAGATGACCATTGTAAAGTTTTCTTCAATCCATGTACAAATACACTTTCATCTTTATATGTAAGATTTACTGAACAATTGACTATATCTGTGCTTTCATTGATAAATTTACTAAAAAACACCATATACTAGTGATAGCGTATCTATCCCGTTTCGCTTCGCCGAGAAATTCACAAATTTCCAGCAAAATTCGCGAATTGGCGAAAAATTCAGAAATGAGTCGCGGCACGTTATTGACGTGCGGCGAGTTTGACACCCGTTGTGTCATTTTCATCGAGCGACTCATTTTTTTTCGCTGGCGAATTTTTGCTGCCGTTTCGCGAATTTATTCACCGGCGGCGAATCGTGGGAATTCGCGCCTGGCGAATAAATTCGCCCATCACTACCATATACATGTAATACAACTTACTATGACCAGATTGTTGTTCAGTAGGAAGGTATTAATCTTCACTACTAGATAAAAACTATTCTTGCTGAACCAGTATCCATCTGTCCATCCTATAAAAGTTGTCATTTGCTGAAAGGTTGCAATTTATGTATTTTTTTTCTTGGATAGATTTGAAAAAATAAAATAATGTTTTGGTTCTCCAATATATAATTACAGGTAAATTTAGGGGGTTATTCAGATTATACACCATTTATTTCTGTGTTTTAAATCTGCCAATTATGTCATGTATATAGCACTATTCTCTTTGGCTCCAAGGAAGGATATAAAGGGGGGGGGGGGGTAGAGCACAATGGAGTCTTATGCATGACTGAAACTGTAAGCTTAGTCAGTAATACCATAACTATATCCAAGAGTAAAATAATTTATTTACCTTTTAGAAAGAAGAGGTTTAATGGTGGATCTAGTGGACTGCCAGGCAAAACCGATTCTTCAATTGGTTCCATTGCATCCTTCATTCTCTAAGCATTTACTATTTGTTTGCTTTGTTTGCTTACCTCCTGTTATGATGAGTGTGCTCTCATGCTGATCCTATACTGATACCGTGTCATGTGACATGATCTTTGTCTGCTAATATAAAAGTGTTAATAACGTTTGGATTTTTTAAGCAAGAGAAGCATGATGTCTGTGTGCAGTTTCTCCATTAGTTCATACCATACCCCTGCATTTTACTTTCAACTGTCTAGTGCAACTGGGCAGATGAAATCAAACTTGTGAATGTTGATTTAAAATGTAGTTAAAAGATTATTTAAATAGATTATTTCAGGAAACAGTTAAATCTTAAACTTGATCTCTTAAAGGAAAACTGTACCTCCCAAACAATCTCTATAAAAATATATTGCATGAAACATATCTACACAGGAAACAATCGGTAGCACCATCCATAAGATAGAATGTGAAAAACAAAAAAATTGTGTGCAGGGTCAAAGGCAATAGAGGTAGCATAAAGAAGAGAACGTATGACCTATATGTTTGCACCCCCCCACTGCATAAGTCAAAGGTTCCCACCATTTGAACGTGATAAAAACTTAACCTTTATTCATAAATAATAAAAGTACGTAGTGATGGGCAAATTTATTCGCTTGCGTCAAATTCTCAGAAAAACCCCACGATTTGCCGCAGGCGAATAAACATGTGAAATGCGGGCAAATTTGTGGGCGTCGTTTTTGGACACCCGCACCCGTTGCCGGCGTCGAAAAAACAGACGCTGCAATGGGCGCCAACGTCAAAATGGCTGCCCGCATCAAAAATGTGATGCAGCTTTTCACAAATTTTTCGCCGTTTCGCAAATTATTCTGCGAAATGCTGCCGATTTGCCCGTCACTATCCAGAAGTCAACAAGGTTAAAATACAGTTAGGAGAGTAAGCTTAATCGGCTCAAAGGTTACCAGCTTATAGACAGATTCTAGAGGAATAAATCATCAATGGGTGACTGTTCTCAGTCAGTAGTGATGGCGCGAACCGCGGCAAAAAAGTTCGCGGACGCGTTCGCGAACTTGCGACAAACGCGCGAACGGTTCAAGAAACGTCGCGAACCCCATAGACTTCAATGGGAAGGCGAACTTTAAAAGCTAAAAAATACATTTATGGCCAGAAAAATGATTTTAAAGTTGTTTAAAGGGTGCAACGACCTGGACAGAAAGAAAGTCACTGATTCAGATCAGTTACCCATTGATGGTTTATTCCTCTAGAATCCCTCTATAAGCTGGTGACCTTTGAGTCGATTAAGCTTACTGTATTTTAACCTTGTTGACTTCTGGACATGCTTTTTTATTATTTACGATTAAAGGTCAAGTTTTAATCATGTTCATATGGTGGAAACCTTTGACTGATATAGTGGGGAGGGGGGTGCAAACATATGGGTCGTACTTCCTTTGCATTATGCTACCTATTGCATAAAACAGTTCATATGTAAAACCTTTCTTCATGTAAAAGGGCCTTCCCCTGGGATCCTACGATTCTTGGTGAACACAAATGAACCATACATATTAGGCTACATGAGCTACATGTCTTTTGCTTCCACACGTCTTCCTGCTACAGTTAGGGGCACATTTACTAAGGGTCAAGTGAATATTAGAATTAAATTCGAATTTCAAAAATTCAAATTTCAAAGTAATTTTGGTCTACTTTGACTATCCAATAGCCCAAAATTCGATTTGAATAGAAAAAGATAGAAAATTAGCAGTACTTTCTCTTTAAAATCCTTCAAATTCGACTATTGGCTACCTTAAAGCTGCCAAATTGCCATTGTGGTCTATGGGGGACCTCCTGGAACCTGTCCTGGAAATTTTTCTAAGTTCTAGGAATTCGAAGGATTTTGGTTAAAATCGTTTGAATCGAACGATGCATCCAAACGTTTTGAACAATTGTTATTCAATCGAAACAGACCTATTCGATCAAAATAGGTCAATTTTTGATCTAATATAGCCTTAAAAAAGGTGAAAGGGTAATACGTACTTATATATACACCAGTTTGATAAGATTATTTAATATGCCATTTAATTTGATATTTGTTGCTTAAGTTAATTAATTTTAGGGGTTTAGTTTTCCTTTAATACAATTTAAAAAAAAAACTTGAACATGCAAGATTCTACTCTCCATTTTCAATATTATCTGCATTTTTTCTTATAAATCTGAATTTTGAAAATACACCTCCAAACCTCTACAGAAATCCAAAAACTTCATCCGGAATGATGATAAAATGTTGCCCATTAATGAAAGTTGTTTGAGTAGTGAATAAAATAAAATAATAGCCATATAATTCTCTCTTGTGGTCTGGTCTGGCTCTTATATATGCTAGATATAAATGAATTCTACAAATAGCATTTTATATAAATGTTTAGATCTTCTGCAGCTGATATTAGGAAGAAATGTAAGACAAATTGTAAATGGGGAAAGAAGTGCATAAATAAGAACCATAAATTACATTTTGCACTGTAATATTCTATATTTCACACCTATTGCTCTCCAATGATGTATAGCATGTTTCAAGCATTCTTAAGGGTTTTTTCAGTACAAACCAAAACCTGTGCAGTATTTCTTCCCATGGCTGATGGGCTGCTTCCTCCCGGGTTTGCAAAAGTTTTGTAATGTAAAAATTGTACACATAAAATCATTTTATTTCTTTATACTTGTTACATAATCACTAATATAAAGCATGTTAAGGTGTTTATTAGTTTTGTTCAGGTACTGAACTACTACTACTACTATAATTCCTGGTTAATATTGTGGCTGTCTCAATTTTCCAAATATCTTTTGTGATTTATGAGAAGAGGATTCTTTTCTACCTTTCTACTATGTTTTTCACATTTATTCACTGAATGCTATAGCCTTTGAACCACTTATATGAAATATTTGTTCAACCATTTTCCTCAAAATTATGTGTATTATTTTCTATAACTACAGTTAGTTCAATGGAACTTATAAAAAGGCTCTCAAAGAAATAAGGAATGGCTTTAGCCTACTTTGTCTGCACTCTGAAAGGCTGCAATTTACTAAAATTTGTTGATATTGCTACCTTTGCTATAGCCTTTTAGATGGAGGACAGTTGCATTTTTCCTTACAAATTCATGCATAGCTTGCTTATTTATTATATTTTAACTAACTAACTTATTTTGTTTAAAAGGCACTGTCAGTTTATCTGTTGAAAGCATAAATGGGCTCTTAGAAATCAGGTATGAGTGATACAGAGCATTTAAGACTTAAACACTTAATACAATAAGCTGTGCATAATAAAAATGTTTTTAATATAGTTATCCAAAATTGTAATCTATACAGGCTGGAGTACCTGGATGTCTAACAGAACAGAATCCAACTTCCTGCTTTTCAGTGAGTTAATAAGCGATTTGAAGGGAGGCAACATGGGACATAACTGTTCAGTGAGTTTGCAATTGATCCTCAGCATTCAGCTCAGTTTCAAAAGCAACAGTTATGTCCCATGTGGCCCTCCCTCAAGTCACTGATTGGTTACTGCCTGGTAACCAATCAGTGGAAACCAAGAGACCTGCACTGCAGGAAGTAGTGATATGGCTATTATTTTACACATCCAGTCAATCCAGGCCTTCCAACTTTCATTTTTGGCTTACTAACTATAAACATTTTTTATTTTGCACAGTCTGTCTAATCCCCCTTTTTTATTTGTGTACTAAACAATTCCTATCTTAGAACAAAATAAAAAATATTTAATAAATCTGTTTTAGAGCCAGCACCAAAACTACCACAGTAAAGAGGTCACATATCACAAAACAGCCTGGGGACATTTGTAGATTCATTATTTAATGAATAAGATTGACATTTTGATCCTAGTAAATAATTTTGTCAAGATATAATGACAAACCCGTTCCATCAAATAAATACCATGGTGACTGACAAATTGGCATTTTTTAATACTTTTTCTATGGATAAGATTTTCATAGCCAAAACATAGCACAAGAAATGAATCAACAGCAGCATTGAACACACTGAGAAGATGCCCTAAGAAAATGTGAAGCTGCTGTGGACAACTTTAAAGGCATGGATCATTAAAATTGCTTAGGGCATTCAAAAGATGGGAAGATGCCCTAAGAAAATGGGAAACTGTTGTGGGCAATTTTAAAGGCATGGATCATTAAAATTATGGAACCTTTTGTTTAGTTTTAATTCTCATGAAACTTCTTTATCCACCTTACCTTAACATTACTGGGTGTTTGTAAAATAATATTGAGGATATTTGATTTGATCACGTGCAAATTAACCCGGGTTTTACTTTGTAGCATGTGCATGAGTATCCTTATAAGCCAGTAAGGTAAATACATCTATTTATTAAATGGTGGAGATTTAAGGGGTTTATTTACTGAAATCTGAAATGTTCTCACTATTTTCTTAAAACCACTTTGACCAAACTCCCATGCACATTTTTACCTTGTTTATCAATAAATTTACTATGAAAAAATCTGGTGCGGGAAAAATCGGAATTTGTATGAAACCCACAGCAGATCATGATGTCTTCCTATTATAAATGAGAAATCTGCCATTGACTTCTACATTAGCAGGTTTGAAATGGAGAACTCTCTTATTCGGACTGTTAACAGCATTGAGGTTTAATTAACAAGAAAAAAGTTGAATTTTTTTCTACGAACATTTTTTTCCCCTTCAAAACTCTGACCAGAAAAAATGGGACTTCAGTAAATAACTGTCACAGATGGCACCCTAAATCCAGAACCAATTCTAAGCACCAAAATGAGATGCGGTGACATTTCGTGAAATTTTCGCTCTTTCGAAAAATTTTCGTTGTTTTGTGAATTTCTCCAGAAATTCTGCAGATTCGCCCATCACTAGTCACATGAGCCAATTAACAGACAGAGTTCTGTCTTTTGCTTTCACACTTCTTCCTGTTAGAGCTGAAATATTTCTGGTCAGGAGATCTCTGAGGCAGCACACAGACCATATATATATACCAGTTTGGAAAGATTCTTTAATATGCCACTTCATTTGATATAAACTATCTGTTGAATGCACATTTATGCACTTTGTTGGTTATCGGATGTCTTTGAGAAAGGACTGCCCCTGCCCCAACTTCTCAACCTCTAGAATAAAAGGGAGCATAGTATCAGGATTGAATAGCCTCAGGAGGCCACATACTTGGATCTGCACCCTTTTTGGTCAAATCCATGATTGGAAATACAACCAAAGAAAATCCTGTCCTAGAAAACTTTTTTGTCTTCATTAAAAATAAAGTACAAAGGAATCTTTTTGTGCTGTAATTCTGAGTGCCTCTAGTACAGATGATAGATATACATATGTAGAAGTCTCAAAATCTAATTTTCTTTCTGTCTTACACAGTAATGATTCTGTTTCCTAAGAGCAGCAAAAATTGGATTTCCACCAAATTCTCTGAACAAAAAAAAAATGATTTTTAGAAAGAGCCAAGAATCTTAGAAATTTGGATTATGCTGAAAGAGTGTCTGGAGTCCTTAGAATACAATAGTTCCGCACAGAACACAGTATAATTCTATCATTTCTATAATGTAAAATAGGATGGCAGTAAAACCCAGAACATAGAAATATATTTAGCTGCAACAAGTTTAGCAAATGCAAGTAATTAAAAGGATACCAGCTGCTATAATATTGGTCTAAATAGGAGCAGAACAACAATATGCTGCCTGAAGCACAACCAACAGACACAATATGAAAAGTGCTACATGACTCAGTAAAACACATTTTTCTTTGGAATAGTGATTGAGATTCAAAAACAGCTGCTAGATAAAAATGCAGTTATATTGGTATAAAATGAATCAGACATCTGACAAAACATTGATCCATGAAAATCAAACATTCCACACAAGGCCTTTGATGCAGTTAACACTCAAGTGATAATTATAGGATAAAAATGCTAATTATCCACAGGTATCATGTTTATTTTCAAATAAATATACATTATAAGGGCTATATAATATGCTTTCCTTGTGTTTCCAAGTAGTCACATTTTCGAACCCCCTGCTTGTCAAATGTACAAACTGGAAATGAAATAGGTTATTAATGCCTTTTTAAATTTATTGTATGATGTATTTCCCATATAATAAAAGGTAAAATAAACTGCAAAAAAATACAGGAATGTACAAATTGCATCCTACATGCTATCCCAAGCGCAGCTCAACAAACTGTAAGCTGGACAGCAATATTGACATTTGATTATTCAGCAAAGTCCCTGCCCCAACTACTACTGCATGAAAAAATAATGCCCTTAGTACTTTCTGGGAGCAGTGCTGTTGATGCGATGGAGCCCTAAACTTAATGCCTGCCAAAGACCAGCAGTAAGAATAGGGCACCATTGCTCATTGCATCCATTGGTATGACCTAACTAGACTAACAGAGATGTCTAATGCAGCTATATGGTTTGATATAGTTTTTATTACTCTCCAGACTACACACGTTAGTTAATTTTTCTTTATCAATCAACTGTGTTGTTTTAAAGGTGCTTTACTTGATAACATTCCTCTTAATGTTGTAGCATACTGCATTTTTTTCTCTGTTAATTTTCAGTGAACGGTGTGCACTATTCCATAGCATGCAATATTTTGTACACTATTTTAAAATTTAATTTAGATATTATAACACATTATTAGTGCAATCTATGACATCTGGGATACCACTGACCGAGTAGAAGTCTCTTTTTACAGTATTCCAGTCATTCTAATTCCTGGGTAAATTGATATAATTCTAAAAAACAACGTAATGCATTCTGGACCTGCCGAAGGCACTGTGAAAATGTGGGATGAGACACACCACCATATATCCTTCCAACTTTCTGGAAACTACCATTTGCAAAAAAAGGGAGCACAGAAGTTTTCCCCACGCGTGGGACTGAATTAATTCTCTATGCAGTAGGCAAGGTTCCAGTTACTCATAAAGGCCTTTAATTGCTGCCCTACAGTGCATCACTACATCTTCCTCTATTAATCCATCTGATGTTGGTTAGCAATACCTACTCCTGGGAGTTTTAAAATTTCACTAATTATCCCACTATTTTGTGCTTTTATTGCTCAAAAGACGTTTGTCAATTATGCGTTAGAATTAATTCTGTTATATAATATTGCAATGTGATTAGAATACCGCTTTGTGGTAATATAGAATTATGCTGCTTGCCATATGTCTATTAGCGTCTGAGAAAATTGTTCCTTAGGTAAACATTGTTTTTTAACCCGCAAAACTGTGCATAAAGGAATAACAACCTTTTGTGAATTGGCCCCATTTTTTATGCTGTATATGTTTTATTACAAATATTGTACATTACACATCACAATAACCTTCTGCAGTGCTGCGTATCACTCCCTATTTAGAGGCTGTAAATTCTGTACAGCTGGAAATCACTCCCAATTAATAGGTTATATACTGTATACTGTATAGCTGGATATCGCTCCTTATTAATACTAAGGGGGTTATTTATTAAAATCCATTTTTTTTCTGAATGGACTTTTAAAGGGTAAAACATATTCTGGTAGAAAAACAAGAACAAAAATTTTTCAGTATTTATTAATCAATGGTGTTAAAAGTCAGAAAAAAAAGTACACTAACTCAGACCGACTGAGTTCATGTAGAAGTCAATGGCAGATGTTGCATAGATATCATGATCTGCGTAGGGTTTCATTCAATAATCCTAAAATTTAGTGGTTTCAGACATCACATTTGAAAGTCACAGTTTTCAGCAACAAATCCCACACTAGCAATTTTTGGAAAGATTTATTGATAAATAGGAGGGAAAAGTCCATCCAGATTTGAGTGAGAACTTTTCAGATTTTGATAAATAACCCCCTAACTGTTGATATGGGATTCTTCTGGATTTGGTTCAGGTTTCAGTCAACTCCCAGTACTTTTTGCTGGATTCTGTTACATTATTTTGCCCTGCATACTTTTATATTTACTTAATTTTTTTGTTATGGTTCTGTTTCAATGTGTATTCATAAACTAGATAAACTGCTCCTTGTTTTTATTATCATAGACTTGCTACAATTATTAGTTTATTAATAGAAACTATGCGACACTGTGACATTTACAGAGATGCATTCTGTATTCAGACAGATGGATTTGAGTCAAATATCCAAGTATTCAATTTATACTGTTGGCAGAAGACACAATTTCCTTTTCAATTGATAACTACTAGCTACTACTCTTCTGACAAACAGCCACAATTGACTTATCAGCAAATGAAACCCTAATGAAAATGTTGTCTCTGGGACAGTTCTTTAATTAGAAATGCACAGCCAGTTCACAAAATCTGTTCTCTTGGCAGTTTGCATCATTGAAATGTAAGACTCTATTCAAAATGGAATACCTCCATTCTTAACAGAACCTCAAATTATTTCCACATTTATATATTCATTTAAAAGTAAGACAAAAGCATAAAAATCAAGCTCTGATTGTGAAGAGGAGCTCAGTCACCAAGACTGGTGCAAATTCTCTAAAGTATGAATTTTCACCTGCAAAGGCTTGGTCACACTCTGCGACACTTTGCCAGGCACAAATTCGCTAAGACTATGCTAATTCACTAAAATATGAAGTCCGTCTGTGTGGCCAAATGCTGGCAAAGTTTCACTAGTGTTAATTCATCAGCAAGAGTATTTAATAGCAAACTTTCACTAGTATTAATTTCTGCCTAGCAGAACTTTGTTAGTACACTTTCACAAGAGTATCAGTAATAAAAACTGTAGTAGTACTAGTAACAACATACAATGAAAACCTGACCAGCATTGCAAGATTTTATTTGCTAAAAGTTTTTCCTTAGATTTATGGCTCATGTACAGTATTTGGAACTGCTAAGACTATACATAGTTTTGATATGAAGACCTTAGCTTGAGATATCATATTAAAAGTTAATATATAGTATATGAGTGCACTTCCTTTCACAGTTAAAAAACCTAGAAAAATAGACCAAAGCGGATCACTGTACCTGAATATACAGTTCTACACCTGATGCTCTGTAAAGATTCTGTTTTCATTTATTCATAC
Source organism: Xenopus borealis (assembly GCA_024363595.1). Taxonomy (NCBI): domain Eukaryota; kingdom Metazoa; phylum Chordata; class Amphibia; order Anura; family Pipidae; genus Xenopus; species Xenopus borealis. Next base: position 34,229,402 of record CM044446.1, read on the forward strand.
AAAAGTAGAAAATAGAATACCCAGAGTAATATTAATGTTTTATAACATATTTACATATTTGATTGAAAAGTTATCATCTGATTATAAGGTACATTCAAAACACTGCAATAAATGGTAAACTGCAATAGTCTCAAAATCCAATTTTCTAGATTATGCATTGCTATTCAAACACTTGATTGATTCACTGTGTAAATGTTCTTTTTAATTCAAAGTGATAATCTATATGGTCATGCAATAATGGAAGATGACTTTTGATAAATTAGCGGATTAGCTTTAAAAGTATTGGTTTCATAGAACTCATGTAAGAATAACAGTCTCCCCAGTACTTGATATAGAGTTGCACTGAGCAAAGATGTAGTTGATTTCATCATACATCACATTGCTCAATAGAAAGCCAAGACCTAATTGAGCAACGTTGTCCTGCTCTAAGTGGTAGAATGAATGGAGTAAATAAATATAGTTTTTGGCTGAGAGCATTTTGAACTAGCTGTGGTTCTGCTCTAACCTTGCCCTGCTGAAGTGTCTGAGCAGTGCTTCTGGCAGTCTCAATTTATCATTTTCACTCTCACAATTCATTATTTTTCAGTCAATATTCCCATCTGACTGCAGATTGATAAATATCTGTACTGGGTGAGAAGCCAGCATAAGCATGCCAAGGGCTGATTAGTTGAGAACTTCTGGAAGTCTTCTGTATTGATGCTTACCTGAATATATTTAAAAAACACACATAGGGCCAGCATCACCTTGTCTAGTAACAAAACTGTCTTAAAACTGCCCTAAAGACTTACATTGGAGATATTCCAAAGACCCAAATAATTAGGATTTTATGAATATTTGCAGCAAATGTGGTGCTTCCATAACTTCTCTGTACATTACCTGCATGTTTGCTGCATATGATATTGCATGTAGTGTACTGTGTTGCCCTATATCCTATTGTACATATTATGTACATAATGTACATTATTATTGTACATTAAGGCATATCACTGATATAACACCATGTTATAAAATTGCCTATTTTGATCTTGCTATTTCTAAAGGCTTAATAGAATATCTATTGCTATAAAATAATTTGGGGATCATAATTCACAATACTATCAATACAAATATAGTAAACAGCAAGGACTCCTTTAGAAAATCTCATATAGGATAAAACTTGATCTTATGCCAAATGTTTAAAAGAAATACATCCTGATATATTTTGTATCTGAATAAACAGAAAAATGTTATGACTTGGCATTATCAGGATTGAGGATGGTGAACTGCCTATGCCTGACCAATAAACCCCTTACCATATATGTCCCAAACGTAACCCTCTATGCAATAACAACAAGGAATCAGGTTTGGGATCGAAAGACCATCGCTTTGACAAAAGATTTCCTTTGCACATGTACAATAAAGGGCAATTAATGGATAACTCTGAAGTTATATTGATCAATAGCTTAACTCATCCCACCCTGGAATGTCTTCCATAAATTACAATCACATCGAAACTGTGGGCTATCTGTCATGTCAGCCACCCAATGGGAGAATTCACGTGGTGGGAACACTTTTTGGTATTTTTTTGTGGAAATACTGAAAGCATTTTTTTACCAGTCAACAAGCACTCCATAATAAATCAAGGACCTAAGCTCCTCAACTGGCAAGCATCCCCCACCAGCTATTCAGTACAGTAAATGCATGGAGCCTAAACACAGACTCCATGCTGCAGAAAGAAAATGGCGCCTAGACGTGTGTTCCACTGTGTGAACCTGACAAGGCTGTTCCCTCTTCCTTGCCCAGTCATACCCCACTCACCTGCACTCTCTGCCAGCAGCCCTAGGGGTATTTAATTAGTACAAGTTCTGTGCATCTCATGCAAAAAGACTTTAGGTTATTCTTATGTGCTTGCCCTGTCTATTATGCACAAACGGCATGTCTTTCCCATGATGCATGATTTTTACCAAGAATTCTAAA
>CM044446.1:34234790-34249074 GCA_024363595.1 Xenopus borealis
GGGAACAGGAGGTAGGAGATAGGCAGCAGTTGTGAATAGTGATGGGCGAATTTATTCGCCTGGGGGGAATTCTCAGCGAATTCCTGTGATTCGCCACCAGCTAATAAATTTGCGAAACACCAGCAAAAATTTGCCTGGCGAAAATTCACCAGCATCCATTTTTGGATGCCGGTGCCCATTTTCGGCGCCAAAAAATGGAGATTCTGCAGAGTTTTCCAAATTTTTCGCCGTTTTGTGAATTTCCTGAGAAATTTGAAAAAAGTTTGGCATAGCAAAATGAGATTCGCCCATCACTAGCTGTGAATGTAACCTTATGAAAGGAGCACTTTTTGACACCAAGTACCTTTTAATGAATGGTGCTTTGCCACTAATTGTGGGGAAATTTGAAGAAAGTAAAAGCATTTGTGGATGTAGATGACCATTTTTTTTTGTTTTTATAAAACAATTTAGCTTGATGTCTAAGTTGGAAGCCATTTGGAATTATTACATGAAGGAGAGAAAATATTTTGGATCATTGACAAGACTTTGTTTAGAAAATAGAGACAGACCCCTGAGATTTACTGTAAAAAGTGCAGTTCCTGTTTTTTGCTTTTTATTTTTTGAAAATATTAAGGAAACTGTAGCAATGGTAGCATGCAGGCAAAGCCCTGGTAGCATGCAGGCAAAGCCCTGATAAAGTTATACATATGCAGATTAAGCCAGCACTCCTGAGGGCACATTACAAATACTGCCAATGTACAGGGAATTCGACTTTGATAGAAATCTAATTTTTTTCAAAACAATACTAGGTTCTGTACATTATAAACACTTTGACAATAAAACACCAGAAATACGTATTTTTAATGTTTACCACTGAAAACAACAAATAGCTTCTCATTTAATCTGTTCCACCTAATTTCCATTTTGCTCTCATTATGCCATAGACAAACAAAGATTTTAAATTAATCGAAACTTTATGCTCTAGGAGTTGAAACAAATTCTGATCTACAAATGGAATAATAATTCCCCTCATTACCATTCTATTTGTAGATTGGAGCGGGTTTCATTACTCCAGTGAATTAATAAAGCAGAATTCTACATACATTCAGCCAGTGGTTCCACTGATTTCTAAGACTTAGCTGCCACAACACCATTATTATAAAAGCAGATAACACTAATTGTATCTCCAGCACTCCTTTAAGCATTTTTATTTCGCTCAGCCTATTTATCCAGTTTTTATTTTTACACAGAACTGTTCCTTTAATAAGGATGGCAGTCTCCCTTATCTACAGTGGAACACTGTGTAAATTGCAGTCAGGTCTCCCTTCTTTGCGGCAGATTTACTGAAGTCTCCATTTTACTAACAGGCATAATTCGTTAGTGTTGTAGGAATTCACCAGAAACAGGAGAACAGGGTAATGAGTGATGTTTATTGACACAAGCGGCATGGATTCTGTACTCACAAGAGGCAGAATTCAGAACAAAAACAAGGTGGGGTTTTATACCCCTTCACACAACACACTGTTACAAGATAAAAAAAAACAGAGATGATGAAACAATGGTGTGGGAGCCGTACCTAGGAACCTTGAAGGACTTGTACCTCCCCACAGCCATAAAACAATGCAACCATACATAGTACTGATAAGACTCAACTTTTTAGATGTTACACCAGTGATGCAACAACGAAGAGGTAATCTGTAATACTTCATTGTGTCCTAGATGGTCTACTGACTACTGAAGGTGGGGCACAAATCTGCAAGGCCTGTAAGACAACAGTTAACCCTTATAGTAAATTTAACCATTACAATGCCCCTTGTGTTAATTGAGAATTAACAAGAATATTCCTTGATTAATACCAAAAACCGAAGTGCACACAATTACCTGAAAAAATTATTAGTAACACACAAGGTTACTTTATGAGAATATTGAGACAATATAGAATATTAATGCATATGGGTCTTGGCGGAAAAAAAACAGCATTCTTTACGATAACGTGGCAAGAAGGAGATGCAGCAAGAACAGCAACAACCAAGGATGTCATGAAATACAAATATAAGATGAAGAGACCAATGACAATTATGTACAGAAATTAATGAAAAAAAAATCAATGAAATTAATAGAACGAGGTTGTTGGGTGTCTTGCCACAAACTTTCCTTGGCAGACTTATCACACATAAAATGTCTAGTCAAGCTCCCCTTGACAGACTTATTACATACAGGGATAGAAATAAAACTCACACACACACATTGATCAAGCTTTAGATAAGAATAATATATTGTAAGAAAATTAATACATCACCGATTGAATACAACGCAACGTCTAGCTGAGCTTCCACTTCTCTTGGCAGACTTCTGAGAGGAACATCAGCTGGGGGACCCCGGGCCAAATACAAATACTGTGAACTCTCAGAGCCAGATCAATCGGGCAAGGTTCTCCATAACCAAAGTTCTACACAACACGTCTGCTTGCAGTCCCGAAGCCCCCTTAACTGAGTAACTTTTTTATACTAGTGTAACAATAAAATAATCAATCATAACAGAATTTGGTCTAAATCCAAATTGTGAACATATACCAAAATAATGGCCATACGCCCAGAACTGTGACCATGAGAATGACCATGTGAATGAAATGTATGCTTCCTCCTTGATAAACATGTTTATAAGTTTATAAGTTAATTACCTCAACTCCTGCTGTTCCCTTGTCTCCAGCTAATGCTAATGTATCCATATTAATTACCTCAACTCCGGTTGTTCCCTGGACGCCAACTAATGTCAGTATATCCATTTTGTAACTAAGGAGCCATATTGGATACACTTGATCACACTCACATTCATACATGGCCTGCCATGTCACATTTGTATCACAATGGGTCAAGCCAGGAAAACTTGATTGTTCGTGTATTCCTTCATCTGACTAACTTTTGCTTGGTGTTTGTCAATAGTGTATTAAACATTATATGTATCATTAATGTAGTTACAACATGCTATCTTGACAATGATACATAACCTTTCTTGATTGCAGTGAGGTAATCTAAGACTAAGCGGTGCTGCATAACTTCTTTCTGAAGCTCATGGCTAACTATCTTAAAATTATCCTAATACTCATTAGTAATGTTGTCAAGCAACAGTGAAAAATCTGAAATTAGGCTAAAGGCCTTGATTATGCAACATATATTAACCAAAGGAATATCAAACAGCACTCTAGCTTTACCTTTAGTGGCACTTTATTTAGCTAGGTGGTGTGTTGGATAATGTGCCATCATGAGTCCGTAACCTTGCAAAATTGCAGACCCTTTGTGAACCCTTAGACAGCCACTTTAACTTGAGCTGTCAGTGTGTTATTGAATGCAATCACAGGAGAGTTTGGTGCATCTGATGTTGTCATCATTGGTGCTTCCATGCTGGAGTATTCCTGGCAGATAGGAGAAAGATACACAGCAAGCCCAGAGAAAATCATATTAGCAACCATAAGAGAGGACATCAATGCCACACAAAACAACAGTTCTATGTCTGGTATGGGAACAAAACATCTAGCCCACAACAACTGCATGATGTACTGAAATGTAATCCTGGAACTTAATCTTCACCCGATTAGCACTGGATACTGAGGTCCCTGGGACTTTGGTGAAGGGACAAGAGGCTTTATTGTGCCCTGCAATTCCTGCACTACTCATCCGGTTGAAGCTGATTTAATTGGGCTTCCCTCCATTTTCACTGCAATATCTGCAGTGAGGAGCACTTGGAATGGTCCTTCCCAGTGTGGTTGGAGGGCTTTGACGACGTACCTTTTGGTGAGGAACCACTATCCTGAATCAAGGGTATTCAATCCTGGAACATTTGCTGGATATGGTAATGAAGAATATACTCAAAAATACAGTTTGGTCAGTTCCTTATGCAACAAACTTCCATAGTTCATGCACAACAGATCAGCAGGAGAAAAGTATTGGGCCACCAAAGAGTATCTCTTGGTGTTAGCTTAGTGAGACTGTAAGGGTGTGCCTAATTGACATGCCAACTAGTCTTCGAGCATCAGGCCAAATTTTGGTTTCTGCACACCCATTGCGGAGTCTATTTTTAATGATGCCATTTAACCTTTCAACTATCCTACTGGCTTGTGGATGGTATGGCATATCAAGCTTGGTGTAGGACAGTGGTCCTCAAACTTGGCCCTCCAGCTGTTAAGATACTACAAGTCCCACAATGCAATGATGGAGTCTGACGGCCACAGTCAGGCAAATGCATTGTGGGACTTGTAGTTCCTTAACAGCTGGAGGGCCAAGTTTGAGGACCACTGGTGTAGGATAATACCCCAGACATTAAATTTACTAAAGAGTGCAAATTTGCCAGCGATGGCTTCGCTCAGACAATGCTAATTTACTAAGTACTAAATTTTCACTACTATTGCTTCGGCAGAGCTAGCAAATCAAAGCCAAAATGTGCTAGTGTTTAACGTTGCTAGAGTTGTTGTGCTCAGGCTAATTAGTAAATCAGCAAAGTCACTGAGAATGTTAACACTGGCGAATGATCAACAGCATTGGTCACTTTGTTCCTTTAGTAAATTTGTCCCCATATCTACACACAATCTCTGCTAACTGGGGCTTCTGCTGAAGCCTTGGCAACTGGCCATGCTTTTGGCCAACCAGAAAATTGGTAAACACATACAAGTACTTATTCAAAGGTGCAACACTTGGGCAACTGAATATAATCTTTCTGCAACATCTGGAATGGATACATTGCTTTACGAAGATGTTTAACTGGTGTTGCCACAGGCTTACCTGAATTATGTTGTGCACAAATAAGACACACTGGCACATGTTTGGCTGCAATAGACAGGAACCCTGGAGCAAGCCACACTCTCAAGACTGCTGACCATCTTGCACATGTGTACATCTGGCCTTAAGCCATTGTTCCTACTTTCCAGGTGCAGCTTGGTCCTGAAGGGCTGATAAAACAGTGCTAGAGGGAACTGGTACTTTTACAAAAAAAGCTTTGAAAACCTTACCAAACAGAGCTGTTTGTTTAGCAGTGGCATCAGCACGAGCATTCGCTTGTGCTAGGAAGTCAGAGAACCCAGCGTGTGTCTGACATTTAATAACATTGACCTGTCTGGGTTGTGTTGTTGGATAGCTTGGAGAAGCTTTTCTATTAGATGCCTGTGTTGTATGGGGTAGCCTGAAGAGGTTAGGAAACCCTCCATTTTGACGTAGGACTCCAAAATCCTACCGAGTGTCCTTGAAGGTAGAAGTGAGTGGAACTACAGCAAAGCCTGTATGGCGATGACTGTTGTCATCAAACAGGAGGTAGCCATCAACATAAATAACAGTCTGCATTAGGTACAGGACTTTCTGACAAGTGTGGAAAAGGATGGCTCTTACTTCAATACGAGTAAATAATCATGTGGTTCCACACTGGTGTCTGGCTCCTCTGGGATGGATAGAAGTGTTGCAGGGTTAAGTACATTGCACCTTATGAGTACTATGTTGGAAAAGTTAACAGGACAAGCTCATATTTGGTGAGACAAGCTGCCGTAAGGTGCTTTGTGAGGTTGCCATGCAACAAGGAATGGACTGATTAAGGGATAAGGAAGCATGAGTGTAATGTCCATAACGATGGGAGATGACTTTTCCACTTATGGGGCAGGCATGCAGGGAGTGCTGCTGCAACAGGATCTAGTAGATATGTATAGTTGCTTCATCTTAATCAGGAAACTCCATGGCTGGGGCAGACGAAAGTGCTTCCATGAGTGCCTGGAACGTGTCTTAAAGCTTTAGATTCCCACTGCACGAGTGCTGGAGCATCTTGTGACAAGTGACTGTTGTGGCTACAAACTGCAACTTGCATGGGGAAATGTTGCTACATATTTTGTGCAGAAACAGCAAAAGGTTGACCCCCCTCTTGCTGGGGTGATGGCTTGGAAATTTTCAAAGCTTCTGGCAAGGGCAACTTCCTCAAGCAATTTTGAATCTCGACTCATTTTTTTGTCTTTACAATCTTTTTGTAATCCTGACACAAATGATGTACCAATTAAACCTTCCTGTCCTGGCTCTTCAAGGGAAGCATACAATGACCTGGTCCTTTAATCATGCATAAAAAGCCCAAGAGGCTTCAGGGAAAATGCTGCCTATTTTAGCTGCAAGTGTTGTTAAATGGTCCCCTACTTCTTCATGTTCAACAAGATCAGTGTTCTAGCTAATTTTTGCTATAAGGTATTGGCAATCCCCTGGACCCCAACCGTGTTTGAGTACTGCTAACATGCCAGTCCAACTGGGGTTGTGTGAGGCATGGACAAATAAAAATTTCTGCACAAATTTGTGAGGATTGCTTGGCAGATGGGGAACATGTTGAAAGATCCTTCTAAGATCTGCATCTGTCCATGGAACATGTTGTGTCTGTCTAACTACACGCTGAGCTGCAGCCACTCCTCCTCCACCCTCCTCTCTAATTTCTGTCGCTCAGACGGAGCAGAGATTTACTGCTTTGATACATTTAACCTATTTCATTAACATGCTATATGTCACTTTTAATCCTTTCCTGTTATCCACTATCTGAAGGAATTTCTCATGGTTTAACCCAGTTAAGTAACCTCCAATAATCAATTTCTTTCCCTGCAGATTGGGATGCTCCTGAGTCTGACTCCCAAAGGAGCTAACGGCCCGTGTGAGATCATGCCTCACTGTGCACTTTTCTCTCAAGTCCTAGACTGTCTTGTGCTACTGTGTGGTACCTTGGGGGTCAATTGGTCATGGGCTGTTACAAGCAATGAGAAACAGAGGTGGAACTATTTTTCTTATGGAAATGCTTTCATAGATTATCTCTTGAGGCAGGGTGGCAGCTTGCCAAAATGATTTGACAGTCCTTTGCACAGCAACCTTCTTGGGAGAACCGCTCCTCCCTTTTAGTTTCCAGTCATCCACTCAGCCATAACGGACACATGGTTAGCACAAAACACAGATACCTTGAGTGATCTCCAAGGTCAGGCTGCTAGTGCCTCATTACCCAGTGCGTGTGGAACAAGAGGAGTAAGGCGAAAAAACAAGATATGCTTACCTTGTATGACCACTCCTATAACACTGATCCTCTTGGTCCTCACTGTGGATAGTGATTCCTGTATTCTCCACCATTAACTTGTGGGAATTCAACAGAACCAGGAGAAAACTTGGGGTAAAGATTGACGTTTATTGACATAAACTGCATGAATTCTGTACTCACAAGAGGCAGAATACAGAACAAAGCAAGATGGGGATTTTATATCCCTTCACACAACACACTGTCATTAGACAGAACAGTGATGATGAAACAATGGTGTGGGAGCCGTACATAGGAACCTTAAAGGAGCTGTACCTACCAATCGGGCCCCACAACCATAAAACAATGAAATCATACACAGTACTGATAAGACCCCGCTCTTGAGAGAGGTAAATTGTAACCACTTCATTGTGTGCTTGAGGGTTGACTCAGAAAAGAACTGACTACCGAAGGGCGGTAATGAATCTACAAGGAGGACTCTGTGTATACTCAATCAAGCCTGCAAGACAAAACTCAACCCTCAAAGTTGATTTTAACCGTTACACTAGCAAGATGAGTGAACGATCATTACTCTGCAAATTCATTTAAGTGAGAATTTTCCATTATGTTAACCCTTCCGCCAAAGTTTTCTTTGCCAGCTTAGACCTGGTGAACTGATAAGCTGAAGCTAAATCCTCCTCAATCTTATGTCAGTGACATCATATCCTGTATGTTTAAGTGTTAGAAAAATTAAAAAAAAAAAAGCTTGGGATTTTTCATATTTTTAAGTGGGATCATATTTAAAAGTGATGACTGTTAATTTTTTTAACCATTTGAGGGTCATGCCACATTTGTTTTAGGGTGGGCTCATGTCTAGGACAATAGAGGATGACTTTTGTCTTTATTTTGCTTCCTTGGACATTTTTAATAATAAGTGGCAATTTGCGTAGTGATAGCAGATTTGCGCCTGGTGAAGTGTGATGAAGTCTTCACAGGTGAAGCTTCACCCCTTGGTGAATTTGCCCCTTTGTGTGCAGTGCTGCATTCGTTTTAACAAATTTGGAATGCTTATGAACGTCTATAGCCTAGTTTTGTCCAGTATATACTTTTCTAGGATGAGGTTTTATCTCCAGCTCTTTCATGACTTTATACATTTGATGTCCGTCTAAGACCTGCATAGTCGGCAAATCCTGAAAATATATATTTTCTCCTTAAAGTCAGAAAATGGTAAAAAGTGTTACTTTATAATGGTTCAAGCTCAGTTCCTAGTTCATATTCTTGAAAGCATGGGCCACAGCAAAATCTACTCTCTGCTGTCACTGCTTCCCACTGGCCAACTCCTGTGTAACAATATGTTCCAAAAGGTTTTTTATCCCATGATCATTATTGATAAGTTGTGTGAAACAGCAACCAGCACCTCTGAGGGACTTCTAACACTGGCAGAGTCAATGTGTTAAGATTGGCAGAGTATTTGAAATCAGGGCAATTTATCTCGACAGCAGTTAGAAGTCTTGGATAAATCATTCATCTTGGCATTTTTAGGAGAAATCCAGGCAACAGAGATAACAGCCTTTAAAATGCCTTTGTTGCACTTTCATGTGATTATCTGCAGATAAGAGATAACCCACTTAGCTACATTAAGATTCTGCAGATGTTTCAGTACAACAGGTATAGTACAGGTTTCAAGTACAGTATATAAGTAAATGCTTTCATTTTTATTTGTCATTGTGGATTTGAGCTGTTGCTTATCTTTATTTTGTTTCTTTCATTAATAATACTGCTCATGATTATTCTCATGTGCACAATATATGGAGCAGAAACCTTGAACTAATAATTTGTCTTATTTTCTGCATTTTGCTTAAAAATGCTGGTCACTTCATATCCACTAACACTTAGGGGCAGATTTACTATTATTCACTTAAAAGCCCTCGAAGTGGCGAAGTAGGCAGTCGAATAACATTTTAAAGTTAAAGTCCTTCGATCATCAAATGGTCGAATTATTCGAATATCCAATAAAATCGTAGAATCGGAATTCGATCGAATTCAATCGAACTTCGATCTATTCACATGAATTTCGTAAATCTGCCCTTATAATCATAAGTGTAACCTAAGGAGCAATGCTGAAACCTCTGCAGGCTAATTCTTACCAGACGTTCACATTTAAGAGGACACTAAATTACACATGAAATGTTCACAAATTTTAAGGAACAATACACACCTGCACATATTTTTATAGACCTCAATTTTTTTCTTGTATGCTGACAAAGAATCCTGACAAAGAAAACATAATAAAATCCAATAAGGGCTCTCAAAACCTAAAAACCTGGAAAATTAAAGTATTTTCAAGTTTGCATGTATCTTAGAAATGAAATAGATGGATTTTATTTCCCTTTAAGGAACTCACACTTTTTAAGTTTGAACAGGTTAATGTCATTATTTGCCATTAAGGCCAGTTCTTAAAGGAGAACTAAACCCTTAAAATGAATGTGGCTAGAAATGCCATGTTTTATATGCTGAACTTAATGAAATAGTCTAAAGGTTCAGCATCTCTGTAGTAGTAATGGCCCAGGCATTCAAAGTTGTAATAGGAATTTCCAGTCATGGATTTTGATAGGAGTGTCTGTCACTCATATGTAGTGATGGGCGAATTTATTAGCCAGGAGTGAATTTGTCTTGAATTTGCAGCAAAGGGAATAAATTTGTGGAACTGCCATAAAAATTTACTGGCGTCAAAATAAATCCTCGCCAGCGCCAAAAGATTAAGGCTCCATCGTCAATATATGATTGCTGGCATCTATAAGTTGTCACTGGCGTCAAAACCCACGTTTTGCCCATCGCTACTCATATGCTCAGCAACATGGACCAACGTTTGAGAAGCTAAGCTCAGGGGCCTGTTTCATGAAAGCATGCATTGCTATTTCTTGCCATGAGATAAACCACAATAGTTGAATGCACACAATACGTTATTGGACAATATGCAAGTTGCTGAAAGCACATGCTATAAATTACAGATCACTGATTGGATTAAGTGATGGTATGGTTGTCACACTAAGTAAATGATGTGTCTTCAAACTTCATTAACTTAAGAGCCCTGTATTACAAACAACTGAAATAGGGAGAATCATTGAACACTATCAATAATCATAATGCATTTAATGACATATTGTGATCCTGTGAACTTCATTAAGATAAGAGCCCCACATACTCCTAAGGGTGGTGGCACATGCCTTCTGAAAATAAAGCTATCCGAGTGACATCCCCACATACTCCTAAGGGTGGTGGCATGTGCCTTCTGAAAATAAAGCTATCCGAGTGAAATCCCACCGGCGATTCATATTCTAGCCAGTGGGATGGCACTCAGCTGTGTTTTTCGGGAAGCAGCCTGAAGTTGCCTCACAAGGAGATTTCAGGCTACTTTGGAAAGCTGAAGCGACCCAAGTGCCATCCCTCTGACTATTCACATACTAGCCATGGTGGGAGATTAGTTCTGGGCAACTAATCACCCGAATAGCAGCAAGTGCCACCACCCTAAAGTAGTAACTCCATAGTCCAAAAATAGGGTTTGCCTTAGAGAGCTGATTTCTGGTCTGAGCGATACCATAGCATTTTAAGCACGTTTGTAGTTGTCAATCTTGTGGCTACTAGAGATAAGCATACTGGTTGAGGAATATTCATTGGATATGCATTGAAGAATAAATCACGATAATCACTTGAATTTGGAGTGCGAGTCCTTCCTTTGATATATATATATATATATTTATATGATATATTGAGATATATATATATATATATATATATATATATCTCCCTAATTTGATTACTGTATCTTTAATTAACAACTTACACTTGGGGCTCTGAGTCTCTTTTGCGTCAGAAAAGTACTGGGAAAGCACAGCGTAGTGCCTTCACCTAGGGAACACTGAGGAACACAACTCAGGGGGGGATTTCACTGGGAATAATAAAACACACAGTTTGCAGTTGAAACAAAATATGAACTTTATATTAAAAAGTAATAAAGAACTTGGGCAATCTAATACACACATCACTCCTGCACTGGGGACATGTGGGACACTACCTAAATCATTATTAGGTACCTTGACTTGTTTCTCCAACACAGTCCTTTTATTATCTAATACCCAATCCTCTGGAAGGGGTTAATTGTAAGGGCCTGTAGGCACAGTAAGGAGTGTGGACCAAGGAGGAGGCAGCACGTCCAATCAGGTTCGAAGTACAAAAGGGTCAGGCAAAAAATGTTCAAAGTCCAGGCAGAAGGTTCAGTCCAGGCAGCAAAGGGTCAATCCGAGGAAACAGGCAGAAGTTGGTACACAGGAATCAATATAACAGTCTATAGTCACACCCAGGAATGCACAAAGTGAAACCTATACTTGGGCAAGGCTACAGAGTGCAAACGTCCTTAAAGTTTTGGCACCAAAAGGATGATGTCATGACGCTGGCATTCAAGCACCGGTGCCTATTCCATCGCCGGTGACCGATCGGTGCCTGAGAAGATGCCCTCGTCATATCGCCGCGACTATTCGGATCCACGTGGAGGAGCTGGGCACTGCCATCTTGAATGCCATTATGGCGAGAATCTTCAGTTTCCCTTACAGTACCCCCTTCCTTATGGGGGGCCTCAGGACCACTACGACTGGGACAAGAGGGAAACTGCTTGTGAATCCTCCGAACAAGCAGAGGAGCGTGAACATCAGAATTTCTCACACAGGAGAACTCCTCAGGACCAAACCCCTTCCATTCGACCAGGTACTGCATGACACCACTGGAGACCCTGGAATCAAAAATCCTTTGAACTTCAAACTTCTGATGGCCATCAACAAGAGCAGGAGAGGAAGTAGAAGGCAAAGCAGGCTTGAGGAGGGACACATGGAACACATTTGGAACCTGCATCTCCGGAGGAAGCAGCAAACGGACCGCCACAGGATTAATAATCTCACTGACTGGAAAAGGGCCGATGAACTTTGAACCAAACTTGGGAGAAGGCACTTTAAGACGAATATTCTTAGCCGAATGCCAGACTTTTTCACTAAGTTTATACAGAGGGGAAGAAACTCTTCTCTTGTGTGCAAAATTTTTTCTGAGAAAGAACTCTTCTCCAGGTTGTATTTAGTAGCGTGCCAAATATCGGACATATGAGCAGCTTGATCATTGGCAGCAGGGACATTTGTGAGGAGAAGGTCTTGAGGGAAGGCCAGTGGATTCAGACCGTAGAGACAAAAGAAGGGAGATCTCGCAGAAGAATGCATTGCATTATTGTGAGCAAACTCAGCCCAAGGAAGGAGTTCAGCCCAAGGAAGGAGTTCAGCCCAGTCGTCCTGACATAGAGATACATGGCAACAGAGGAATTGCTCTAAGGCCTGATTAACCCTCTCTGCTGCTCCATTGGATTGAGAATAGGCAGAAGAAAACTGGAGAGCGATGTGAAGCGCTTTGCATAAGGACCTCCAAAATTTAGAAACGAACTGGGAGCCCCTATCGGATACAATTTCTGCTGGAAATCCATGAAGACGGAAGATGTGTCTCGAAAGCTCCTGGGCTGAAGGCAACTTGCGAAGATGAACAAAATGAGCCAACTTGCTAAATCTGTCTACCACAACCCAGATGACAGTGTGTCCAAGGGAGACCGTTAGATCCACAATGAAATCCATTGCCAAATGAGTCCATGGCCGAGAGGGAATGGGCAATGGAAGGAGAAGACCCTTAGGAGGGGAATGTCCAGACTTGGAGGTTGCACATGTAGAACAAGAGGAAACAAAGTTCTTTACATCTTTTCGTAGGGAAGGCCACCAAACAAGACAAGACAAAAGTTCAGTAGTCTTCCTTATTCCTGGATGGCCAGCTTGTTTGGAATCATTAGATTGGGATAAGATGGTTTGGCGAAGTTCTGGAGGGACAAAGGCTACTCCCAAAGGGGTATCCAAAGGGGCAGAGGATTGTGCTTCTAATAATTGAGAGGCCATGGAAGGAAGCAAGGCAGCAACAATCTTGGCAGGAGGCATAATGGGTTCAGGATCCTCAGGGCAAGAATCTTCTGGAACAAAGCTCCTGGAAAGTGCATCCGCTTTCTTGTTTCTGGAACTAGAATGGAATGTGAGGATAAAATAGAAGTGTGAGAAAAAGAGTGCCTATCTTGCTTGTCTGGGATTGAGACATTTAAGTGTTTGGATGTATTCTATGTTTTTGTGATCTGTAAAGATAGATACTGGTACTGGGGAACCTTCCAACAGATTTCTCCACTTTTCTAGAGCCAGTTTGACAGCTAACAACTCATGATTTCCCACATCATAGTTCAGTTCAGGAGGCGAGAATTTTTTGGAAAAGAAAGCACATGGATGCAATTTCCCATCACACGGCTCCAGCTCCCACATCAGAAGCTTCAACCTCAATGTAGAAAGGCAGAAGAGGATCAGGGTGTCTGAGAATTGAGGCTGAAGGCCAACATTGAGGTTTTCCCCCTTTACGGATTGGAGAAATTTTAGATGAAAAGCCTTTAATAAATTGTCTATAATAATTGGTGAAGCCAATAAACCTCTGAATAGCTTTGGTACTGGTGGGAAGAGGCCAATCAAGGATCGCTGAGACTTTTGCTGGATCCATCTTGAAGCCTTGCTGAGAAATAATGTAGCCCAGGAAAGGAATAGAAGAAACTTCAAAGGTGCACTTCTAAAGTTTGGCAAAAAGATAATTTTTCCTCAGATGAGAGAGTATCTCCGGAACTTGGTGCCAGTGTGCCTCCAAATCTTTGGAGATAATCAAAATGTCATCTAAGTAAACGACTACACTTTGGCCTAATAAGTCCCGAAAAATGTAATTTACAAATGAACAGTGAGGAGGAAATACTTCAGCAGACCTCTTGTTAAAGACATCAGAAAAAGCTTGGTAAACAGGAGGTTAAGAAGGATTCGGGACAACTGAGGCAAACTTGATAAGAGAATTGGCTGGAAGACAGCTCTGTTGGCAGTAGGGACTCCAACGTAAAATTTGTGCTGTGGACCAATCAATGACAGGATTGTGAACACGTAAACCAAGGAAGTCCAAGTACTACTGGAGTTGATGGGCAATCAATGAGAAGGTATGACAGTCTCTTAGTTTGCATGGTGCGCACCTTGAGGGATTATTCCGGAGATGAATTCGAAATGAGAGCAGAAGAGAGAGGCCGATCATCAATAGCAACGACTTGGAGAGGAAGAGCCAAAGGTAGAAGAGGAATGGAGTGATACTCTGCAAAGGCTTTGTCCTGAAAATTCCCAGCAGCACCAGAGTCTAGGAAGGCTTGAGTAGTGAT
>CM044446.1:34252230-34274872 GCA_024363595.1 Xenopus borealis
CATCCCTATTGGGGAAGATGATGAATTCCACCCAGGTAGGTTTCCCCAAGCTTACCTAGGCATTTCCCAGCTTCACTGGGCACTCATGGGCAAAATGGGATTTGCCCCCACAATATAGACACAGTCCTGCTGCCCATCTGTGTAGCTTCTCCTGTTCGGAGAGATGAGCTCGCCCAATCTGCATTGGCTCCTCAGGAAGTGTTGGAGGAGGAGCAGCAGGCACAGGAGATGATGATGGGGAAGCTGAAGAGCTGGGAAGAAAAGGTCTTTGGAACCGAGGAGCTAGAGTAGGTTGGAACTTTTTGTTGCGTTCCTTATCCGCCTGATGCTCATGTTGTCGGGTATCCATTTTGACTGCCAAGGCGATTAGATCTTCCCAGCGTGTAGGCAGTTCGCGGAAGACTAAGTCGTCCTTCAGGCGAGTAGAGAGTCCATTATAAAAGGCGGCATGGTAACTCATTATTCCACGCTGTCTCAGCTACCAATGTGCAAAACTCAATCGCATATTCAGGAACTGTACGGGTCCCCTGACAAATTTGGAAGAGTCGAGAGGAGGCAGATGCTGCCCCGCCAGGAGCGTCAAAAACAACTCGCAGATCATGAATAAAGGCCTTGGAGTCATCGATAATAGGATGCCCATTCTAAGGTCTTTCCAGACAAGCGAGTAATAATATAGCCCACCTTGCCATGTTCTGAGACATAATAGTGGGGAATCAGCGTGAACTGGATTTCAGATTGATTGATAAATCCTCTACAAGCCAGAGTATCTCCATTGTAGAGAGTAGGAGCCGGAATACGAGGCTCAGAGGCATGAGCAGAAACCGCTGAAATAGGAGCCGGGGTGGGAGCTTGGGTCGCTGGCATGAGAGCAGACAACTTATCTAGAATAGCCTCCAAGGCTCGACCAAAGTGAGTCTGCTGGGCTTCGTAGGCCTCCATCCGAGAAGCCAAGCCACGAACGGCTCATCCCTAATTGGGCTGAGCTTGGGCCTCCTCAGAAGGATCCATGGCCCAAGTATACTGTAAGGGCCCGTAGGCATAGTTAGGAGTGTGGACCAAGGAGGAGGCAGCACGTCCAATCAGGTTCGAGGTACAGAAGGGTCAGGCAAAAGAATGGTCAAAGTCCAGGCAGAAGGTTCAGTCCAGGCAGCAAAGGGTCAATCCGAGGAAACAGGCAGAAGTCGGTACACAGGAATCAATAACGGTCTATAGTCACACCCAGGAATGCACAAAGTGAAACCTATACTTGGGCAAGGCTACAGAGTGCAAACGTTCCTTAAATAGGCAAGTTTTGGCGCAAAAAGGATGATGTCATGACGCTGGCCTCCTGACACTGGCGTTCAAGCGCCAGTGCCTATTCAGTCGCCAGTGACCAATCGGCGCTCGAGAAGACGCCTACGTCATAGTGCCGCGACTATTCGGACCCACGTGGAGGAGCTGGCCGCCGCCATCTTGGACGCCATTATGGCGAGAATCTTCAGTTTCATTACATTAATAAACACACAGTTCAAATGCAATGTCCCTTCCCCAGAGCTCTTATTCCCCAGGTAGCACTACCATTCCCAAAAGTACCTCTCCCTTTGGAATCTAGCAGCTCTCCCACATAGCAGGAAAATACACAAGACCTGTCTTCAGTTTGGGGCCCCACACTTGCCAGTATCCTCCCTTGGGTGGCTCACTCACCGGGGTGCTCTCAGAGGCAGTCACACTGGAGATTACAGGCAGCTCTGCAGAAAAAAAAAGCTTTAACAGCTTTACAGGACTTGGTTCTGGCTGGATCTTTCACTACACACTGCCTGTGTTCCACTCTATCACAGGCCCTGCACACAAGGCACACCCTCTCTCCCCAGGATGCACTGAGGTCCCCAGCCAATCAGGTCACTCTCCAGCCTGTAACTGGGCTGGATGATGTCACAGGCAGAAAAAACAGGGGATTCCTCTTGTCCCCTACATATAGCTACAGTTTGGTAATTTTCCTATGGGACCAAACTGTAAATGATGTTCTTATAAATGGCTTGCTCAGTACGTGCCATTTATAAGCAAGAGAAAGCACTTTCTCCAAAAAAAAAGCCCTACAGGAAGAAGATTTAATCAGCAAGGGGGAGCAAAACAGCCTTAAAATGGTCATTTTGTAGCAGATAGAACAAAACTAAAACACTGCATATAAATATTAGGAAGTAAGCAACTGGACACAGAAACTGTGGATTATAATGCATAATGTACCCCATACTTAAATTCATATATATATATTAGTAGTCATCTTGGAGTTATGTGACCTTGTGCTTTTATATATGGTGACATAACTCCTTGGTGACTAATACTATCTTTATAAATTACAGTAGGGGGTACATTAGCCACTATATATGCACACAATATAGCGCCACTTGAAATATCTGAAGATATGGTTCTCTAACTCTCTTGTCTTGTATTGCTCAGTAATTACAATCTGTAATGATCAAGCACATAGTTAATTACTTCTCCATCCAAGCTGGTCTGCCTTGTCAGTATTGTATTTAAATTGCTGTGACAGACACGTTATTTATAGCAGTGTTATTTGTATCTTATAGTGACATTGTTTATATTAATGTATTATAGGGGGAATAATGTCATTATTTAAATATATGCCCAATGCATAACATTTTTCTTCTGAAGTTATATACAGTATAGCCTTTAACAATTCATCAGCCAGAATAAAAAAAGTTACATGCTTCATAGTTTCTACCAATTCTGAATGCATTGAACTGAAATTATTGCATGAAGTGTGCCTCTGTATGAAATGAAACTACGGAGTTCTTCTCTAACAAGAACCTACTGGACTCATTCATTCTACTGCTTGACAGACCATCTGTTTATGCAAGAATGCTGGGAATTCCATTTCAGTCACAGACACAGAATGGAAAGCAGAAAACTATAAAGAGGGAAATGGCATAAATCAGACTGTACAAGGCACAAATAGGGATTAATATTTTACAGAATATAAAACAATAAAGGGTACAAAGGGTACAATTGTCAACATGTCTGCTTTATTCAAAGATTAAAGATATACAGATGCTGGTATATGTGCACATCAAAGAGTAATGAAATGTAAAGAACCCCAGACAAAGTAACACATATATGAGAAATCCAAATAGAAATACATCATATGAAAGGCAGTACTGAAATAAGAAAGTATGCTGCCACTCATGCAACAAGTGGATTACTTAGCCAGTGTTGTGGTTCATTGCCCTATATCAAGCAGATAATAGATATTTTCTACACAAAAGGATTGCTTAGTGTATGCTTTTTACAGCAGTATATGGTTTTTGTATTTGCATGTCAACAGTGCTTATTATGAATGGTATTGAATGTTGGAGAGCAGAAGTTTCAGTACACCCAGAAACAAATGTTAAAATTTGCACTTTGCAATGTGACATATTGTATAGTGAGTTCTTACACAGCATCTTTAAATTATGGATAGGACTTTTGTTTAAAAAAAAAAAAACCTGTTTGAAGATGTTTGATGTTACACATACACTGCATACAATGCAAACTATATAAAGAGCAGTCATGTTTTTAATGGCAATGGTGGTACTGCACAGGACCAGAACTAGGGGTAATCAGAATAGAAATGTGCCTAGGTCACCTACACCTGTTCCGAGCCCCTGTCCCCTCACTGCTTGCTGGTTTTTCTCTGCAACTCTTGGTCCCCTCACTTATGCATGACATGCAGGTTGGTAGCTCACAGCCAACTATGCACTTGCGTGTGCACGAGGTGGGGGCATAGAGCACATAGAGCTATGTTTTGGTAGTGGAGGATGAGCAGAGTGTCCGTTCTTTATTAGCAGGCTCATGCAGCCAATACACATCAGCTGTAACGTCAACTCTAGTACTTTAAAACAGCAGATAAGGCACTGTGCATGTACAGCACAACTCCTATGCACAGTGACACCTACAGGCACCTTGCACAAACACCACATATTCCCCTATAGTAGGAAAGCATTTGGGAACATGTAATAAACAGAAACTATAAAACAGTATGCATCTTAAAGTAATATTATACATTCTACACAACACATAGTCCTTGGTTCATGCAGGTAGTTTTCTGATTCTCTCAGTATGCCTCATATGTGCACTTTCTTCAGGCCTATTGCAGTTGTCATCAGGAGTAGGTAAATGTCTATCATCAAATGGAACGTCTCCAAAGTCATATCTAGCAGGAGCAAGATGACTTGCATTCCATATGCGTCCATCAGACAGTTCATATGTGTCCTCTCTTGCTTCTCACTTTATGTGGTGTAGTAAATTTAAATTGTCCTTGTTTAAGACTGGTTTCTTAATTCTGACTAAAGATCCAGGCTGAAAGGGCACTTCTCTTGCACCCTGTTTTCTGTCAGTATAAGCCTTGCATTTGTCTTGTTGACATTTGACAATGTCAGAAGAAGATCATTTTGTAGGAACAGTAGTTGGTGGAAGTTTGATGTCTGCAACATAGTAACTTCACCAGATTGAACCTACCGAAAACCAATAGAACACCCCCATAGGCTTCTTTTGCTAAGTCCTGCTCGAATACCATTCATACAATCGAACGCCTTGATCATTCGAATCGTACAAGTTTTTTGGAGGCTTAAAGGAAAAAGGATGATTTTTTTCGTGAAATCGAACGATCGGTATCCGATCGTACGATTTCATCAAGAAATCGAATATCGAGCAAAAAGATAGCCTAAAACTATTCGATAAGCATTCGATGCTTATCGAATATCGAGGGAATTCGAGGGATTTTTGGGGAATTTTAGTAAATTTGTCCCTAAGTGTGCATCTGTCTGCCATGTAATAACTCAGCTGGAGATGCTTGGGTTGTTGCATGGCACGTTGCTCTGTAGTTATGTAGGAACTCTGTTGTAAATACTTTCCAAGATTTCACAGTAAGGTTAGCTGTCTGTAGGGCTTCTTTCAGACTTTGGTTGGAAATAGGCATGTGGGTAATACACTGAAGATTTTCTATGCGCAATATCCCTCTCAGATTTCAAAGTCAGATTAATTAACCCTCGAAATTCAACCCTTAGTAAATCTGCCCCTTAATACCATAACATTTGAAGAAACCCAAAACATAATGTGCAACATTTCTAGTCTATTTCTTTAACTTTGTTTTAGTTCTCCTTTAATGGTCAGGGACTGCATAGAAGATTAAAAACATTGGTCTTGATTCCTTGCTAAATCCACCATTTTGTACTTTACTTTTATATTAAAATCTGAAATTTTCTCACTATTTTCTGAAAACTATTCTAGCCAAATCTGCATGGACTCCCCCCCTCATTTATCAATAAATGTTCATGGAATGTGTGGGAAAAGACTCAATAATATTGTGAAAAAATTCAAATCATGCGTTTTCTTTGGATTTGTTGCTGAAACCTATGACTTTTTTGGATTTGATGGCAGAAACCATAAAATCTATGGATTATTGAACAAAATGCAGAGTAGATCAGGATATCTTCAAAATGTCAATGGGACATCAACAGGTGTGAACCCTAAGGGGTATATATACAAAAGGTTGTATTTTTCTGGTCTGGCTTTTTGTCTCAGAAAATCCCAAAAATTCACAGAACAAAACTCTAAATATGAAAACCTACAGCTAAAACCTGTTAAAGCCATGTAGAAGTCAATGGCAGATGTTCTTTTTACATTTGGCAGATTAGATTAGAATTGTTCACACTTTTTCATAAATTAAGCCCATTTGTGGTTATGAGTTTGGTAAAATTTTTTTATAAAAATTAGAAAAAAGTTAACATACACTTCCCCCAAATGTCTCTTATATTGGTGGCCTCTATCCACTGTTTCATTGTTCAAGGTGATTCACCTTCTTTTATGTCTAGAGGTTGACTTGTTTTACCAATATTTATTAAAATTGTATAGGAATTAGGTCCTCATGTGGCCCCTATACCTCCGGGCAACCTTCCTGCAGCTGTAAGATCTGCTCCCTCTGTAGTTACTCCCCTGGACTTAATGACTCAATCCTGTATTTGATACTCACTGTTACAATATGTATAATTGGTTTTATATTATTTGTATGCGAATTGTACTGAGTTGCATAAATTAATCACAAGTGTTGGGAATTTTTTTAAACGATGTGGTGATGTCAGTTTGGGGGACAGCCATGTGTCTTAACATGATTACATGGATACTATGCCTATGATTAAATACAATGGGGGTTATTTATAAAGTTCGCGCAGCGCATAATTGTTCGCAAATGGTAGTTTTGCCATGCTTTTTCCTGAACGCTACGATATTGCACTACTGTGCCCGTCTTTCTGGTTTTTGCAAATTCGCATTGTGAATGATTTTTCGCAAACAACTCGCAAACAAGACGGGTCTTTGCGTGAGTGCAGGCACTTTGCGAGGTTGTTTTGCATGAAAATAACGTTAACAGTAACTTAAATTCGCAATTTACGAAACAGTTGTGCGAATATTTTCGCCGCCACCAAAGTTGTGGTTCAGAGTGTTCGCAATTTGTGATCTTTGCCATATTTAAAAAGTTCCTATAGATATTCGCAATGTGAAAAACAAATTCGCAAATCAGTTTGCACACTCTTATTCAGCTTTATAAATATAACCAGGCGCAGGGCAAATATATTCACTCTGCGAACCAATCGGCCCTGCGCGAAGTTTATAAATGACCCCTATTGAGTATTAAACATGGATGGCATGGTTATTTTTAATTATCTTGATACAATAAAATTTTATTTTATGATTTGGAGCTCTGTTTTTTGTCCACGATACCAGGGTTGCTTTGTCTCAGCTAAAGTGGATGATAACCTGCAGTTAATAAACATATTGCCAACTAAAATGCATCACTAGCTGAACGTGTCATGTTGCACCCTTATATATTTAATTATTTTACTATATGCTATACCTCGGCTCGTGCAATGGAGACTTTGGGATGTATGTATATTATCGTTATAAAATGCTACTTAAATACGAAGCAATGAACATTTACTCTATGTAGATGCATTCCTGATATAGCCTGAGTTTTGTTTTCATGAATAGATTCTATTTGTATTCTCAAGGTGGCCATACTCTACTGATCAGTTTTCTAAGGAGTTACTTAGTTTCATTAAAGACTAAAAATATTCATTAAAAATTGTTGGTATAGACATGAACACAAAATAAAGAATACATTTATGCATTTTATACAGAGATTGCTGTTGAACTGTAGGAACATCCATCTTCATTTTTTGTTAATTATATGTCAAAGGATTAATTTGCATACAGCGATAAATTACATTTGCCACCAGCAAAGTAATTATTTCAAATGTTTTTACTTGCAATGGAAAAGATAATGATCCAAATGTTCAGTTTTAAATGTTTGCTGTAATTTTTATTTTCCAACAATAAGTCAATATTATTTTTGTAACAAAGCCATTAAAAAAAGTACCATTGTGATAACCCTGTACTATGGGGTCTATTTACTAACAAATTCAATTGCATTTTTTTCCACAAATTTAGAAACATTTGTGGTTTTCCTATATTTTCTTTTTTCCCACAAATTTAGAAAAAATTGTGGTTTTTCCATATTTCTAAAAACCTCAAAAAAATTTGAAATTTTATAAGGTGAAAAAAAAATCATTAATACCAAACTTCATCAAGTAAAAGTTGTTGAGGTGTTCTAAAAGTCAGTGGAAACTGTTCTGATCTTATTGGACCACTTTTGATCAAATTGGACAATTTTTTTTCGTTTACACGTTTAAATTCTGATCTTATTAAAAATTTCTGTGACAATCATGGTTTCAAAAACCTTTAAGACCACTAAATTTGACCTTCAAAAATAAACTTCCATGCATTTTAAAATGGATATAAACCCTAATAAAATAATCCCATTGCACCCCTAATTCTCTAATCAATTACAATGCCAACAGATTTCAAATATGAGCTGCTTATCAGACATCTTGCTGTTATTCTATGTGCAAAGTCACTGTGTAATTCTGGCCTGGTTATTGGACATACTTGTACTTTTAAACAGTTTGAGAGGCAGATTTATGATGATGAGGTGTAAAGAAACAGTGGAATAATTAGCCACACATAGCCATTTAATAAATTGCATGAAAATATTGTAATCTTTTTACATGCTTATTCTTTTAGCAACTTGCAAACATCTGAAGCAGTGTAAAATAATGGTGGCAAATCTGGTGTTTGCATGGCATAAAATTAAAACACACATTCACAAATTCACCATTTATTTTACATTGCTTTTTACATCGTTATTTTCAGTGAATTTAGTTTTGCACAGCAATAATAAATAGAACCTTAAATGTAATTGCCATTGGAGGAATATTTTCTTTTTAAAGGATGATGGCAGACATGGCACCTTTCCCCACAAGAAATTGGCTCTGAAAATACCTTTGCCTTCATATGAATAGAAATGGTTACATGTAAAAACCTTACTCGTTCTGATATTGAAGAAATGTTACAAAAGCCTGCTAGTGTGAAAAAACGCATAAAGCATTGTGGGAACTGATGTTATGGTTGGAAGTTAGCTGAATTCAACTACATTGTTTCTAGTTGTCAGAACCATCAGAGCAGCTAGGGATGAACAAATTTTGCTTACACATGCAGTTAAATTCATAATTTTAAAGCCAACAAACATTTAATTGAAGCAATACATATTATCTTTCATTATGCAAAAACATTTTCAGTTGAGTATATTACCTGCAAGGATAACCATCTTAAAGGAGAAGGAAAGATTAAATCACTAGTGGGTGACCAATGTTAGTCACACGCTAGTCATTATAAGCACTTACTTTTTACCCTGGGCCAGTGCTACTGTTAGCAGAAAACCACACCGCCCGGGGGATTTCTGGGCACAGTAGCATAACAAACCAAACCTTAAGAAAAAATTTGTCTTATTCAATCCACTTTGCATGCAACGTCTGACTGCAAAAAAAGATGAAAAAAAATTATGTTAAAACAGAATCAAGACAGAAAAGCAAACCCAGGAACTTCCAGCAAGAAGACCTATACTTGGGCATTGAACCGGCGTTCAGATCATCTATTTATTTGAATTTGGCGCTGCAGCGAGTGACATCATTGCGCCGGCGTTCCGGGACCAGCGTCCTTGCACCTGCATGTATTCCCTGGGCTCCGCCATCTTAGACCCGCCGCGGGACGGAGTGGAGCGACAGGAGATCGTGACAATTATAACTACAACAGTGTTTAACAAAAGGTATCAGTGTAAAAACCTGGTATCAGTGAGAGGCTAAAGATACACCAGGCTCTGCTCGCCAGCCTGCCATAACTCCTTAATACGTCCTGTTATATACATTTTTATTTATGAAGCTGCTAACACAATCAGTTATGCAACTGCTAAGGAAAACCTTCTATTATCTAAAAAAATGTAGATTACTGTGCAGCTTACATTGAAGGTAACATAAAAAGCACAAGTCATCTCTGGTCACCTATTTTGTAAACATCACAAAAGTACACACATGACAATGTTAATAATTCAAAGTAGCAGGTGTTCTGTTATTTGAAGGGAAATGATTAAATAATAACTTGTAGTGATATTTACTGACATCAGTCAACTTAAAAAAAAGCTTAATAATCAGTAATAATAATGATATGACATATTAAAGCTTGCTGCTGCCAGAAAACCAACAGTAGGATGAAAGCAGCTAAAGACTGAGAGCTATTGCAGCACAAACAAACAGAAATTGCCCTTTCTAAGTATAAATTATTAAAGAAAACTCTGCCCTCAACCTGTATTTTATTAACCTTCCAAAACTTTGTGGAAACTATGCTGTTATTGTTTTATTAAAAATATTAATAGGGAGAGGGAGGAAAGAAGTAGTGATGGGCGAAGCGAAACAGGGTAGTTTCGCCCATCACTAGAAACAAGTGTTGCACTATGTTTTAAAATCAATTTCACTCTCTGCAGTGTGTGTGCATACAAGTATGTGTGTACATAAACATGGACATCAATCATTCTACTGTCTGGAAGTGCATCTACAAATGGGGGAGATTCCCAGCTGCCAACTTACTGAGGCTTGGTGATCCCTGCAAGTTCAGATTGAAAACAGAATGCAAAATGGTCAAAGAAGTTTCAAAGAACATGTTATCACAACACATATATGTATGTCTTGCTAAATAATGTCAAAGTATGAGTCTACTATTTGAAAGAGGTTTCTTAAATTAGATCTATACTGAAATTGAACTAGAAAGAAACATTTGCTGTCTAACCAAACAGCAGTGCAAGATTAAAGTTTGTCCCTGAACACCTAGGCAAAGTAGTTCTGTACAGATATCTGACAGATAAGGCAAATATAGAGTTATTTGGCCACTGTACCAAAACACAATGCAAAGAAAGCATTTCACCAGGAGATCCTGATACCAATTGCAATGCATGGTCATGGAAATTATGTTATGGTTTGGGGCAGCTTTGCTGATTCAATGCCTGGGCAGTTCACCATTGTTTGAGTTGTTTGATTATAGTGTCGTACCATCCGTAAGAAAAATAAAACTTATCCTTAAACCATGACAATGACCCTGCAATTTCATCAAGGAATGGCTGAAAAAAATGATTCTATTCTGGTAGAGTTATCCAACTTTATCCAAAACACTTTTGTCCTGGGGTTTTCCAAAAAAGTTTTTTTTCCAGTTTTTTTGTTTCATAACTTAAACCTACTTAAAATTGTTTCTAAGTGTTTGGATAAGAGATCTTATACCTGCATTACCATAAATGCTTCCTGCTGAATTGTTCCTGTAAGTGACCTGAAATAAATGTAGAGAATTAGTGCAAAACCCTTGCACTTATCCCTAACCCTAATACCTAAGCAGGGCTCAGTCATAGAGCCTCTGTCTGTTTGCTGTAAGCAGTTACCTAGCAGCCAGCTGTCCAGTGCATTAGTAAGTGACACAGCAACTAGTGAGTGGCTGGCAGGAAGAAGAAGAAGTCACAGATACTGACAAAGGAAGAAAGCCTGGCATAGCGAACTGCATGGTGGACAGAGAAAGAAGCCAGAGAGCTACCGGTGGACCCAGAGAGCTGAGAGGCTCCTCCAAAAGCAGACATTTGGATGAAGCTGATGCAGGGAAGTCAGATACTGTGCCTGGAAAGACAGAGAGTGTGAAAGGAAAACAGACTGGCAGAACAAGCAGCAGGAGATTTCATTCTAAGCATCCAAAGGGGCTTGTAGTCACACTGTTTGCCTGAATGTGCTCCGAAGAGGATTTGTGTGAGTATCCTGTTTAAAGGGACTGTACCCTAAAGAAACACTTAAAGATAAAGAGACTGTTTATTGGAAGGACATTAAAGGACTTTGCTTTTCTTAGTTAGGTAGGCAGATTGTGCAAGCATGTTAGTCAGTGAAGGCTTGTTGCCACCGGTTAGGAGTGCTGTATGTATTAGTTGGTCATTTATTTTAGATAAAAAGTTATTACGCTTAACCAAAACTGTGTGTGTTATTACTGTATTCCTACTGGGGCCACCCATGGGTTTATTCCCAACAAAGGGGTGTAGAAAGAGTTACATTAAGTTTGCACTTGTATTTTATAACTCCCATTTCAGTAAAAGCCCACTTGTGTTTTACTATATTAGATGTTTGTGACACTTTTGTTTTGTTCAGACAATTAAAATCTTACCAGAGTGATACAGTGACACCTTTTTGGTTCAGCAATGTCTTCACTGGCCAATCCAGGCTTTCATATAATTTGCAAATTAGCTAGAGCTAAGCACACATTCATTGTTCTTTAATGTGTTAGCTAGCCAGTCATATGCAATATGTAACTCATTTCAATTGATGCGTTTTTCATGTTTTATTAAACTCATCCCTCAACTCTACTTATTCATTAGTCCTGTATTCCTTATGATAGTCTCTGGACTTTTTTTGTTTAGTAATTTCTTGCTTTCTAGTAAAAAATAAGGATCACAATGATTGTTTAGGACCATATATCTATGCTTTAGTGCAGGGGTCCCCAACCTTTTTTGCTCGTGAGCCACATTTAAATTTAAAAAAGAGTTGGAGAGCAACACAAGCATGAAAAAGTCCATGCGGATGTCAAATAAGAGCTCTGATTGGCTTTTTGGTAACCCCTATATGGACTGGCAGCCTATAGGAGAAAATGTTTGGCAGGACATCTGTTTTTTATGCAACCAAAACTTGCCTCTAAGCCAGTAATTCAAAAATAAGCACCTGCTTTGAGGCCAGTGGGAGCAACATCCAAGGGGTTGGAGAGCAACATGTTGCCCGCGAGCTACTGGTTGGGGATCACTGCTTTAGTGGGTCAACAGAGAGGATGACTAACATGCTTGCCAGTGATTGTTTATCTGTCCAAATATAGTAACCCCAGCTAATATGAAAATTATGGATGGGTTTTTTACAGTGAGAGCTGTGAAGATATAGCATTATCCACCTTAACCAGCTGTACAAACTAATATGTTAGATAGCTTTGAGAAAGGATAGGATGGCTTTTTAGCAAGTGAGGGAGTACAGGGTTATGGAATAAGTATTACTAAGTAAAGGAATTGATTTCCCTCCCTCTGAGACAAATTGGAGATGCAAGGTACAGTCAGTATAGAGGATGAACAGTGGTACAAAAGACGAATAGTGAAGTGAATAGTGACATTTGCACCCCTTAGTATTCGTACTCCTCCTATTCGTACTGACCATATACAAGCCCTACATAGACCCCTATATGCATTTGTAAACATGCTGGTGTGTGGATGCTTGGTAATTCATTGCTTAAATAAAATTCCAGGAATAACTATAGAAAACAACTGAGAATAAAATATATTTCTTCAGGGTTGGACAGTATTTCATTTTTATTATTCTTTATTAAAATAAAAGAAACTTGTTTAGCAGCAAAAGTTTTTCAATAAATTGTTATTAAAATTGAATACTTGAAAATCTTGCTCTCCCCTGCTTGCATGGTTTAATTAATTTGTCAGTGCAAAACATTCTGGAGAAGAAAATGATTTAGAGATGTTTCTATTTTGGTATTTGCGATTTTCCACCAGGAGGAAAATTATAATGCCAACTCAAACAAACAAGGCATAATAATTGTGCCAAGAAATGGGTAGGGAACATACTGCACACACAAATTATATTTCAAACAGTACACTTAAATGATTTCCATAATATATGCAATGCCTTGATTCAGTAAAGTGAATGTTTCAGAAATAACTCTTTCTTATGGCCTTATGGAAGTTTCTTTTTTCTCTTATGCAAAAATTACCTAAAATCATATATGTCAGATTAACATATTCCGGGTCTTAGGTAATCTTTGTGTTTTCTTCCAATGCTTTGGCAAGCTCCGTCAATTTCAGCGCATTCACAGTTGTTGCAAACTGGGAAATTGTCCCAACTGCGCATGAGCCAATATGCACTCGCATTCTCAAATTATCGAAGACCTGGAATTTTGCTCCTCTTTCATTAAACCCATCTGAATGTAATCTGTCAATTAAGGGCTTTAGGGTAGAACTATATGGATGTTTTCACTGCACTTACCTCTGTTCCGAAGCGACTAAACGCAGGCGTCACATCAGAAGCATCAAAACTAAGGTAAGTTAAAGGAACGTCGGATGTTGCCGTGCTGTGCATCCGAAACGACACGACTGTCGGATGCAGACGCTGCATGTTGCACATGCAACGTGACGCCTGTGCTTTGTCTTGTAGGAATGGAGGTAAGAGCAGTAAAAACGTCCATGCCTGTTACAAACTATTCCTAAGTGCTTGATTATTCAAGCCTCAAAGCCAGATCTAGCTATATTCCCTGCTTTTGTTATTCCTGTGACTGATTCATGCCTGGTCCCCTGTTCATGCCAGTGCCCTTGTTCCCTGCTCCAGTTCTTTACTCCACCTCCCATTGCCATTGGATGTCCTGGTATTGACCTCAGCCTGTCTCTCTGACACAAAGATCAAAGAATTTTAATGAGCACTCTATCACAAAAGCAAAGGGGCCACCTTGATTACTATTAACATACCAACTCCTTCAACCTTAAAGGACACACTCTATCACAAGACTTTCTACAAGACTTGATAAAATCAAATCTTCAAGGGCTGGAAAGTCAATACTGTGCAGTGATTGAATAAAAAAAGGTTTAAATAAATAATCACTGTTTGCATGTTTAATAATTTAGGGTGTATCTGCCACAGCTGTGTTTAGATATATATTTTGAATTAAGCCTATTTTGACTTAGGCTACAACACTAAAGCATATTTTTTTAGCCAATGAAAAACATGTAAGGAAATACTTTTCCAATGTTTTTTTAATAGATTATCTGTTGAAGTGCTGACAAATTCAGTAGTTAATGTTAACAAAGTCTGATTAATTAATTAATTTCTACAGTGTAATGAAAACTATCTGTTATTTTGCACACAATTAATGGTTGTTGATGGCTGAATCAGCACAAGTGTCTTCGGTTTTGTTCTGCAAAGTGATCAAGGACTTTCTTCTGGTATGTTACTATTAGTTAAAATCAAACACAATAAAACGTTTCGTTGCATAGAGATATGCAGAAAAAAAACTTCCTGATTGCAAAATATTAATGAACTTAAATTGCACAAAGTTTTGAATTTACCAGAAATACTTTAACTGTGCTTTATAGTGTTAGATAGCAAATCAATTTTTCCATCAAATCTGTTTTATGATGGATTATACTTGTCATTTACAATAAAAGATTTAGTGACTAAAACCAAAAGTTTGCATGAAATTAAATTTGATAACTGTAAGCTTTCCTGGAAAGTTTGTAAATCAGTTGATTCTTGCTAGATTTGACAGCATTTTTAAAGTTATTTTTATTGTTGCAGTTACTCAGATGACACGCATTTTCATGGTCATCAGGACACTATGGATGTAGAAGCTCCTTTCCATTAATTTGTGATGGGTAAACCACTTCATATGAAAGAGTTTAAAGAAATAGCTGCCTGACAAAACTAGCACCTGCCATAGGGAGAGCTTTGATTTTAGCTGTTCTGTTCTTTAGCTATGTATCATGGCATTCATGGCATGTTGTAGAAAAAAAATCATTATGTAAAAATAGCAGTAGGTGCTCATGTAGCATGGTGGCTATTTTCTATTTTAATGTTATGATACAATATATATTTCTCTTCAGGGGTGATTCAAGGGCTGCTGTCACCTGTTGCCACCTCCCATCCCGCTCCATGCTTAAAAACAAGTGTTGGTTTACATTTTCAAGATACATATAGATATGCAAACCCAGACACCAAAGATTATATCTTTTATTCAGGGACTCATAATACACACTCAAGACTAGATTATTTTTTTTACCTCACACCCAGTTAGCGACATTGCTGACGACCACAATAGGTAACATATCCATCACAGATCATGCACCAGTGATTTTAATGTTGAAGCACAAGATATCCAGGATGGCTTCCTATAATTGGCGTTCCCCTCATATGATTTAATGAAAAATATCTCCATTTACAAAAGGAACTCACTAAACACTATAAAGCCTTTAAACTTACTAACTCAGAAGAGGACAAAAAGAAATACACAGAAACACAAAAATCTGTTTAACACTTTATTACATGACAGCTCACAATATAAAATATCCCACATGAAGAACAAATATTATAGATGGGGGAACAAACCTGAAAAACTGTTAGCTAAAATTACAAATCTTTAAACTCCGTATCATTTTATCAAGAAAATAAAAACAGAAGAGGGTTGGACTCAAGACACAAACCACATAGTAAAAGAATTAGAAACATATTTTCAAAAATTCTATGAGGAAAACCTAGACCATCCCGAAGAGGGCCTTCTTTTTTTGCGCAACGCCCAGTTTTCCAAACTTTCAGTCCAAGACAGAGAGATACTTGATGTATCTATAACAGAACAAGAAATAGCTTCAGCAATAAAACATAAAAAAACGGGAAATAACCAGGTCCTGATGGCCTTAGCACAAAATACTATAAAATTCTCATACTAGAACTTACTCCCATACTTACCTCTAACTTTAACAATGTATTACAAGGAGCATCACTATGGAATCAATCGAATAGGATCATTCTCATTCCAAAGGAAGGAAAAGATCCCACTCTTCCCTCCTCATACAGACCAATCTCCCTACTAAACCAGGATTTAAAATTACTGACTAAAATCAAGGCAGATCGACTACAAACAATTCTCCCATACATACTTACCACATAACAGGTAGGGTTGCTCAAAAATCGAAACCCAGTCCAAGCCATACGAAACACAATTGTAGTCATCTACCAGTACAACCTGGAAAAGATAAAACACGGCATGTTAATTAACCTAGATGTGGATAAAGCATTCAATAGAATAACACACAAACATATTAAAAGACTTCTTAAATTTCAGCACTTTGGTATTCAAATGCTAAATTTATTTAGAACATTATATACCCACGTTACTGCAAATGGAATCAACTCCTCCAGATTCTTGATACAAAGAGGGACTAGACAGGGATGTCCTCTTTCACCCTTACTTTTTAACATTGCCCTGGATCCTTTATTACGACACCTTCAAAGGCATAACATTAGGCACACAACAACTCAAATTAATAGTATATGCGGACAACATCCTACTTTTCTTAAACAAGCCGAAAACGGAACTACCTATTATTTTACAAAAAATTTTGACTATTGGATCAATAGCAGGATTTAAAATTAATTTAGGAAAACACACTACCCCATCAGACTGGAACAACCCTTTAAAAAGCCAGAATGCATATCAAATTCCTTGGAATTCAACTGCCACAATCTCACCATGACATATACAAATTAAATATCAGACACACCATTGACCAAATAGAGCAAGAAACTAGGAAATGGATAAACACTGATCTATCATTTATGGGCAGAATTCACTTAATAAAAATGGTCATATTTCCTAAAATCCTCTATAAAATCCAAATGTTACCTTACAGAATAATGCCAACTGATACAAAACAACTTAATCACATTTTTAGAACCTTCATATGGAATAAAAATGACCCAGAATCAATTTTGTTAAACTTCAAACAACAACAAGATGGGGGACTTAACCTCCCAAACGTAACGGACTATAATGAGGGATCTCTTTTTTACGATTTGTGGAAGACTGGCTCCATCATAGGAACGTATGCACCATGACACCCATTGATGAAGTGCTGTCAGAAGGCTCATCTCTCAATTCTCTTTTACATACGCCACTTAAATATATCCTGAAAAACATGCAGAATAACCCACTTTTTATTCACACATAAAACCTGGCATGCAATCCGCAAAAAAACGAATATATCTCCTTTCAACTCCATACATTTCACATGGATCGAAAACAAGAATTTTACCGCAGGTCAAAACAATACTATATTTAACCTATGGCAAAAACAAGGCTTACAGAACATCAAAGATCTGATTACGGACAAGTTTACCTTTCAGCCAATTATGGACTTAATACAGAAATACCCATTTCTACAATCTCACCAATTCTCGCTACTACAGTTGACCCATTTCATTACACCACATTTGGCAAAATTTACTGACAGAGACAAAAATAACTTGATAGACTCCCTATGGCCTAGAAGGGACACAATGAAATCAACTGCTAAAATCCACAGACAAATCATATCCACTTTAGATGTGGATAACTCCAACTGCAATTTTACAAAGTGGGTCACGATAATACCACAAACAAACAATACAGATATCCTTCAACTCCATACATGAGCCATGAAGAAATTACCAGCCAGCACTTACAAATGAAGCTACTTTGGTTTGTGTGTTTGACATAGAATAACTAAACTATCCCATTTTCCCATTTAACACAGAAAATTGAGTAACAGGGTCCAATCTAATTAAAGTGTTCACCATTGTGAACAATGATGCTTTGGTATGCTAATGAAAAGATTAAATGCATTAAATGAGTTAAGATGACTTTAGATAACACAGTTTCTTCAATTAGCCCTGAGTCATGATGCATTTAACACACAAATCCAAGTGGCTTCATCTGTATCAAGAAATGACATTACAAATATTACATCAGACCTATTTAACCCCTGTAAAAAGATGCCATATTGGTACTGCAATCTCAGACAGGTGCCTTAAATGTGGAGAAGACAGAGCAGATTTAATCCACTACTTATGGTCATGCCCACATATTCAAACATTTTGGGGGGAGATTGCCAATTATTGGAACAATGTATCAGGGAAAACAATGTTGCCTACAGTGGCTTGGGCCATATTCAGCAAATTTCCGCCTGATACCAATGTTTCCAAGCCAGAAAAAGCCTTGGCTGAATGCGTAGCAGCAGAAAAGCTATACTTCATAAATGGCTATCACAATCATCTCACACTATGTGACCTCACTGAATCCAGACTCCTGGACCATTTACGACCCACCGTAATACACTACCACTATCACTACAATTGATCTCTATCTATCTGTAACTTCCTAACTTATAACCCATGAATACCTTTCACTGATCTAATTGTATATATGCTGTGCCCTTTTAGCCCTCATTTGTATTTTGCCTGATGAAGGGGCCTTGGTGCTCCGAAAGCTTGCAATGTATTTTTATTGTTAGCCAATATAGGTATCAATTCTACAATACTTTTGTATTTTTTTTTTTTTTTGCTACTGGCTAACACGGTACCACAGTTTTTGTTTTGTGAAAAAATACTAAAAACGCTTAGCAAAATTCCTAGAGGAAAACTCTAAAAGTCTGAAGTGATAAATAAAAGGTTCAATAGGATCAATGCCACATCCATTGGCTGCTATAGGACCTGGACAACTTCTACCTGGTGAAGTTTTGGTTTAGAGATTTTTGTGCTTTTGACACTAATAAATTTCAAATGTTTAGCGTTTTACAGAAATATAGAAAAACCACAAATTTGTGAGGAAGAAAAGAAATTTGTATGTTAGTAATAGGCCACATAATATGAGTGTTCAATGTGACAAAGATCAAATATAAGTTATGTAAGTTAATTAAATTCCTCAAATCTGTTAAAAAATAACAATAAATGGTGTGTGTGTTTTTTGTGTATTGATAGAAAGATGGATTTTTTCATTAATATGAATATATATCTTTAATTTTAATTTTTTTCTTTAAATTATTATATTTTTATAGAATATCTTTAGTTTTTTAGCTAAGGGAGAGCAAGAGCAGGAACTAGTTCTTCAGACTTTTAAAGCTAAATCCAAATACCCAGTGATATAAAATTAGCATTTAATAATAGATCCATTACAAACATTAGAGATATAAGGATCAAGGCTCACTTACAAAGATTAAATTAATTCTCCACAGCTGCTCCCATTAGGTTGCAAAGGGAAATGACTGCAATGTAGTACACTTTATTTCTGTTATTTAGGTGTAACAGTGAATTTATGCATATGAATCTTTAGCAAATATTTCTAGTTTGCGACATGTTAAAGGACCAATAGGAAGGAAAACCCTTAGGCACATTTACCAGGATTTGCAATGAAAACATGTTAATGTTATGGTTTATTAGGACCAAAACAGGTTAAACTTTATTGTTTGATATTATAGTTAAAGTGGCTGATTTACTATGGGTCGAAGTGAATATTCAAATGCAAAAAATTTGTTATTTGAAGTAAATTATTGAAAAACTTCGACCATCAAATAGGCTACTTCGACCATTCGATTCGAACGATCGAATAGTAAAATTCTTCGACTTCGAAATTTGAAGTACTGTCTCTTTAAAAATCCTTCTATTTTTTTACTTCTCAAAAAAAAGCTGCCAAAGTGCTATGTTAGCCTATGGGTACTTGCTAGACCATTTTTCTAATTTTTATTTACGCTAAAATCCTTCGAATCATCAAACGTTTTTTTCTTTGACTGCAGGCATACCAAATTCGGTTAAAAAGACTTCGACTTAGATATTCGAAGTCGAAGGATTTTAATTCAGTGGTCGAATTTCAAGTATTTTACACTTCGAAATGTCGACCCTTAGTAAATCACCCCCTTAATCAGTGAAAAACTTATACCAATCTATATCTCTGTAATGGGCCCTTCCTAGCCCCCCTAGTGAATACAGCCAAATTTTCTTGTCCCTCCCCAGAGCATTAAGAGCTTTGGGAGAGGTAAGAGCACTGCCAGTTGTCTGTTAATGAAAAAGTACAATATTCTTTTCTAGAAGTTAATTTCTCTTCTGTGGTACATGGTATATGTTCTGTTGTAGTTACTGTGTGCTGTGCAGCAACTTTACTGAGTTTGCCCATAATCTGCCCAGTCTGAGCAGCACCCTGTTTCCGGATTGAGTTTATTATCACAATGCAAGGAAATATTTTGTGTTCTATTGTATACCTATATCAACCCTGTAATGTTTCTGAGCTAGCAACCACCATGGAACAGCCTTTTCTTGATAAGTGCAGTTCTGTTTTGGTAGCTAATACATTTAAAACAATTTTCCATAATCTTAAGGCAAAACCTTATCATCCAATCGGAAATTTAAATCTATTGGCAATAAATTAAATTGGTAGCGTTCCTTCTCCTTTAACACCTTTATATTAATAAAAACATTGCACTGCAGGCATGGGGTTGATTTTATTATTTTTCACTACAAACTAATTATGTGAATTGCATGATTCATGGTCAAATTCTTTTCTCAAAAACTAATCAATCTCAGATGCCAATTCCTCCTCAAACACTTGTCATAGTAAATTACTATAACCAGATTAAGCCAGAGAACAGAAAACTGTTCAAATGTGGGGGGATTCAATATCTCAAATATGTTCTATTTTATCTATAATTTGCATATTTTGCCTTTTCTGTTCTTTGTTTTTATTAGTGATTAACCTTTCTAAAGGTTTGTCAGTTTAAGTATATGGTTCAATTTGCTGTACCAGTATTTGCTGATGTAGTTGGCACTGTACGTGGCTGAAATATGTGTTGGGCACATTGCAGAGTTACAATTACACACAAGGTAATTGTTTGTAGCTGAGCAGAAGACTGGAACTTATAACAAGTTTACATACACAAGTCTAATTGGTATATACAAAAGCAACATTAAGATGGTACAGTGTGCAGTTATCAGGCAACAAATGGAGAAGTTTAAGAAATCAGAGAGGGTTATAGAGAACAGGGGGGAATAAGAAAATAGGAAAAACAAAAAGAGAAAATGATGGTAGAGAACAGTAGCAGATTGAGGAATGGTGAATCATCTATATGAAATAATGAGGGGTAATAAAAATATGTGAGGGTTGTGCTGTGCTACAACATGCAATACACAGAAAAATAGCTATGTTTGAAAAAACTTAATTGATGGAAAAAGAAAGCAATATGGGCAATTTTCATTTTGGGGTCTCTACAGGCCACATACTTAGGTCAAGCTATGCATACTGGGCATGAAAGTTATTTTTTAACTTTAATGGACATACAGCGTCCCTCCCCTTTTTCTACCCCAATTCAAGCACTGGCCATATATGTCTTTTGCAGTGAACTAGAAAACTTGTATAACTTTGTTAGCCACAACTATGGTGTTTACTGTTTTATCCACCATTGCTCATGCTGGAATCTCTGTCTTACTTCTTTTTTATGACATACTGGTTATTTACAAGGGATTTTTTAATCAGAAGTAGTATGTACCAATATAGAAGGAAATACCATAACAATGTATGACCATGTCAATCGCTCTTTATTGCAAAATAAAAATCATAAGTTACAAAAAAAAATGTTGTGTACAGTGGCTTTGTCTGACAATGACATTGTACCTATTTCATACAACCCCTAGATTCTGAGGACACATTGTTTATATCCTTTTATAACTGGAAAGGAATTACACTCTACCAGTGTTACTTTTGTGAATAGAAAATTAGACCTGTATGAAAGCTGGCAAAAGAATAAAATATCCTTGAATCATGATCACCGTTCAGTTTGCTCTTGACCCCAACAGATGGCAATTCTTATTATAATTGTGTTGCTGTGATTTCTTAAAAACAGGTCTGTATTTAAAACCATGGAATGCTAAAATTTTAAATTTAATAAACAAAAATCAGAAAGTAAAAGGTAATCATATACAGTAACTGCAAAAACAAATCTGCTGATCTGGCCAAACAAACCCATAAACTGTTGGGCTCCTATAGTGATCCCTATAGTAAAGAAAACATTCATTCCTGTTTTAAATTGTTGCACTTAGCTAGAATAGATCAGAGAATGCATATTTACCATTTTCTTATGTGAATGCATGATATTCTTTTCTGTGCTCCTGTTAGACAATCTTGAAATATGATTCTTTTAAAACCACTTTGACCAAACTTCTGTGCACTTTTTTAACCATATTTATTAATAAATAAATTAATTATCTGGAAATAATTTGGTGCAGGAAAAAACTCAATAAAAATAGGGAAAATATTTGAATTGTAAATGTTTTCCAATTTTAAGACTGAATGGATTTTCACCTGAAAACCACATATTGTTTGGGTTATTTTATGAAACCCAGCACAGATCGTATCATCTGGTTATAAACAGGACTTCTACATGACCTTGGCAGGTTTGAGCTGGAGAACTTTTTTATTTAGACTTTTAAAAGCATCTAGGTTTACTACATTATGAAAAATGTTAAGTTTTTTATATGAAAAAGGGTGTTTTCCCCCTTTAAAACTCAAGACAGAAAAAAATAAAGTTTAAAATGGTAGAATCAATTATTTGCAATGTGTAATTTAGAAATACAAAGTAAACCATAAAAAT
>CM044446.1:34281122-34294565 GCA_024363595.1 Xenopus borealis
AGCTGGGAAATTGACAATATGTCTAGCTGCATGTCAGATTTCAAAATGAAATATAAAAAATTCTGTTTGCTCCTTTAAGAAATGGATTTTAATGCAGAATTCTTCTGGAACTGATGCATTTTGAAAAAAATTTTTTCCCATGACAGGATCCCTTTAGTTCAATTCAGATGCCATTATGCATGAACAATAGATATCAGCTGAACACAGGGGAGGCATTTGTTGGTCAACGAGATGCTTGGAAAAGGATTTGGTGCAATCTACAAAGAGCTGTGTCTAATTAAATAGCACTTATCTGCTTGAAAATGAATTATATGGTTCTTCAAATGTCTTTTTCCTGCTCTCGGTGCTGTTGCAGGTGCTACAGAAATCCCAGCTTGCTTGTACTACATTTTAAGTCTGTTGGCATGGAAACTAGTAGGAATCTTGGTGATGACTAATTCTGCCCTTCTTTTTTTTCAGAGCAGAAAGAGTAATTGAGACGTAACAGGTAGAAGAAACAATTGATGATAATGTGATAAGGTAAGGAAACCTTCCTAACCCAAATCATTGATTAAGTCCTGTCAATAAAATTGTAAAGCAAATGCTACTTTTAAAGTACCTTATCAGTTAGACATGTAATGTATGTCACGTTGAAATATATTCCATTTTCATTCATTTAGGACAAAACAGCAGGAAGCTTTTAGTAAACCTTAATCTATTTATTCAGCAGAAACACTGTATACATTTAGAGTGTCATTTTAGTTGGATGTTGACAGGCATTTATAGAGCAGCAAATTCATAAGTATCCCAAATGAAATACATAAGCATGTCGAAATACATCTTTAGGTAAAACAGAGAAAAAAATGTTAATGCAGTTTGGATGATTTATTCATAATGCCCCAATAAATAGCACAGCTCAGTATAACTCATATTCAGCGTAAATGTTAATATATAGAAATATGATCCAATTAAATTAATATGTAGCTTTACATTCATTTCTTTTACAGCAACACATGGCAAAAAGCTGGTTGTATTTTTTTATTTGAAAATGCAGCATTTTTATACAAAAATTAATTCTCTTTCTCCATTTGATTTCTGATTTTGAGTGCATAGGAGGAAATTTGGAATTTGGTTTACAGAAGCCTTTTTAACAGAATCTTAACCAAAGAAAGAAACATTTTGCTCCAGAACTAAAGTGCATGTGTAATTACATCATGTGTGTACCACACATTCCAGGATATTTTTCCTTTTAACTCCACAGATCATTCCTACAATGAACGTCACCTGGTCTAAGTGACGCCAAAGTCAACTGGAGGTTTCCCCTTGCACTAGGTGCAGCCAGTACCTGTCACCACAAAATTGTCAGTAATTGAAAAAAAAAATCAGAGTAAAATTCTGGAAAACAATAAATCCAGGAAGAAATTAAATGCTGCTTACCTGTGCCTGACGGCAATGAAGCAACTTCATATCTAGGAACATAAAAGTGTGGTTTCACTGTACCTTCAAATTAAAACCATTCTGATGTTGCTCTGCTCAGGGAAGAGATCAGAAGCTTCATATGCCCTTTCCCTTCTGAGCAAAGCAACATCTGAATACTTCTCTGTTTTTCTTCCCTTCAACTAAACAGTAACAGGAACTAACCAGTGGCACCATTGTTACAAAGTCCATCTTATTGGCAGTTTAGAAAATCTTAAATAACTTGGAAACTAAAAAAATAAATACTAATGTTAAGTGCAGAATGGCTTAGAAAAGCATCCTTAGCAAATATACATTATTTTTTAAAGGTTTTCTTATCTTTTTGCAAAGTGAGACATTTTTCAAAGTATGTTCCTGCTTCAATTAATGCATTTTTCAAAGCATTTCCTGCTTCAGTTTAGAGAGGTCAAGCCATATGAAATTAATGAATATTTCTGTTTAAATTAACATAATGTAATGTAAAGGAGGCTTAAGGATATTTCCCTGTTACTTCACATTGGCATCAATGTAGAAAATAATTATTAAATCAGATGTGCTCTATATTGTATTTACAAGCTGTAAGTGTTCTTAGCACTTGTAATAAAATTATCATGGCATCATAAATCTTCCTTTCAGTCCTTATAATGCATAGTAAAATGGTGGAAAAAGTGTTTGGACCACTCTAGACTCACCCCCTGCATGTTTCCCTTAGTGCAGTGCCATTTTAATATACCGGGTGCTCTACACCAGTGTTCCTACTGTAATACGATTATTGCTCAAGAGGAT
The DNA here is from genome assembly GCA_024363595.1 of Xenopus borealis. Taxonomy (NCBI): domain Eukaryota; kingdom Metazoa; phylum Chordata; class Amphibia; order Anura; family Pipidae; genus Xenopus; species Xenopus borealis. The sequence goes on from CM044446.1 coordinate 34,283,343, forward strand.
AGAAAGGCGGTTTTCTATGATGAAGGGCGTTGCTCCCGAAACATGTCAGGTAATGTGACCTGTTGCAATAAACCACCTTCTTTTTTAATCGGAGTCCCGCCTTTCTATCCTCTTGAGCAATCATAGTAAAATGGTGTTTCTTAGGGAATCAGCAAAAAGTGAGTGTAAACTGGTCAAAATGACACTTATGGCCATTATAAATGGTATGGGATCCGTTATCTGAAAACCAGTTATTGAATTATGGAATGCCTGTCTCTCGTAGACTCCTTTTTATCTAAATAATCCAAATTTTAAAAAGTGATTTCCTTTTTCTCTGTAATAATACAACAGTACCTTGTACTTGATCCAAACTTAGATTTAATTAATCCTTATTGGAAGCAGAAACCCGTCTATTGGACTTATTTAATGTTTACAGGATTTTCTAGTAGATTTATGGTATGAAGATCCAAATTACAAAAAGAGCCATTATCCGGAAGACCCCAGGTCCCGAGCATTCTGGATAACAGGTCCCATACCTGTACTGCAATATATGGATATAGGTCCGCGTTTTGTTGAAAGGTATGAAATATGCTAAAAGAGATCACTCTGAAAAGGCTCCAAAGAAAACAGGGGAAACATATAAATATTCTGTATATATAATTATATACAGAATAGAATGTTCAAACAGTCTTTAAATGCTTTAACAAATTCAAGTCGTTTGAAGTATAGATGTTATTTTCCCACACACCAAAACCATGAAATAATCATAAATTAAATAAGAACAGTGGCGGTGCCCCTGGCATTACATAGCCTTTTTTTAAAAAAAAATGGGAATATGTATTAAAATGTGTCATGTTATTTTCTCTTCTTTTACCACAGCTGGTGACCAGCACAACAATGTTACTGTATTGTGTATATCCTCTTTCTTGTGGCCCTCGCAAGGTAGTGAAGAAAATGATTAGGAAACTGATGCATTTTAATTCTTATCATATAGACTATGTGATTAAAGTATTAGTGGCCATTGGCCAGTAACCAAATTTGATTTTATAATATATAACAAAAAAAGGAAGTACTTTAGAACTAATTAGAACAAATGATGAAGCAATCTGAGAGTGTTGTGATTTTGAAGAAAATTCTGAAGAAATATTCTATCAATACAGGCACAACCCACTGAAATAGATCCCCTGTCTGGCAAAAGCAATAGCTTCGTCCCTGCAATCATTTCACATTGTAATAATTGTTTGATGATTTTGTAATGAGGTAGTGCATGGCACAACATGCATGTTAATAATCTATTATGTCTTTACACTGGCTAGAAAAAAAAAACCATGAATGTCATTAGTATCAGTATTTTGATGACTCAACTGCATTTGTATGGCAGATTCCTACCCCTATTGGAGAAAGTTTATATGAGCTTCAGAAGGCACTTTTAAGTTCCATATAATGTAAAGCCTGGCAGGGCAGTCAACACAAATGCAACGTGAAATATATTTGTTGATGCAGACAAATCTAATTTTCTAAGCTGTTCCCAGTCACAGGAAAGATCAATCTTCCCTTGGCACACAGGGCTTTAGGGCAGATCCCAATGCTCAGTTATTATGTTGCAATGACCAGATAATAGAGAGCCTGTCCTGGGCATCGGCACTGACATCCTAATGGGAATTTCCCTTGCCTTCTTCATTTAATCACTATGACAAATATTGCTATATTTGTGTTCTTGAAGACTTATCATGTCTGCTGTAGAGTTTGGAAGCAATCCACCATTCAGCATATATACATGGTCTGATCTATACTGTATTTGCTCCCATGTATCCTTGCGTTCATTATGAACTGATCTAGCAGCTATATATATATACACACTTCATTCTTATCAACATATTTTACTAGCAAATAATAAGTATTCAGTGAAGCCTGATTCTTCTCTGAATAAAATGCAACATTGCAGGAAAATGTGTGACATTTGTGATATATGCCCACTTTATATCTAGGGGTTATTTAATAAAAATCAACTTTGTATCACTTTATTAAAAAAAGAATTGACAAAACTCCCAAACCTGAATGCCCTTAATTTATCAATAATACTACTTGCAACAAAATTGAGAGTCGATTCAAATTGTGCACTTGATGCTCAGAAAGCTCAGCCGTTATCTGAAATATTCAAAATGATCAGATTATCGAATGAAAGCAGTACAAGGAACCCAAAACTATAGAGAATAGTGATGGGCGAAACGGGCGCGTTTCGCTTCGCCGAAAAATTAGCGAATTTCCAGAGAAATTCGCGAATTTTTCGCCGATTCGCGAAACGAGTCGCGCGTCAAAAACGACGCGTCGCGTCATTTTCGGCGCGCATCGCGTAGTTTTCGGCGCGTCGCGTCAAAAACGACGCGCGACTAGTTTTTGCGCGGCAAATTTTTTTGGCCAAATTTTTTTGGCAGTTTCGCGAATTTATTCGCCAGCGGCGAATCGCGGGAATTCGCAGAGAATTCGCCCCTGGCGAATAAATTCGCCCATCACTAATAGAGAATCCTGAAGGTAAAAAAAATGTTCCAATTGTTAAAGGGACAGTATGTCATTTACTTCTACATGATTTCAACAAGTTTTAGCCATCTAGCCCCTTTAACAACTCCACCAGGAAAAAAATTAGTTTTTTTCATAAATAGGTCCCTTAGTATCATGTGCATTGGTTTCTAAGCTCAGTAAATGACAGCAGCACAACATATGTGCAGTGAATCAGCAGAAGATGGGGAGCTACTTGGGCATCTTTGTGGGCACAGATCTTTACTGCTAAAGGGCTATGGTTGTCTTGGGCTGATATAGAATCCAAAACAAAATGGCAACATTTCTACTGTACTTAAGTTAGTTAAGCTTTAATTAATAAGGGGTTACGTACTATGCCCTGGGATGCAAACACTTGAACCCTAAGGGGCACAAGTGTGCTTCTTAATGGTGACTAAAGAAGTACTTGTGATCTGCTCACTTGTGTTATATTGATAATGTGGTATGAGGAGCAGAGCACAGAGACTCTCCCTGATGCTCCCTAACTTATGCCTTTAAATTACACCTTCTTTGGTGGAACACCGGCTCCAAAAAGAGGCACAGAGGCCTATGCCCATTTTCAAAAGTTCCAAGCAGTGTACAAAGTGCAAACATGGCAGATTGTGCCCATTTTCTTTTGCACTTTTACACTGTGTGGTGCATTAAACATGACCTCTTAAGGATGTGGAAAACCCCAGGTCTAAATCATTATAGATAATTCCACACTTGTACATTTAATTTCCACTCTGGTCTGATCCATTGAGATCATTCAGTTACTTAACCATTATTTGTTTCTTCTGAAAGGATATTTTTGGGGAAAACATTGCTGCTGGAACATATGCTGTTAGATACTATTAGTAATAAAACATTCATTTATTTCTAATCTGACTACTCTACAACAGCACTATCTCCAACCAGTGTTTTATCATTTTATTTACAGAAGAGCTTAGGCAAAAGTAATAGTATTATCCAGAAAACTAGTTTACTTGTAGAACACATCTATTCAGCCTCACAATAACATCTTACTCAGAAAGTAGCTCAACTCCCTGAATGTCTTTTTGCAACATTGTTAGATTCTTTGAAATACTGAAGCTTCAGGTATTGATCTCTCTCTCCTTTGAAATGTTATACTTGCTGCTATTTCCCCAAATGCCAGATAAGCAATTGTTACATAGAGAGCTTTTTTTTTTAACTCTTTCCAAATTCTCTTCAAGACATGAAAGATTAAAGACACAATTCATACATAAAGATGTCAATAACATTGAAATCAGAAGAAAACAACTATTAATGCTTGAACATTTAAGAAAAGGTATTTACAAGTGTCTGCCAATTAGGGTGATTAATTATATTTATATTTTTCTGTGATTTTGTATAATGTTTTGCAAGATAGAAATGCAGACAATGTCAACCTTATATATGTACTATGTTTGATATAACTAATTTCATATTCATAACATAGTTATTTATTAAAGAAAGAAAATAAATTTCCATGCAAATGAAATTGTATTTCATCGTCATATACTAAGCTGGGATTTAGGAACATAAAAATTCATAGCTGACAGTTATCAACCCCAGAGAAAAGAAAATTTGTAGGCTGGATCTTTAATACTTGTAACTGATATTGTGCATATTGGTTCTTATACAAGTGCTATGATGAACCTTCCACCAGATCATCAAGAAATATGTAAGAACTAAAGAAGGTATTTCTACCAAAGTTAAATTTTTGTCCCAGTAACTAGCAAAGTTGTAACTTACCCTACAAAGGGAGGTTAAAAGAATATAAGGTTGGGCAAACAGACATTTCCACTGAAGCAGACATGAGGATTGTGAATACTAGTGATGTGCGAATCTTGTCAGATTTGCTTCGCCGAAAAATTAGCGAAACGACACGCGAATAGTTTTTGACTCGCGTCGTGTCGTTTTCACAGCATCGCGTTGCGTCATATTCGACGTATCGCGTCGATTTCGGCGCGCATCTCGTTTTTTTTGTCAGTTGAATTTTTACGGGCGTTTTGCAAATCGCGGGAATTCGCAGCGAATTTGCGGCTGGCGTATAAATTCGCCCATCCCTAGTGAATACTGCTCTATTAGCCATGGAGACAAAATGAGCTATATTTTTGGGGTTCTATGGGACTAAAGGTTATATATATATATATATATCATCTTACAGCAGCTGCAAGACATACTGGGGTCATTTATCAACAGTAACCCATAGCAACCAATCAGATTGCTGCATTCATTGTTCTACTTGCAGCTGGATTCAAAAAATTAATCACTGAGTGGTTGCTATAGGTAACTGCCCATGGTCAAATTTGATAAATGAGCCCCACTGTTCTATTGGGTGGCAGGGGCTTTCCAATTCGGGGGTGGGGACTGGGGAAGTCCAATACTTTTACCATGTAACGCAGGGTATCCCGAACTCAGATCCTTTCTCCTGTTGCTTGCTTGCTTTCCTTCTGCCTCCAAAGCCTTTGATGCTTTGCCCTGTTATCCCAATGACTACACTATGTTGGATGCTGCACAGATGGGGCCCATAAAGAATTTGTGTGGTCTGTTAGTGTGAACGGAATAAAAGTTCTAGTCAAGCACCAAGTAACTTGCAAGTTAATTATTGGCAGTCATACCAGGTGTCTGACATATTGCTTATAACCACTGGGTATCAATTTCTTTCAGGAAATATTGTTCTAATAAGATAAGTATGGAAAGTATTTTATGAGTACAAAATATAACCATTATTTGCTTGGCAGTTTAGAAGTCAGACAGATTTTACAGAGAGAAGCTGAATTTGATGAATAGGCTTTAGACATTGTTCTCTGTATACAAGGACAACCTATCACATCAGGTAGACTTATTTCAAGACTAAAAACAGAAATAGACACCAATATCATTTATCTCTGAAATAAGGTCATCCATGCAAGTAGAAAAAAACTTTGCTGTACAGTGAAGTATAGTCAGAGTGCATATAGAGAATGACTCATGCAATTCATAAAATAACACAGACGTAACACACAAACACACTTAGAGGTATGGGAGTGCATATACATGCTTACACCACCCTAATTAAACATCCATTTAAAAGAAATATAAAAACAGAGGTGGAAATTCTAATACAGAGACAGAACTTCTATAGGCAGATTACTACAGATGCAGGCCCAGATTTGGCCACATAGGCCCGGGCCTAGCGCGGCAAAGTATTAGGGGCGGCTTACTGCCCAGCCACTTAATGAAATATACTGGGGAGCGCAGCTCATCTTGACATAAAGAAATATGACGCTTCATTGTTCCAGAGCTTGATTAACTCTTTCAGAGGCAATGTTGGATTGAGGATGATAAGCAGAAGAAAACTGGAGTGAAACTTTGAGACAAATTGAGAACCTCTGTCGGAAACAATTTCAACCATAAGTCCATGGAAACAAAAAATTGTGCTGAATTAAAAGAGAGTTCCACGGCTGAGGGCAGCTTACGTAAAGGTATGAAATGGGCCATCTTGCCAAATCTGTCCACCACAATCCAAATAACAGTTTGTCCCAAGGAAACAGGAAGATCTACGAAATCCATTGCCAAATGAGTCCAAGGTCCAGAGGGTATAGTCAGAGGCTGGAGTAACCCTTTGAAAGGAGAATGTCAAGATTTGGATGTTGCACATATGGTACAGGAGGACACACAATCTTTAACATCCTTGCAAAGAGAAGGCCGCCAGACAAGATGAGATAAAAGTTCTGTTGTTTTTCTAATTCCAGGATGACCGGCCTGCTTAGAGTTATGTGACTAAATGAGAATGGCGTGTCATATTTCAGGAGGAACATATGCCACCCCCACTAGGGTATCAGACGGTGCAGAAGATTGTGTGGATAACAACTGAGAAGCCATGGAAGGGAGAAGAGCCGCTACAATCTTAGCTGGAGGAGCAATATGTTCAGGAACTCTGGTACAAGGATCTTCAGGAAGGAAGCTTCTCGCAAGTGCATCCGCCTTTTTATTTCTTGAACCAGGATGGAAGGTTAAAATGAAGTTGAATCGAGAAAAGAAAAGTGCCCATCGAGCCTGTCTGGGATTCAAGTGTTTAAGTGTTTGTATTCTAATTTTTTTTGATCAGTGAAGATTGTCACTGGCACTGTAGAAACTTCCAATAAATGTCTCCATTTCTCTAAAGCCAGTTTTACCACAAAAAGTTCCCGATTTCCAACATCATAATTCTGCTTCAGAGGTGAAAATATTTTCAAGAAGAAGGCACAAGGATGAAGCTTACCGTCACAAGGATTCTTTTAAAAGCCTCCAAGGCCTGTGGAGACCAACAATGAGGTTTTTCTCCTTTACAAATGAGTGATAAAATCGGTGCAATCTTGGATGAGAAACTTTTGATAAATTGTCTGTAGTAATTGGCAATGAATCTTTGTATGGATTTTGTGCTGGTGGGAAGAGGCCAGTCTTGTATTGCAGAGATCTTAGCAGGGTCCACCTCAAAGCCTTTTTGGGACATGATGTAGCGCAAAAAGGGTATCTTGGGGGTCTCAAAGGTGCACTTTTATAACTTAGTGAAGAGGGCAGTCCTTCTTAACCGAGAGCAGACCTCACATACTTGGAGCTGATGTTCTTGTAAATTCCTGGAAAAGATTAGAATGTCATCAAAGTAGACTACAACACATTGGCCAAGCAACTCCCGGAAGATATCATTAACAAGTTCTTGGAAAACCATAGACGCGTTGCAGAGCCTAAAAGGCATTACGAGGTACTCGTAGCTCCCATCATGAGTGTTTAAAGTGGTTTTTCACTCGTCGCCCTCCCAGATTCGGATCAGGTAATATGACCCATGGAGGTCCAGATTTTTAAAAATATGGGCACCTTTGAGCTGATTGAGTAGTTCAGAAATGGGAAGGAGTGGGTAAAGGTTCTTTACACGAATCTTATTTAGGCCCCAATAGTCAATGCAATGATTTAGACTGCAATCTTTCTTTTCAACAAAGAAGAATGCGGCTCCTACAGGTGAAGAGGAAGGATGGATGAAACCTCTTTGGAGATTCTCCTGAATGTACTCCTTCATGGCTTTGGTCTTGGAAGGGGAGAGAAGGGTGTTCGTCCTCATGGGGGAACAGTGCCAGGAAGGAGTTCAAAGGGGCAGTCATAAGACTGATGAGGAGGTAGAGTCTCTGCTGATTTTTTACAGAACCCATCAGAGAAAGCTTGATAAGCTGTTATAAGAGAGGGTAATTTCATGGCAATAGAAGATAATTTCAAGAGGGACTTAGTGGGAAGACAGTTCTTTTGACAGAGAACGCCAATGAGAAATCTGTGCTGCTGACCAATAGATGATTATGAAGACACAGCCATGGTAGTCCCAGAAATACTGGTGTAGAAGGACAATTAATAGAGAGAGAAAGGAGAGTTTTTTAGTATGTAGAGTGCCCACTTTGATGGGTAAATCAAGGGACGATTCAGAAATAAAAGCAGAAGAAACACTCTAAGTGGTTTTGCCAATGATTGAAGCAGTGTGGCATGATGCTTGGCAAAGGTCTGGTCCAAGAAATTCCATGCTGCACCAGAATCCAGAAAGGCTTGGGTGTGAATAGTCTTTGAAGGAAGTTGGATCTGTGCACCCTAAAACCAGAGCCAATGCAAAGCACCCTGTTCTCGGCTCTTGCTTCTGCCTCTAACAGCTGCCTTTCACCTTGGGAGGAGCCCTCAGCTAATTGAATGCTGCCAGGTCTTAATAAGAGAGGTGCAAAGAGTAGTGATCTGGATGAACAAAGAGGCACAACAGTAAATCAAAGTCTTTTGGGCGAAGGTCATGGTACAAGGCGTAGACAGAAAGTGTAGTCAAATCAGGCTGGGTCGGTGCAGGCAGAGTACAAGCGGAGTCAGCAGGCAAGGGTCAAACCAGGAGATAAATCAGAAGGGGTATGGAATAGAAGAGTCCGTTACCAGGCAGGGTCAGGATTTAAGAAATCAGGATTTGTCACAAAACAGGCAGGTGTCACAACAGGAATCAGAAGCTTTATATCACAAGACACCAGGAACTCACAAGGAGAATAACCTATAACAGGCAATGAGCAAATACAAAAAGCCTGTTTAAATACTTTTAATTTTCATGCCATTGCATACTGACATCATCACGCCAGTGTGCCTATAAATACAGAAGAATGCCAGGAACTTAGGGCACATGTGGCAGGCAGGAAGAACAAGAGCAATGTGGCGGGCGTCCCTGCCGGTTGCTTGGTGGGTGTCCCTGCCTCACCATTAGACCACCAGGGTGAGTTATTACCAGAACAAACCAATGAGTGGAGGAATGGGGAGTCTATCCAGCCCAGGTAAGTTTCCCCAGACCTACCTAGGCATGGGAGTTTCCCGGCTTCATAGGACACTCGTGGGCAAATTTAAATTTGCCGTCACAATAAAGAATAAATTTAAAATAAATAAATTAAATTTTTTTTTTAAATAAATAAATAAATTTACCCCCACATTTGCACAGCTACTCCTGCTCAGAAAGTCGAGCTCAACCAATCCTGCATAGGTTTGGAAACAGGTGGAGGAGGAACAGACATAGAATAAGATGGACTGGGTATGATGGGATTTTGGAACCGATGAGCCAGCGTAGGATGGAACCTTTTACTCCTTTCTCCATCAGCCTGATGCTCTCTTAACCGAGTATCCACCTTGATGGCTAATGCGAACAGGTCTTCCAACATCGTTGGAAGTTCACGGGAGAACAGGTCAACTTTAAGGCGGGTAGAGAGCCCATTGTAGAAGGCGGCAAGATAGGCCTTGTTGTCTGGAATTCAATGGCATATTTTGAAGCACTACGGTTGCCTTGGCGTATCTGCAAGAGCCGGAAGGAAGCAGAAGCAACCCGACCTGGTGCATCAAACACAGTCTTGAACTCCAGGATGAAAGCCTTGGTATCATCAATTAAGGGAGATTCCTTTTCCCACAGAGGAGATGCCCCTTCAAGCACTTTCCCTGACAAGCGGGTAATAATATATCCAACCTCATCCTGATACGTATTGGGATGGTAGAAGTTCAAACTGTCTCTGGCACTGGTTAATGAATCCCCTACATGCCTGAAGGTCACCACAGTAAAGTGGAGGAGCCAGAGTGCATGGCTCAGAGGAGCGAGCAGGAGACACCGGAGGTGGATGGTGGAGCCGGGGTGAGGACAGCTTGTGCAGAATGGCCTCATACGACTCCACGCGATCAGCCAGTCGGAGGGGTCCATGTACAGTTCGTGGTAACAGAAGGGTTAAGCAAAAGAGTGGTTGAAGTCCATATATATATATTTTTTTTTATTTGGAAAAGCCAATAGCTTGTTGTAAGAAATGTAGAAATGAATCCTAGACATAAAAATACATTTGTTATTAATATAAAGTTAAAAACAATACATTTTAAAATTACCACAATAAATGGTTAACTTTGTCTGGATTTGCTGAACAGATTGTCTAAAAATATCAGCAGAAATCAGTGCTACCATTCTGTATACAATCTTAAATCTTAAAGTCTATTTGTGACTGTTAATTATATTTCAGCTAAAACATTTTCCATAAAAAGAGTGACAGGCTGTTTCATTACAGATTTTCTATGTCTGCACTCGTTTTCACACATTTTGATGATTGCAAATGGGAATATTTTACACTTTCTACATTGTCAACGCTATATACTTATAAGTACTGCTAGGAATTTGTGCATAGCAAGATGCAAGTTCTGGGTAGCTAAATTGTTTGTTTCTTATTAAAAAATTAAATATATTTGTATTTAGTTATGGGTTGGTCTAAAGGTTTGTATAAAGCCAAGAAATAGGTCAAAAGATCTTAATAGTATTAGGGTGGCTGGCACTTTGATTAGGCAGTTTCACTTACAAAGACACCACAAATGCACACACTGCTGCCTGAGTCTTTGTCTGAATCTTTGTAAATGGTACACAGCCTCTCAAGAACTATCTCTTTCTCTCTCTCACTCTCATAATTTGCAAGCTGCTATACTGGCCATCCAGGATCAGCTACCTAATTTTTGTCTTCCAACTTTCCATTCACATCCCTGCCCTATTGCATCAAAGGCTAGAAATGCTGCATTTTGTATAAAAAACATAAACAGGAACTTACTGCACCACAAGAATAATCAAACAAATGATCTATGCTTTCAAAGTTGGCCACTATCATCTTGTAATTTTGTTAAACATCTTTGAAAGCCCAAGACTGTGCACATTCTCAGTGTGGTCTGGGCTGCTTAGGGATCGTCATGTATTATCAGAACAGTACAAGTCAAATAATATCTGCCAGGGGTCCACCTGCTTTTCATAAGTATGATCGTTTCCCTGCACAGGGACTGTCTGACAATTCCTAAATGAAGTAAATGAAGGGAGGATTTCACTGCATACAGTCAGGTTTCTTATAAAAACAGTACACATTTTTAAATTAAAGTATATTGGAGATAGCTTTCTTATTCATTAAAGAAAGTAAAAATGGGATTTCATTTTTTTGCCTTCACTTGCCCTTTAACAGTTTCTCTGTCTAGTCAGAAGTAAAGTTGTTTTTTAGTGTATGATTAACAATACGAAATATGTTTTAAATGCTTAAGCAATGTACACTTGAATTCATCTATTCTAAATGATTTTAAACACCACTGCTCATATTTTAATGGATTGTATGTATTGTGCCATTTTATATGTGTGACAAGTAGAAATTCTATTTCAGTCATGTCCAGAATGTTGCACAGAGGATA